>CM061131.1:89056067-89197169 GCA_030789695.1 Scilla litardierei | reverse complement strand
TCTTGGTCTTAGTTTATCTTCTCTTATTTTTTTAGTTGAAGATGTCAATCTTTCGGTTCCAATAGAAATTTTTACAGACTTTTTTGAGATCTGGACTATTTTCTACATTTTCTTAATGATATCGATCATTTTATTAAATGATAAGATTTTTTGCCAAATTTTATCTTCTTTTATTTTTCTGTTAAAGATGGCGATGTCCTTGACATTTTAGCGGATTTTTCTTCGCTCGGGTCTATTTTGTACATTTTATTGAAGATATGGATCTTTTTTATTAAATGGTATGACTTTTGTAGGATCATTTTATCTTCTATTATTTTTCAGTTAATTATGGTGATCTGCCAATTCCAACAGACTTTTTTGTTGATTTTTTTGAACTCAGGACGATTTTTCTACATTTTCTGGAGGATATAAATCTTTTTATTAAATGATTGATTTTTGGCCTAATGTTGTCTTCATTTAATTTTTCATTGAAGATGGCAATCTTCCGCCAGACATTTTTACGGAATTTTTGAGGTCTGGACTATTTTCTACATTTTTCTGAAAGATATGAATCTTTTTATATAATGATAGATTTTTATAGCGTAAGTTTGTCTTCCCTTATTTTTCAATTGAAGATAGCGATCACCCAGTTTCAAAGGATATTTTTGCGGATTTTTCTGACCTTGTGCCTATTTTCTACATTTTCTAGAAAATATGAGTCTTTATTAAATAATATGATTTTTGGCTTAGTTTTTTCTTCTCTTATTTTTTAGAAGAAGTTGCCGATCTCCCGGTTCCAAGGGACATTTTTGCGGATTTTTCTTTTCTACGAGCTATTTTCTATATTTTTGGTAAGATATGGATCTTTATATTAAATGATAGAATTTTTATAACCTAATTTTGTCTTTCCTATTTTTTTGTTGAAGATGGCGATCTCCCGGTTACAAAGAATATTTTGCTGATTTTTTAAGCTAGGTGTTATTTTCTTCATTTTGTGGAATGTATGGATATTTTTATCAAATGATATGCTTTTTACAGTCTAATTTTGTCTTCTCTTGTTTTTCAGTTGAAGATGACGATCTTTCTATTCCAACGGATATTTTTGCAGATTGTTCTGAGATCGGGGCTATTTTTCTTTATTTTCTCGAAGATATCGATCTTTTTATTAAATGATATGATTTTTTTGGCCAAATTTTGTCGTTTCTTATTTTTCCGTTGAAGATGGCGATCTCCAAGTTACAACAGACATTTTTGCGGGATTTTTCTGAGCTTCAATCTATTTTCTTCCTTTTCTATAAGATATGAATCTTTATATTAAATCTTATGATTTTTATGGCCTATTTTTGTTTCTTTTATTTTTTTAGTTGAATATGGCGATCTTCTGTTCCAACAGACTTTTTAGGAATTATTCTGAGCTCGGAGTTATTTTCTACATTTTATTAGAGATTTATTTTTTAAATGATATGATTATAATAGCCTAAGTTTGTCTTCTCTTAGTTTCCAGTTGAAGATGGCGATCTCCTGGTTCCAACAGACATTTTACGGATCTTTTTATTAAATGAAATGATTTTCATATACTAAGTTTGTCTTTTCTTATTTTTCAGTTGAAAATGACGATCTCACGGTTCCAACAGACATTTTTGCGGATTTTTCTGACTGCGAGACTATTTTCTACATTCTGTGAAAGACATGGATCTATTTATTAAATGATATAATTTTTGGCATAATTTTGTCTTCTCTTATTTTCAATTGATGATACGGACATTTTTGCGGATTTTTTTTGAGCTCGAAGCTATTTTCTACATTTCATGTAAGAAATGGATCATTTAATTAAATGATATGATTTTTATAGCATAAGTTTGCATTCTCTTTTTTTAGTTGAAGATCGCGATCTCCCAGTTTCAACGAACATTTTTACGGATTTTTCTTAGCTCGGGACTATTTTTCTACATTCTCTGGAAGATATGAATCATTTGATTAAATGATATGATTTTTGGCCTAAATCTGTCTTCTCTTATTTTTCTGTTGAAAATTGCGATCTTCCAGTTCCAGACATTTTAATGATTTTCCTAAACTCCGGGCCATTTTCTAAATTTTCTATAAGATATGAATCTTTATATTAAATAATATGATTTTATAGCCTAATTTTACATTCTATTATTTTTAATTTGAAGATGGCGAAGTCCTGCATCTAACAGACATTTTTGTGGATTTTTTCGAGCTCGTGATTATTTTTTGTATTTTCTAAAAGATATATCTTTTTATTAAATGAGAAGATTTTTTGGCCTAATTTTTTCTTCTCTATTTTTTCAGTCAAAGATGTCAATCTCCCGATTTCAACCAATATTTTTTCGGATTTTTCTTAGCTCCCGTCTAATTTCCACATTTCTAGAAGATATAGATTGTTTTATTAAATGAAATGATTTTTGGCCTAATTGTGTCTTCTCTTATTTTTTTAGTTGAAATTGGCAATCTCCCAATTCCAATTGGCTTTTTTGGGAATTTTTCTATATTCCGAGCTATTTTCTACATTTTATTGAAGATATTTATCTTTACATTAAATGATATTATTTGTATAGCCTAATTTTGTCTTCTCTTATTTTTAAGTCTAATATGGCGATCTCCCTGTTCCAACGGAAATTTTTGCGGATTTTTCTCAACGCTGGGCTATTTTCCAGATATATTTGAAGATATGAATCATTTTATTAAACGATAAGATTTTTATGTCCTAATTTTGTTTTCTCTTATTTTTCAGTTGAAAATGACCATCTCCCAGTTCCAACAGGCATTTTTGCGAATTTTTCTGAGCGCGGAGTTCATTTATATATTTTCTGGAAGATATGTATCTTTTTATAAATGATTTGATTTTATGCCTGATTTTGTCTTCTATTATTTTTCAGTTGAAGATGGAGATCTCTCAGTTCCAACAGACATTTTTACGTATTTTTCAGTTAACGATATGAATTTTTAAATTAAACAATATTATTTTTATACGGATATTTTTACGGATTTTTCAGAGCTCAGGAATATTTTTTACATTTTATTGAAGATATGGATCTTTTTATTAAATGATTTGATTTTTGTAGCATAATTTTGTCTTCTCTTATTTTTAAATTGAACATGGCGATCTCCCAGTTCCAATGGACATCTTTGGGGATTTTTCTAAGCTCGAAATTATTTTTCGACATTTTATGGAAGTTATGGATCTTTTTATTATATGATATGATTTTTGGCCTAATTTTCTCTTCTCTCATTTTTTATTTTAAGATGGTAAACTCCTGGTTCCAACAGACATTTTTGCAGATTTTTCTGAGCTCGGGAATATTTTCTACAATTTATTGAAGATGTGGTTCATTTTATTAAATAATATAATTTTTATAGACTAAGTTTGTCTTTCTTATTTTCAATTGAAGATGGTGATATCTTGTTTCCAACGGAATTTTTTGAGGATTTTTCTGATCTCTATGCTATTTTCTAAATTTTATGGAATATATGGATCTTTTTATTAAATGATATGATTTTTATATCATATGTTTGCCTTCTCTTATTTTTTTTCAGTTGAATATAGCGATCTCCCGATTCCAACAGACATTTTTGCGGATTTTTCTGAGGTCGGGGCTATTTTCTACATTTTATTGAGGATATAAATATTTTTATTAAATGATATGATTTTTGTAGCCTAATTTTGTCTTCACTTATTTTTAGTTAAAGATGGTGATCTTCGGGTTCCAACGGACATTTTTGTAGATTTTTATGAGCTCGAGGCTATTTTTCTACATATTCTAGAAGATATGTATCTTTTATAAATGATATGGTTTTTTGGATTAAAATTTTTTCTCTTATTTCCTTGATAAAGATGGCGATCTCCAGGTTCTAACAGATATTTTTGAGGATTTTTCTGAGCTCCGGGTAATTTTCTACATTTTCTGTAAGATATGGATATTTATATTAAATGATAAGATTTTTATAGCCTATTTTTGAATTCTCTTATTTTTAAGTTGAAGATAGCGATCTCCCGGTTCCAACAGAAATTTTTACGAATTTTCCTGAGCTCGGGGCTATATTCTATATTTTTGGAAGAGAATGATCTTTATATTAATTGATATGATTTTTGTTACTAACTTTGTCTTCTTATTTTCCAGTTGATGATGGCGATATTTTTATTAAAGGATATGATTTTTGGCCTTATTTTGTCCTCTCTAATATTTCGGTTGAAGATGACGATCTCCCGGTTCCAACGGATATTTTTGCGGATTTTTCTGAACTCCGAGTTATTTTTCACATTTTCTATAAGATATGGATCCTTTTATTAAATGATATCAGAGAAGAAAAATTATGGCAAAAATGTCTGTTGAAACTTAGAAATCGCCATCTTCAACTGAAATTTAAGAGAAGAGAAAATTCGGAACCGGGAAATTGTCATGTTCATCTATAAAAATGTCCGGTGTAACCGGGATATCGCCATCTTCAACTGATAAGATTTTTATATATCATTTTGGAGCTTGGTGCTATTTTTTACATTTTTATGAAGATATGGATCTTTTTATTAATTGATATGATTTTTATAGCCTAAAATTGTCTTCTATTATTTTCTAGTTGAAGATGTTGGTCTTTTTATTAAATTATATGATTTTTGGCCTAATTTTGTCATCTCTTATTTTTTTTCAGTTGAAGATGGCGATCTCCCGGTTCCAACGGACATTTTTGCGGATTTTTCGGAGCTCATTGATATTTTCTTCACTTTCTGAAAGATAAAAACGTTATATTAAATGATATGATTTTTATATCCTAATTTGTTCTTCTCTTATTTTTCAGTTGAAGATGGCGATCTTCAGGCTCTAACGGACATTTTTGTAGATTTTTCTGAGCTCCGGGCTATTTTCTTCATTTAATTCAAGATATGGACTTTATTATTTGATAAGATTTTTATAGCCTAATTTTGACTTCTCATATTTTTTAGTTGAAGATGGCGATCTACAGGTTCAAATGTACATTTTTGCAGATTTTTTTTTGCTTTGGGCTCTTTTCTACATTTCCTAGAAGATATGAATCTTTTTATTAAATGATTTGATTTTTTTGGCCTAATCTTGTCTTCTCTTTTTGCAGTTGAATGTTGCGATCTCCGGTTCCAATGGATATTTGTGCGTATTTTTCTGATTTCGGTCTATTTTCTACATTTTATGGCAAATATGTATCTTTTTATTAAATGATAAGATTTTTTGGCCTAATTTTGTCTTCTTTTATTTTTAAGTTGAAGATGGCAATCTTCCGGTTCCAACAGACATTTTTCCGGATTTTTCTGAGCTCCAAGCTATTTTCTACATTTTCTATTTGATATGAATCTTTATATTAAATGATAAGATTTTTATAACCTAATTTTTCTCTTATTATTCAGTTGAAAATGGCGATCTCCCAGTTCCAACGGATATTTTTGCCGATTTTTCTGAGCTCGGGGCTATTTTCTATCTTTTCGGGAAGTTATGGATCTTTTTAGCAAATGATATAATATTTTTGACCCAATTTTTCTTCTTTAATTTTTTTCACTTGAAGATGGCGCTCTCCCGATTCTAACGAAATTTTTTATGGATTTTTCTAAGCTCGGGGCTATTTTCTACATTTTAAGAAAGTTATGTGTCTTTTAATTAAATGATTGTATTTTTATAGCCTAATTTTCTCTTTTCTGATTTTTAAGTTGAAGATGGCGATCACCCGGTTGCAACAGACATTTGTGCATTTTTTTGAGCTCGGTGCTATTTTCTACATTTTATGGAAGATATAGAACTTTTTATTAAATAATATGATTTTAAAGACTACTTTAGCCTTTGATGCAAATCATAGCACACCTTCGAATGAGCTGGTTCAAACTTCAAATGCTCAAGTTCAAGTTCCAATTGGACCAATTATGTGATCGCGAGCAAAGAAGTTCAAAGATGTACTCAACAGTTGATTCAAGAGATTTGGGCTCAAGCAAATTCATGGAGGTCCATTGATCATGAGCCATGTGTTCAACAAAGATGGCTCAATATGACTCAAGTTCTAGAAGCATCCGACTACCGCTAGCTTAAATTCTGCAAATAAATTGGCATGCTTTGGATTACTCTTTTTGGAAGGTTTCAATACCAATGTCCTCTTTTTGGAAGGCTTGCATGCCAAAATACCCTATTTGGAAGGCTTGCATGCCTATATAATTATTTTTCCTCCTTTTATGGAAGGCCTGCATGCCAAAATACTCTATTTGGAAGGCTTACATGCCTAGATATTTTGTTTCCTTTTCTATTTTTTGGCATGTGATCAGTCAATTAATGGGCTGATTTGTAGACATACTTTTAGCCTAAAATTTAGGACCTTTCCTTGCAATTTTAAGCCTATTAAAAGGCATCTAAACAATGGAAAAAAGGGATTTGATTTTTTGGTAAAATTTCTGAGAGAATTTCTCTTTGGTTTTTTGAAGAACTATTCGAACTTATCTGAGTTTTCCGTGGCGTTCACCATTGACTTATCAAACGGATTTCCACCACCTTTTGTGGCGTCTTCCTTAAACCGAGGTTCTTGTTCGTAATACGCAACGGGTTGAGGTCATCTATACCGACGTTCTTGCTTTTGTCGTACAACGGGTCAAGGTCTCCATCTCAAATTCTGATTATAGAACGATTTTGGGTTCCTCTTCGTTGTCGGGTCTCGTCGTTCCTGGCGGGGTTCGCATCATTTATGACAAGATGCTTCCATACCATGATGTGTTTCATATTAAGAATGATGGAGTTATATATTAATTGGAAACATAAGATGTTATATAGTGTATGTGAATTTGTCATGAACAGAAAGGTAGCTTAATAGAAATTAACATCACATAGACCAAAGTGCCACATGAACCAGCGTGCCACGAAATACCGGATGCCACCTCCTGAATTCATGGGGCCACCTTTTGAATCTTTGTATGGTATGATAGACGACATAGACCTACATGCTACATAGACCAGTGTGCCACGGAAATGTCGGGGCCACCTCCTGAATTCATGGGAGCCACCTCTAGAATCTATAAGTCACATTATAGGCATGCTGGCGTAGATGGGATTCCTTAGGTGTTGCATTTGTATTCATAACCAATCATATGCATCATGTGCATATTTGTGATTGTCTGCCTTTACTTCACACTTATTTAATTCTGTAGCTCTTACTTTTCAATATTTGCATGTGATGTTGTTTACTTTCCCTTCATGTTAATTCAGTAGACCTTATTTACAGTACTTGTTCCTTATGCGTAAATAGTAAACTTGTTTACAATTAAGTGACCAGACCCTAGTTAGGAAGAACAGTTCTAAAACTAGACCATACCTAGCAATGTTAGGATTTCCTACTGGGTCACGCATTGACGTGCCCGATTTACTTTTTCCAGGTTTCAGAGCAGTACAACCATATCAGGCCTGACTCAGGAGTTAGCTTTCAGTTCGTGGTAGAGATGGAATCCTTAGAGGTTAGCCTTTTAAGTTGGTTCTCAGGGTATTCTAGGGAGTGAGTTGTACGGGTGTGGACCTTTATGTCTTTTGCGGATTTTTCTTGGATTTCTTCTGTTTTTCACTTTTATATTTGAGGATGAGATGATGTAAATAAAGAGGTACCTTTGTTTTAATAATAAAGAATGTTGGACTTGTATATGATTGTCTCTTATTTTCTGTGTTGGAGCATTACTCGTACTTTCCAGCATGTGCGCAGTGACCTGCATTATTCTCTTAGACTCTCTTCCTTCTTTTTCTTTTTAACACTCGCTGCTCTAAGAATACTTGGGACGGATTTGTACTTCCTGAGTATCCTAGGGAGCGGGATGTTACATTTGACGGCCCATGCAGGCCATCACACTGTGGCATGCATAAGGTAGTGCGAGTAATGCTCCATAGAAAATAGTTGTGTCATAAGGTGGGTAGTGGCCTTAGGTCTAGACTGAGACATTATTAGTATAGAGCCTTATCTACAGAAGGCTAAGCAAGAATCTGGTTCCAGGTGGATAGATTGTCACATATGTTGGCGTTCTATTGCATACACTGTTGTGTACATCGGTGCAATTGGCATGTATTCATGGGTTGGTATGATTGGTTCTATATGTGTGATATATGTTGCATATGTAAGGTACATGCTATAGATATTTCTTTATGGAAGTATGTGTAGTTTTAATATATAAGCATATGTAAGGATGTCTGTATGTATACATAAATAGAGTATATTGGTATGTGAGGATGTATCCATGTGTGTGTTCGTTATGCATGTCTCTTGTTGTATGTGCATTTGTTATGACAACATATATAAAGACATATGAGTGAGACATATATCTAGCTGTATGAATGTATACTTGTATGTATGTATCTATGTATGTATGTTACTTATGTGATTTGGTATTTGTGCTTGTACTTATGTGTACATATGTCTATGGTATGAATGCAGTAGGTGCATTTATGGCTATTGTATGAGGCCACATAATTGAATGTATGAAGTGATATGAATTTATGCATGTGAATGTATGTGTTATGGTTCCTTCATCGTGGTGTATATGAACTTGTAAGTAATATTGCTAGTGTTTGATGTGTTAGTGTGTTGCGTGTATATGTCATGTATACATATGTTTGTATACCTATGTGGAGTACTTGTATGAAAATGTCGTGTATGAATATTAGGGTATATATATCCGCTTGAGTGTTGTGTATGTGCAGTGTATGGACGTATATGCATTACATATAGCTATGTGTGGTTAGAGTATATGTAGTGCAGTTTGTATTTCGTGGGTGGGTCGACCCTTAGATCCTTTTAGCCTTCAGTTAGACTCTTAACTTTAGAAAGTCGGAGGCCAGACTTTGTTTTTAAGGTGGGTATAATGTAATATCTATTTTCGTATATACTGTTAAAATGTACGTAGTTGTAGGTGTGAAATTTTTGGGTATTTTTATAAATTTTACATAATTTTCTAATGACCAAATGATGTTTAAAGAATTTTTTAAACATCATTTGGATTAAATGGATGAGTATTTAGATGGTATACTTGGTATTTGGTGAGTAAGTGTATTTTAGTGGAGTATTTCTATATATTAGAAAATAGAAATCTCTAAATTTCCTATTGGAGACACCTAGCCTAAGAGGTGTCATCACCTCTTTGATTTTCACCTAACTCTCTCCCTTTGGCAAGTTAAGAGGGAATTACGGGACGACAAGGATGGGGGGATGAATAAAAGAGAATAAATTGAAAAAAGGAAGAAGAAGAAGAAGAAGAAGAAGAAGAAGAAGAAGAAAAATTCAAATTCTCATCCCCTCTTATCCTTTTGCACCTCCCACTCCCCCACCATCTCCACCTTCATCTCCTTAATTCAATCCTCATATTGACATCCACGCTTAGTTCTTAATCAACAAGATAATCTTAAACAAATAAAGAGATTAATTACACTAATTACAATCAGAGAGATTTATGTAGCAGAAATAAAAAGATGAACTTTGCAATATATTAATAAAGAGGTACAAAGATGATATATTAACAACAAATAAATTTCTTGCATAAATAAATAAACAAATGCAGAAAGCACGCAGAGACAAGAGATTTTTATCCTGGTTTCCCGTAACCTGGACACGTCCAGTCCCCGACCAATCCGGTACGAGATTTAATCCACTATTGCCTTAGCAATACAATTACCAAACTTCACCCGTTAGGATTTCCAATGACCTAGTATCCCTACCATGATTTTCAACCACCTAGCGTTGACTAGGATTTTCACAACCCTTATCACAAAGGGAATCCAAATAAAAACAAGATCCAATTCACTACAATATTTGGTGGAGATTGGTTTACACCCAACAAAATTCTATAGCTAAAATAATATTGCAAATGTGCTCGTGTGGCTTAAAAGAATTTTATGAGATATTAGATTACACAAAGAATATAATTTAATTCGTTGTGATCTAGATGCTTTTGTTTTCAAAAGTCCTCTAAAGAATATTAAATCAAAAGTAAGGATTTTGAAAGACGATTTTCAATAGCCAAAAAATAAAATAGATCTCAAAAGAATTTCAGATAAAAAGTGAGATCAGAAAATTAGAACCAGAATTTGGCTATGACAATGAGAGCGATTGAGAGCGATTGAGAATTTCAAGAGTATAGCTTTAGCTCAAAAGATAATATAGAATTTGATATTTAGAAATGTTGTCAAGAGGCTCTATTTATAGAGTTTCAAGAATAAATTTGAAATTCAAAAAACATTTGACTTCTGCCCATCACTAAAGGAAACGAGAGAATCAAGGAAGCGAAATGAAGAAGTCAAAAACACAGCTGGTAGTCGTCTCCCAAGGGAGGTAGTCGACTCCCAGTGAGAAAATTCTGCTCGCAGCTGGTAGTCGACTCCCTCCTTTGGTAGTCGACTTCCAGAGCATATTTTTCATTGAAACTCAGCTAAAGGATAAGTAATCAACTCCTGGGTGTTTGGAGATTGACTACGAAGTTTGATCACTCCATATTTTACACCTTTTTTCTGCATATTTGCATACCGTTTTGATCGCCCATATCACGCTTTTCACGATTATTCGACAATATTGCGATACTTTTCACTATTTCTTGTTTTTGTCATATTTCAGGAAATATGGAGCGATTTGGATCGATTGTGAGATCAAGAGGATTTGCGCCCACTCCGGAGTGTCAACCATGGCCCTTTTGAGGGTTATTCTGCAATGGAAGAGGAGTGGAAGAAGAAAGAACGCCGTAGGAGCGACGGGGGAGCGAAAAGATGAAGATTGGGAATTTTCAGCATGCCACTCGGCCGAGTGAAGGAGTCACTCGGCCGAGCATTGAGACCCCGCTCGGCCAGCCAGATCGGACACGCAACAGAGATGTATCAGCGTGCACTCGGCCGAGCATCGCACGCCGACTCGGCCGAGTGCGGAGACTCCGTCCGCCCGAGTGGCACCCAGACGACGGCAAGCCAAAATGTCCAACTTACTGTAATCCGTCAGTCTGCCTCAGAAGCCCGACTCGGCCAAGTGACGAAAGCCGTCCGCCCGAGTACCAAATGCCCCTCGGCCGAGTGACATTTGCCACTCGACCGAGTGATGCCGAGGACACACGGCGCCCAGATTTTCAGACATCCTCCTAATCTTTTCAAATCTTCTATTATTCCAGCCATCAAATTATTTTTCTCATATTTTTTATGGATAGTAGACTTCATGACGATTCCAACGCCGCCAAGAACGCGCAAATCGGAGGTCGGATGAAATCTGGGGAATTTCTGCAAGTCGACGCTGCAGTGCTGAAATTCTCACTCGGCCGAGTGAGCTTTCCCCACTCGGCCGAGTCGTAACTTGCCCAGAATTGAAGTTGTACGCGGACTCCGTTTCGTGCGTGAGTTGGAGGGGATTTCTAGGGCTTTTTGCTAGGTTTTTTGGGGGCTATTTAAGGGGGTTTGTAGCCACCATTAGGGGGGTTCCCAAGATGTTTTAGGAGGATTATTTTAGAGGTTAGGCCATGCCCTAGGCCCCCTCTTGGATCAAAAAGCTTGTATTTGGATTGGAATTCTTCATCTAAGCTAAGTATTTCTATTCTTATTATTTGAATCTTTGATTTTCTATCTTTTTATATGCAAGCAATGGTTTTTATTGATTCTTATATCCTTATTGCTATGCTTGAGTAGATTTGTTGTTCTAGGGTTTGGGGATGAGCCCTATGGATCTAATTTCAGATTTGTGATGAATTA
Organism: Scilla litardierei; assembly: GCA_030789695.1. Lineage (NCBI taxonomy): Eukaryota > Viridiplantae > Streptophyta > Magnoliopsida > Asparagales > Asparagaceae > Scilla > Scilla litardierei. The sequence continues at coordinate 89,185,476 of CM061131.1, read as the reverse complement.
ATTTCTAAATTGCTAGAATTACTAGGAGGTTAGGTTGTGATTGATTTATTACGGATAGCTAGGGATTTCCATCGATTGGGGTTTGCAAGAGATTGGATTCTAATCGATGGGAAGGCCTAGATATTCGATTTAGGTTTACAATTGGGTTTCTCTAGATTTGGTTTGCAAGAGATTGGACCAAAGCTAGGATTTTTAATTGTAAATCTATACCCATATTCGTTTGCAAGAGATTGGACGAATACGAACTATCACAACCTAGATCGTAACTCGAGTTTGCACGAGAGTGGGCTCGAGGAGCGATTGGACGATGATGTCGATCCTCATGCTAGTGGCATAGGTTAGGGTTTGCAAGAGATTGGGCCCTAACCTAGGTTTGCTATAGACCGGCAATAGCACGAGAGCGTGAGCTTGGTTCTCCATTAAGTTGCGACTAGTTCACCTCAACGCAAGTCTAGTAATATTGAGATTCACTATTCACAATGATGCATGACGGTCCGTAGTGGGGATTCCCTAGCCCTAGACACTTTTATTATATTGTATTTGAATTGATATTTGACCGATTTCTCTATCTCCAACACCGACATCCATCACCATTGCCATTACATCATACCGTAGCCATCTCCACCAATAAAACATTCGTAGTCAAACCAACCTAGGATAGATTGGAACCAACACCACCTCCTCGTGTTCGATACCCGCTCGCCACTTTGCCGTGCGCTTGCGGTAAAACTACAGTCGTCGTACCGGGTGTGTATCCGGGGCCGACCGAGTCTTTGGTCATGCTCTTGGGTTGCGTTCCGGAGCGATCAAGTTTTTGGCGCCGTTGCCGGGGAGGTGTTTCCGTTGGTGCCAATTTGTCACAATTAGGTTGATTAGACTACGAAAAAAAATAAATAAATAAAAAGGAATTTTTCACCCCTGCCACCATTATTATCATTTCTATATTCTTTTGTGCCACTGATATCTTTTCTCTAGGTATTTATCTTTGTTGATCAGGTGCTATGGATTATACTACGTGGACCACAGATTTTGATCAGAATGCTCAGACGGGAGATTACTATTTTGATCAGAGTGCTCAGATGGGAGAATACTATTATGATCAGAGTGCTCAGATGGGAGAATACTATTTTGATCAGAGTGCTCAGATGGGCGAATACCTTTTTGAGGAGATGCACTGGCCCGAGCTTGATGAGAGACAAAGGATCTTTTTTGATGAGATGCATGCACACCAGGTTGAAGTGCAAGCCGGGCTTGAAAAGGGTAACCTTCTATTGGAACGGGTGAAGAGGCAACTTGAAATGAATATGCTCATGCTTAAGGTTGAAGGGATTTCCAAAGATATCAGTTCTGCTTCTTCATTTTATGGGCAAGAAGCATCGCCAGACTTACTACCAGAGCCAGAATGTGCCGTCGTCGATCCCACTTCCTACGATACATCTATTGCATATGAAGAGTGGATGGACGAAGAGGCAGTGAAGGAAGCAGAAACTGAGTCATATGCGCAGCCAGAGGAGGACGCATTTCAGAGATTATTGGAGGGTCTCTTGGAGTCAGTGAGGTTCACCGGTTCAGAGAGCATTACGGCAGGTGATGCATTTGAGCTACGATTTGCAGATTTTGTTATGAACCGTGTTTCAGCTGCAGGAACAATTGAGGAGGACATCCATGTCAGACTTGAGGGGGATAGACTATATTTTCGGATTTCTTGCGGGCATTCCCCTCCACATGATACATCCCCACAAGCTGACACACATGAGCAGCCAGCATCACCATCCCAGGGAGAGCCTACATTGATAGTTGATGAGAAGGCAAATGAGCACACTATCGAGCCAGAGCATGCTTTTGAGGAGGCCTTACACACAGAGCCAGAGCTTATCACCGAGGAGGTCATGCATCGGGACGAGGACACAGCCATTCATGAGGATCCTGAGCACTATCCTCCTCCATTAGAGCTTCCGCAGCCACCTCATCCTCCCACTGACGCGGAGGACTATCCCACAGAGCTTATGGCTCCCCTTCAGGGAGATCTCTTTACTCCCTCGCCCTTTATCTTTGATTTCCCTCCAGTGTATGATGTTTTTTATGATTCATCGTGCCTTTTGCAGGATTCATGTATATACGATCAAGAGGTACGATGGGACGTATATGTGGAGGAGAGCGAGGAGTTAGCACCCATGGACACATATGAATATGATCAAGGGGTGCACTAGGATGAGTCCGACGATGATGAGAAGCATCTTGATGGGGTCCACACCTATGATCTAGATTTACCTGAGCAGCATAGAGAAGACACCGTGGAGACAGCTATCACGGCACGTGAGGATATTGGATTATTTCCAGGGAAGTATCGTCCACCACTATTTATTTCATATATTTCTATTGAAGATCCTCTTTGGAATACTTTTATTATGAGGGTGAAATTTTTGCAGCGAACTGATGCATCCTATTCTCTGCAGGGTACAGGTGGAGTCCTTGTGGGAATGCTGGAGGATGCATTGCTAGAGTTCGTTGGTGTCCGTGGACATGTGCGTCTGGCAGAGCCACGGAAGGAGCAGTTGGAGCAGTTGCCTGCACCGGAAAAGATACTGGATCCGCCTTTTGCTATAGGTGATATCAATCCAGTAGTGTAGAAATTTTTATGCTTTCAATAAACCCGAATCCTCTCGACAGCGAGAGGACCGTATAAATTTGCTTGAATAAATATCACCTCATATGACGGCAACAAAATTCTTTTACACCCCAAACCCATTATATATATTAATTCCCCTCTCCATATTTTGATACGCCACATCCTTTTTGCTCACCACATCCGAGCATTTCTTTCAAGCGAAACCTTACTTTCTTATTCGTTTGACTTGATCACGCTTTGCAAAGCCGTGACATTTTTGATTGAGTCACTTGAATAGGATTGTTTGGTATAAGCTTGGGGGAAGGCGCTCTCATGCATCATTGTATGTGCATGTAGTTGCATTAGGATTTCATGTCATTCATTTCATCATTTTTCATTCACCCCCTTATTATTATCGTTGTTCCTCATATTCTTCCACTATGATCACATTGAGGACAATGTGAAGTTTAAGCTTGGGGGAGTGCATTTCCATGCCATTTAGATGCATTAGTTGCATTTTTACCTTATTTTTAGGTTTTTTGTTGGAATTTTTCAGAATTTTGCATCATCTTTTTGAATTTTCCATCTTATTTTCCTTTTATGTGTGTTCATGCATCATATTGTGTGCTTGATTTTTCTCTTCTTTCCTCTCTTTAATTTTATTTTCTTCATTTTCTTTTCCTTCTTTTCCTTCTTTTGCTAGATTTGTTCCTTATGATGATATCTCTTATTGCTTTAGCAACCATCACGTGGCTTATTATTCCATGCCATGCTATTTAGTGTATTCCATAGTCTTGCTATTCACATATGCTTGCAAATCTATTTCTTTTGATGATTCCTCTACATGAATGCATGATATTAATTGAAACTGAATGTATGGATTAGTGTTTAGTATGCTTTTGTTGGAAATGCACCAAGATTCACGCATCATTAGTATATCTGAAGCATCAGTTTTATTGTCTTATTCACCTTCTGGTGCATGCTTGATATGATTGTGCGCTTTACAGCTTGACTTCACTCTTTATTGAGATGATTGAGAATATCCATGCTTACATATGAGTTTTAGTTGAAGTATTAATTTATTGAACCGTTCGTGCACATCTTATAGTGAACCGAGTGCTACGTTATTTCTTTCTCCACATATATCTTTTTATTCTCTACATGTCACTTGAGTTCACCTCCTAAACCTACTTATATCGCATCTATTTCCCAAAAGTCCCCACAAAAGAAAAGGTTAGCTCCAAAAAGTCCAAAAAGCCAAAAAGGAGCCAAAATCCAAAAATACAAATCATATAGCTCCTACAAAAATCCAAAAATAAAAATGAGAAACAAATAGTTCAAAAAGAAAAAAAAAAGAAAAATGTTTCTCTATCTTATTATTGGAGCCACAAAATACTTGGGAAAACCAAGGCAAAAATCCCATTTTCCACTATCATATTCCTTTAGATGCGATGCCTCAAGCTAAGCTTGGGGGGTGAATTCATTTGACCATATGAGTGAGTATGACATTAGAGTGGAGACGTGCATGAATGGGAATATTCGATAATGCTTAGACTTTGCAAAATATATTAGATATGGAGATTTTTCATGATTTGAAATAAATATGTGAATGCCATGACTCTTATTCTATTCTTTATCGCATGCTTGGTGTGATTCTTATATGCTTCTGTTATAACTCTTGATTGAAAAGTGCATTGCCAACATTTGTATATTAAATCCTATGAAATGCGTGACGTGGATATGAATTGATTGTATGAATTTAGAGAATCCCTTTTGTTGTTCTTAAAAACTTGCAAGTACCATGTTTATGTAAGATATGAAATCCTTATAGCATGTGATTTGTATTTTCCAAGTTATCGTGATGTGTAGCTTATGGCTTGAGATCTGAGAGAAGAATCTAGCGACCCCTTCCACCTCTTGTTCTTTCTTTTTTCATTTCATTTTCTTTATTTTCATCTCCCGAGTTCGTCTCTCTACTTATCTTCCTCGAGGACGAGTAAGAGGTAAGCTTGGGGGATTTTGATCACTCCATATTTTACACCTTTTTTCTGCATATTTGCATACCGTTTTGATCGCCCATATCACGCTTTTCACGATTATTCGACAATATTGCGATACTTTTCACTATTTCTTGTTTTTGTCATATTTCAGGAAATATGGAGCGATTTGGATCGATTGTGAGATCAAGAGGATTTGCGCCCACTCCGGAGTGTCAACCATGGCCCTTTTGAGGGTTATTCTGCAATGGAAGAGGAGTGGAAGAAGAAAGAACGCCGTAGGAGCGACGGGGGAGCGAAAAGATGAAGATTGGGAATTTTCAGCATGCCACTCGGCCGAGTGAAGGAGTCACTCGGCCAAGCATTGAGACCCCGCTCGGCCAGCCAGATCGGACACGCAACAGAGATGTATCAGCGTGCACTCGGCCGAGCATCGCACGCCGACTCGGCCGAGTGCGGAGACTCCGTCCGCCCGAGTGGCACCCAGACGACGGCAAGCCAAAATGTCCAACTTACTGTAATCCGTCAGTCTGCCTCAGAAGCCCGACTCGGCCGAGTGACGAAAGCCGTCCGCCCGAGTACCAAATGCCCCTCGACCGAGTGACATTTGCCACTCGACCGAGTGATGCCGAGGACACACGGCGCCCAGATTTTCAGACATCCTCCTAATCTTTTCAAATCTGCTATTATTCCAGCCATCAAATTATTTTTCTCATATTTTTTATGGATAGTAGACTTCATGACGATTCCAACGCCGCCAAGAACGCGCAAATCGGAGGTCGGATGAAATCTGGGGAATTTCTGCAAGTCGACGCTGCAGTGCTGAAATTCTCACTCGGCCGAGTGAGCTTTCCCCACTCGGCCGAGTCGTAACTTGCCCAGAATTGAAGTTGTACGCGGACTCCGTTTCGTGCGTGAGTTGGAGGGGATTTCTAGGGCTTTTTGCTAGGGTTTTTTGGGGGCTATTTAAGGGGGGTTGTAGCCACCATTAGGGGGGTTCCCAAGATGTTTTAGGAGGATTATTTTAGAGGTTAGGCCATGCCCTAGGCCCCCTCTTGGATCAAAAAGCTTGTATTTGGATTGGAATTCTTCATCTAAGCTAAGTATTTCTATTCTTATTATTTGAATCTTTGATTTTCTATCTTTTTATATGCAAGTAATGGTTTTTATTGATTCTTATATCCTTATTGCTATGCTTGAGTAGATTTGTTGTTCTAGGGTTTGGGGATGAGCCCTATGGATCTAATTTCAGATTTGTGATAAATTAATTTCTAAATTGCTAGAATTGCTAGGAGGTTAGGTTGTGATTGATTTATTACGGATAGCTAGGGATTTCCATCGATTGGGGTTTGCAAGAGATTGGATTCTAATCAATGGGAAGGCCTAGATATTCGATTTAGGTTTACAATTGGGTTTCTCTAGATTTGGTTTGCAAGAGATTGGACCAAAGCTAGGATTTTTAATTGTAAATCTATACCCATATTCGTTTGCAAGAGATTGGACGAATACGAACTATCACAACCTAGATCGTAACTCGAGTTTGCACGAGAGTGGGCTCGAGGAGCGATTGGACGATGATGTCGATCCTCATGCTAGTGGCTTAGGTTAGGGTTTGCAAGAGATTGGGCCCTAACCTAGGTTTGCTATAGACCGGCAATAGCACGAGAGCGTGAGCTTGGTTCTCCATTAAGTTGCGACTAGTTCACCTCAACGCAAGTCTAGTAATATTGAGATTCACTATTCACAATGATGCATGACGGTCCGTAGTGGGGATTCCCTAGCCCTAGACACTTTTATTATATTGTATTTGAATTGATATTTGACCGATTTCTCTATCTCCGACACCGACATCCATCACCATTGCCATTACATCATACCGTAGCCATCTCCACCAATAAAACATTCGTAGTCAAACCAACCTAGGATAGATTGGAACCAACACCACCTCCTCGTGTTCGATACCCGCTCGCCACTTTGCCGTGCGCTTGCGGTAAAACTACAGTCGTCGTACCGGGTGTGTATCCGGGGCCGACCGAGTCTTTGGTCGTGCTCTTGGGTTGCGTTCCGGAGCGATCAAAGTTAAATCAAATAGTTATGCTCTCAACGAGTTTAAAAACCAGTGTGAAAAACTTTTTTTCGAAAACGTTTTGTGTGTGCAAAAAACTTGGCTTTAACATATTTCTAAAATACCAACTCACACACTTAGACTTAAATGAAAACTTTTGAGGCCAATCAGAAATTGATGTAGTACGCACTTCATTTTGAATTTCAGCTCCTCTTTGATTAAGCTTGAGCACGTTCCATGAGCTTCATCTTTGAGCTTCACTTGTGCTTGACGTAGAGCTATCAAATTGTCATCATCATCTGAGTGTGGTTGAGCTTCTTTGGAGTATGCGTAAAGATTATATTATTGATTGCACAACCTGCACACTTTAATAGTTTCATTAGTACACTAACAACATTTGGAGTGCTCATCATCAAAAACTACTTAGGGGTGGGATTCGATTTCCAATCACTCTCCCCTTTTTTGATGATGCCAGCCAAATAAAAAATAAAATGAATAATAGCATAATAAAAGAACAAGTAAGATAACTTACTCTCACTGCTTAGATGAGGTATGATATACTCATACTCCCCCTGTATCAAAGCCAGTTGGCAATAACAATTATTCATTTTCATGTTTTGCATTTACCAATTTTCTCCCCTTGTTATCAATAAAAAAGAATGATAATTATGATAGTATCACAATTACCGAATATAATTAACGATCAAGCAAATTCAGCAATCAATCCAAGCAATTTTTTATTATGTGTAAGAAAAAATTCAACCAAATATATCTGCAAAAAGAGTTAGTAGTTCAAGTTATATATTATGACATGAAATTTCATAAGAGATATATCAATGTTTAAAACATGCCATATGTTAATCATAAGCATTGCATCAACTACTAAAGTTGATACCACAAGTCTGAATCCATCACAACATAGCAAAAATATTACAAAACCAAGTCATTGTTTAAAAGAGCATTGTTTAAAATTAAACCAAGATACTTAAGAAGAACCACCATTCTTCTTCTCCTTCTTTAGCTCCTTGATCTCATCAAGGATCAATGCAAGTGTCTTCTCGGTCATCTCGTTGTTTATAGCCACAAAGTCCTTCAAGTTTGCTACCTTTTGGTTGAGCTCTTCAAAGCCTCTATCTTGAGAAATCTTCAGACTCTCAATTTTCTTTAAGAGCATGCTTGAAACTTAATGATGTAAGCAGGCACTTCCTCTGGTGGCGCTTCATCTTCTCCTTCACTTTCTTCCTCTTCTTCATCCGAATCAACAACAACAGGTTTCTTACCTTTCCGTTTCTCCGAAGTGGAGCTAGCTTCACCAACTAGCTTCTGTTCTGGAATGTTTTGATTGAGGTCTCGATGAAGACCCATTCGGCCAAGTGCACGAGCATCAAACACAAGGGCAGGTTTCAGAACCTCAGACTCAATTATCCAATGGAATGGCATACGCATTAAAGAGAATGGTTAAGAAGAAACCATGAGCAAAAGGAGATGAAAGTCTAGAAGAAGCAGCAGATTGAAGAATTGAGTCCATGATTATTTTGGCCCAATTAACTTTGATATTACCAAGCATAGCATAAGTACACTTAGCTTGCTTTTAAGACAAAACAGAGTGACTGCCAGACTTTTGGGTAATATTGTATGATAAAATATTTGCCAAAATTCTGCCAGGATAATGAAGATCGCTAACAGGTAATTTAGTGAGGAAAAATATTCAGGGCAAGTACATTTTATCCAACACATTTCCATCGATCATTTCGATCTCATCTAACAACTTCCATGTAAAGGGAATCCCTAAAGCTTGACCTAAGGATTTGACGGTGATTGCAAGTTTGTTGTCAATAACTTTAGTGATGAAACGAGATTTAGCAAGATCGGGGTCCATATTTGCATAGAATAAATGAATGAGTCTTGGATAGCAGTTATACATGTTATTCGAGGAAAACAGATTTGACATATTTTGGACTTCCAGGATACTATCAATTCCATTGTTCTCTACATCCTCAATTTTAACAAATCTCTCATGGAGAATTAGTCTTTTGGTTATGTTGAGAAACTTATCATAGTTAGTAGACTTGAAGAGATAGGGTTCAATGATTTCTTTTTCACTTAGAGAAGATTCATTGATCTTCCTCCTCTTTCCAGCAACTACTTTCTTAATAGGCATAATGATAGTAAAACTGAAATATTTGAAGATGATATATAAAATTTCAAAGAAATAAAATGAAGAATTCAAGAGAGTGAACAAAGATTATACCTTAATATTGAAGTTTTCCTAGAAGGGAGATGATAGAATGAGAGCTCCTAGGAAGAGAGGGCAAGAACCACAAAAATTTTAAGGGGATGAACTCAATGGGGGTAGTCGACTACCTAGGGCTTGGGTTGAGGGGTTTTGAAATTTTAAGATGAAAGGAAGTGATGAATAATAGCCTTTGGATCATCAGTATGAAGGGCTAGGATCAATTCCCTTTAGTGGGTTTAAGTCATTCCTTGGTTATGAACCCAATAGGCTCAACAAACCCCAATAGGAGTTGGTCAAAAAAATGAAGCAATCAAACACAGATTTCGGCTCAGAACTCTGGTATTCGACTCCCTGAGATGGTAGTCGACACCCTCCTGGGTTGAGTAGTTTTCTCATCCTGAGGGATTTTTGACATGCTGATTTGAGTGTTTGACCAAAATCCTTCACGAGCAACATATATAAGCATTCATATAAAGCAAAAAAATTTAAACAAATATTTAATCATTCATATGATTAAGTTTTTTTGCGAAGCGATTTTATTCTTCTCGCAAAGCGTTGATATGATTTGTGTTCCTCCTCCTTAGTTTAGAGTACCTGAAAAATATGATCGTTTGTGGTACTCTGTGTGCATTGAGTCCAAAGGGGTTAGCCTTTAGGAAACCAAACCCAATACGGTTTAGTTCCTTCAATAAAGGTGTACTTATAACTTTTATTTAAATGAACTTTTTGAACAAAATCGATTGCGTACCTTTGTTGCTTTTGATCCGTCAAATTCTTGGGAACCCATACGCTCAAAAAATTTGGGTTAACATGATGCATCCTAGTATGTTTAATCCTTTTCTTAGTATGATTAGAATCATAACCAAGTCGGGTTTTGCTAAATGATGCTTTTTGACTATTTATTAAACTATTTAACTTTCCTTTCCCTTTATTGAAGTTTTCGACAATCTTCATCCTAGAATCATATTTGTCTTTAATAGACTCGAGAAGATTATCCAAACCCTTATCTCTTTCAGGGAATGCATGTCTTTTAGTTCACTCTTTTCTTTTAATGCAATATTTTCATTAAGAAGTTCCTCCTTATCTTTTGCATTCTTCTTAACTAATCTCAAAGTTTTTTTGTGTTCTTTAATAAGATTTTCATGCATCGAGCAAAGCTCCTTATATGCTCCTCTATAATCCATGTCTTCATCATCACTTGATGATGAATCATCTTCACTAAATAATGAATCATGCACTGAACTTACTTGTGATGACGAGGAAGCTAGGGCACACATATGAACAGTTTCCCTTCTCTCTTCTTTTCCATCTGATGATGATTCGTTGGAGGTAGAATCATCATTTTGATCGAAGGATGCATATGCTTCCTTCCTTGGTCGTCAAGTCTTGTTTCTTCTATCATTCTTTCATTCTTTGTTCTCTTTGCTTTTGCCACGATCTTTGGTGTCTCTATTGTTCTTCTCCAACGGGCAGTCTCTTTTTACATGTCATGGTTTGTTGCAACCAAAGCAAATAATTTTATTAGTAGAACGAAAAGATCTTCTACCATACTTACTTGTCATGAAGTCTGTGAAGTTCTTTGAGATGAAGGCAATATGATCTTCTTTGTCGATAAAGTCGAAGTCTTCATCGTTGATGTTTAACGCTAGGTTCTTTTTCTTTGGTTTCTTCTCTATGTTCTTGTCTTCTTCAAGTTTAATCTCATATGCCATGAGATTTCCCATCAATTCTTCAATAGTGAGGTCTCTTACGTTATGAGCTTCTCGAATGGCCTTCGTCTTCCCTTTCCATTCGGGTCTGAGCGATCTCAATATCTTCATTACCTGATCATACTCAGATAACTTCTTGCATAGACCTGCAAGCTCATTTGTTATGTCAGTAAAACGAGTATTCACCTCGGTAATACTATCTCCTTCTTCCATCTTAAAGATTCAAATTTAGAATGTAAAACGTTAATTCGAGATTGTTTTACCTTCTCGGTTCCTTCGTGACTTACCTGAAGAGTATGCCAGATATGGTGTGTCGTCTCACATTGGAAGACACGATTGAACTCTTTACCTGTTATAGCACAGAATAGTGTGTTCATGGCTTTGGCGTTGAGATTGGCTTTCTTCTTTTCATCAGCGGACCATTTTTGGGTGTCAACTTCAGTAGGCGCTTTGTATGGATCCTTGATGATGATCCGTGACTTAATTCCAGCGTATCTAGATGAGTCTTCATGCGTATCTTCCAGCTTGCGTAGTTTTTTCCATTGAACAATGGTGGTCACATGGTATTGAGTCCTTCGGAGTGAAAAGATGTTAATACCATTGTCTTTTAGACCTACTCTGATACCAAGTGTTGGATCACGTGGATGGAAAACAACACTAGAAGGGGTTTGAAGAGTGTTGTATAAATTATAAAACTTTTTCGTTTAATAATTATAACACTATAATTCCCTTCCAATGTTGCCTAAGAAACTAAGTAGAGTGATCTACGCTTGGTTTTTAATCAACAATATAATCTTAACCGAATAAAGAGATTAATTACAATGATTACAATCAGAGAGATATTTATACAACGGAAATAAAAGATGAAATTTGCAATATATTAATAAAGAGTTGCAAAGATGATATATTAACAACAAAAAAATTTCTTGCACAAATAAATAAACAAACGCAGAAAGCACGCAGAGACAAGAGATTTTTATCCTGGTTCCCCGCAACCTGGGTACGTCTAGTCCCCGACAAATCCGATATGTGATTCAATCCACTATTGCCTTAGGAATACAATTAACTAACTTCACTCGTTAGGATTTCCAACGACCTAGTATCCCTACCAGGATCTCCAACCACCTAGCCTTGACTAGGATTTTCACAACCCTTATCACAAAGGGAATCCAAATAAAAACAAGATCCAATTCACCAAAATATTTGGTGGAGATTGGTTTACACCCAACAAAATTCTATAGCCAAGATAATATTGCAAATGTGCTTATGTTGCTTAAAAGAATTTTATAAGATCTTAGATCACACAAAGAATATAATTTAATTCATTGTGATCTAGATGCTTCTATTTTCAACAATCCTTTAAAGAATATTAAATCATAAGTAAGGATTTTGAAAAACGATTTTCAATCGCCAAAAAAAAATATAGATCTCAAACGAATTTCAAATAAAAAGTGAGATCGGAAAATTAGAATCAGAATTTGGCTACAACAATGAGAGCGATTGAAAGCGATTGAGAATTTCAAGAGTATAGCTTTAGAACAAAAGATAATAGAGATTTGGGTATGTAGACATGTTCTCAAGAGGCTCTATTTATAGAGTTTCAAGAATAAATTCGAAATTCAAAAAACATTTGACTTCAGCCCATCAATCAAGGAAACGAGTAAATCACGGGAGCAAACTTAGGAAGTCAAAAACGTAGTTGGTAGTCGACTCCCAAGGGAGGTAGTCCACTCCCAATAAGTTTTCATTGAAAATTCTGCTCACAGATGGTAGTCGACTCCCTCCTTTGGTAGTTGACTCCTAGAGCATATTTTTCACTTAAGCTCAGCTAACAGATAAGTAATCAACTCCTGGCTGTTTGGAGATTGACTACGAAGTTAAATCAAATAGCTATGCTCTCAACGAGTTTGAAAAACTTTGTTTCGAAAACGTTTTGTGTATGTGCAATAAAACTTGGCTTTAACATAGTCCTGAAATACCAACTCACACACTTAGACTTAAATGAAGACTTCTAAAGCCGATCAGATATTGATGTAGATACGCGCTTCATTTTGAATTTGTGCTCCTCTCTGATTAAGCTTGAGCATGTTCCATGAGCTTCATCTTTGAGCTTCACTTGTGCTTGACGTATAGCTATCAAATTGTCTTCATCTTCTGAGTGTAGTTGAGCTTCTTCGGAGTATGCGTAAAGCTTATATTATAGATCTCACAACCTGCACACTTTAAATAGTGTCATTAGTACACTAACAGCATTTGGTGTGCTCATCATCAAAAACTACTTATGGGTGGGATTCGATTTCCCATCCAAGAAGGGCCAAAGAAAATAAGAAGGAGATATTTGAGGTAGGAGTTCTAACATCCTAGTTAGAATGTAGTTTTAGGATTGTGGTAATAGAGTTTCATCAAGTTAATTTTACGTTGGAATTTGATGTAGAATTGTAGTTTAAGCCCCATGCTAAAAAGTGCCATGTTATGTTAAGTTTAGTATGCATGCTTATGATGCAATGTTTTATTTAGTGGAAGTAAGCATAGTTTGCCAAAATATACCATGTAACATCCCATATTAGTGTAGATCATGTTGCCATTATTCTTCCTTTTTTAGCTTAACATCAGTATCATGTCAAATTATTAGGATGGCAATGGTAGTATGACTAGTAGCTTCATGTTAGTCAGTCACTATGCCATAATAGCTATGTTAATGATATGCTGTAAAATTGTCAGTTCTGTCCTATAGATTCAAAAATTTATATCTACTAATGTAGACCTCCAAATGGGATGAATTAAGATGTTTTGGAAAGGTCATGAAGTTAATTACAATTCTCTACAAGGAAGCAGGGCCTAGTTTTGACTGTAAAATGCGTAAACAGACGACTTTACCATGGTGTCAGTTTTAGACAGATTCTGCTACATTGTGGGAAAAATTTCATAACTCTCTCTACATACCCTGAAATGACACAATCCTAGATAATTTGGAAACAGAACTTAAGCATCTACAATTTTTATGTTCAGTACTAAACCAGATTATGACCTTAGATAGCTCTTTAAGACTAATATATCAAAGTTCAGATTCAAAATAGATTTCTGTAGTTGTCAGATAAATATCATGCTAAAGTTTGTTAAAATTATGGTGCTAAGAATGGTGATATTCATGCTTATGGATGTAATGTTGTTATCCATGTAGCAAACTATGTTATGAGAATAGCTCATGCTTATGGATGTAATGTTGTTATCCATGTAGTAAATTATGTTATGAGAATAGTTCATGCTTATGTATGTAATATTATGCTTGTAATATGTCACACAAATGCCATGTTATGCTCTTTATTCTCATATTAGCATACTTTATGACAAGATGCTTCCATACCATGATGTGTTTCATATTAAGAATGATGGAGTTATATGTTAATTGGAAACATAAGATGTTATAGTGTATGTGAAATTTGTCATGAAAAGAATGGTAGCTTAACAGAAATTAACACCACATAAACCAAAGTACCACATGGATCAGCATGCCACAGAAATGCCGGATGCCACCTCCTGAATCCATGGGGACACTTCTTGAATCTATGTGTGGTATGATAGATGACATGGACCTACATGCTACGTAGATATGTGTGCCACGAAAATGTCGGGGGCTACCTCCTGAATCCATGGGGAGCCACCTCTTGAATCCATGAGTCACATTGTAGCACGCTAGCATAGATGGGATCCCCTAGGTGTTGCATTTGTATTCATAACCATTCATATGCATCTTGTGCATATCTGTGATTGTCAGCCTTTACTTCACGCTTATTTAATTCTATAGCTCTTACTTTTCATTATCTGCATATGATGTTGTTTACTTTCCCTGCATGTTAATTCAATAGACCTTAATTACAGTACTTGTTCCTTATGCATAAATAGTAGACCTGCTTACAGTTAAGTGACCAGACTCTAGTTAGGAAGAACAGTTCTAAAACTAGACCCTACCTAGCGATGTTCAGATTTTCTACTGGGTCACGTATTGACGTGTCACATTTACTTTTTCCAGGTTTCAGAGCAGTACAACCAGATCAGACCCTAACTCAGGAGTTAGCATTCAGTTCGTGGTAGAGATGGAATCATCAGAGGGCAGCCTCTTCAGTTGGTTCTCAGGCTAGTCTAGGGATGGAGTTGTACTGGTGTGGACCATTATGTCTTTTGGGAATTTTCTAGGATTTCTTCTGTTTTTCACTTTTGTATTTGAGGATGAGATGATGTAAATAAAGAGGTACCTTTGTTTTAATAATAAAGAATGTTGGACTTGTATATGATTGTCTCTTATTTTCTGTGTTGGAGTATTACTTGTACTTTCCAGCCTGTGCACAGTGACCTATATTATTTTTCTTGTAGACTATCTTTCTTCTCTTTCTTTTTAACACTAGCTGCTCTAGGAATACGTGGGACGGATTCGCACTTTTCAGGTATCATGGGAAGCTGGACGTTACATTTGGCGGCCCATGCAGGTCACTACACTACGGCATGCATAAGGTCGTGCGTGTAATGCTCCATAGAGAATAGTCATGTCTTAATGTGGGTAGTGGGTTCTATATGGAAGTATGTGTAGTTTTAATATATAAGCCTATGTAAGGATGTTTGTATGTATACATATATAGAGAATATTGGTATGCGTGGATGTATCTATATGTGTGTTCGTTATGCATATCTCTTGTTTTATGTGCATTTGTTATGACATGTATGAGTGATACATATATCTAGCTGTATGAATGTATACTTGTATGTATGTATCTATGTATGTATGTTACTTATGTGTCTTGGTGTTTGTGCTTGTACATATGTGTACATATGTCTATGCTATGAATGTAGTAGGTTCATGTATGGCTATTGTATGAGTGTTGGTATAATTGAATGTATGAAGTGATATGAATGTAGGCATGTGTATGTATGCATGTTCCTTCATTGTATTGTATATGAACTTGTAAGTAATATTGCTTGTGTTTGATGTGTTGGTGTATTGCGTGTATACGTCATGTATACATATGTTTGAATAACTATGTGGAGTACTTGTATGAAAATGTGGTCTATGAATACTAGGGTGTATATATATCTGCTTGAGTGTTATGTATGTGCAGTGTATGTACGTATATGCAATACATATAGCTATGTGTGGTTAGAGTATATATAGTGTTGTTGTATTTCGTGGGTGGGACGACCCTTAGATCCATTTAGCCTTCGGTTAGACCCTAAACTTTAGAAAGTCCGAGGACAGACTTTGCTTTTATGGCGGGTAGAATGTAATACACTGTTTTCGTATATACGGGTATAATGTACGTATTTCTAGACGTAATTGTACGTATGAATTTTTCGGGTATTTTTTATAAATTTTACTTAATTTTCTAATGACCAAATTATTTTTAAATAAATTTTTTAAACATCATTTGGATTAAATGGATTAGTATTTAGATGGTATACTTGGTATTTGGTGAGTAAGGGTATTTTAGTGGAGCATTTCTATTTATTAGAAAATAAAAATCCCTAAATTTCCTAATGGAGACACCTAGCTTAAGAGGTGTCATCATCTCTTTGATTTTCACCTAACTCTCTCCATTTGGCAAGCTAAGAGGGAATAAAGGGATGACAAGGATGACCGGATGAATAAAAGAGAAGAAATTGGGAAAAATAAAAAGAAGAAGAAGAAGAAGAAATTCAAGTTCTCATCCCTTCTTCTCTCTCCCCTCTCCTCCCTTTGCACCTCCCACTCCACCACCATATCCACCTCCATCTCCTTAATTTAATCCCCCAATTGACATCCAGCATTGGAGCTTAAGGTATGAAGAAGAAATCTTGATGATTGATGGGTTCTTCAAGGAGAAGAAGGGCCAAAGAAATTAAGAATGAGATATTTGAGTTAGGAGTTCTAACATCTTAGTTAGGATGTAGTTTTAGGATTGTGGTTATAGAGTTTCATTACCTTGTTAATTTTAAGTTGGAATTTGATGTAGAATTGTAGTTTAAGCCACATGCTAGTAAGGTGCCATGTTATGTTAAGTTTAATATGCATGCTTATGATGTAATGTTTTATTTAGTAGAAGTATGCATAGTTTGCCAAAATATACAATTTAACATCCCACGTTAGTGTAGACCATATTGCCATTATGCTTCCTTTCTTAGCTTTAAAATCATTATCATGTCAAATTATTAGGATGTCAATGATTGTAAGACTAGTAATTTCATGTTAGTCAGTCAATATGTTATAATAGCTATGTTAATGATATACTGTAAAATTTGCAGTTCTGTCCTGTATATTCAAAAATTTATATGCTAGTGTAGACCTCCAAATGGGATGAGTCAAGATGTTTTGGAAAGGTCATGAAGTTAACTACAACTCTCTAGAAGAAAGCAAAGCCTAGTTTTGAACGTATGAAGGTGTAAATAGATGAATTTACAATGGTGTCAGTTTTAGACAGATTCGGCTACATTGTGGAAAAAATTCATAACTCTCTCTACAGACCCCAAATGACACAATCTTAGATAATTTGGAAACAGAACTTAAGCATCTACAACTTTTATGTTCAGCACTAAACAATATTATGGACTTTGATAGCTGTTTTAGACGTATATATCAGAGTCCAGATTTAAAACATAATTCTGTAGTTGTCATATAAATCTGATGCTAAAGTTTGTGAAAATTATAGTGCTAAGAATGGTGATATTCATCTTTATGGATGTAATGTTGTTATCCACGTAGTAAATTATGTTATGAGAATAGTTTATGCTTATGGATATAATGTTATGCTTGTACTATGTCACACAAATACCATGTTATGCTCCTTATTCTCATATTAGCATACTTTATGACAAGATGCTTCCATATCATGATGTATTTCATATTACGTATGTTGGAGTTATATGTTAATTAGAAACATAAAATGTTATAGTGTATGTGAAATTTGTCATGAAAAGAATGGTAGCTTAACAGAAATTAACACCATATAGGCCAAAGTGCCATATGGACCAGCGTGCCACGGAAGTGCCAGAGGCCACCTCCTGAATCCATGGGGACATCCTTTTGAATCTATTTATGGTGTGATATACGACATGGACCTACATGCTATATAGACCAGCGTGCCACGAAAATGCTGGGTCAACCTTCTGAATCCATTGGAGCCACCTATAGAATCCATGAGTGACATTGTAGGCATGCTGGCATAGATGGGATCCCTTAGGTGTTGCATTTGTATTCATAACCATTAATATGCATCATGTGCATATCTATGAATGTTTGCATGTATTTCACGCTTAATTAATTTTGTAGCTCTTACATTTCAATATCTGCATGTGATGTTGTTTTTCTTTCCCTGCATGTTAATTTAGTAGACCTTATTTTCAGTACTTGTTTCTTATGCGTAAATAGTAGACATGTTTACAGTAAAGTGACCAGACCCTAGTTATGAAGAACAGTTCTAAAATTGGACACCGCCTAGCGATGTTAGGATTTCCTATTGGGTCACGTATTGACGTGTCCCATTTACCTTTTCCAGGATCCAGAGCAGTACAGCCAGATCAGGCTTGACTCAGGAGTTAGCTTTCAGTTTGTGGTAGAGATGGAATACTCAGAGGGCAGCCTCTTCTGTTGGTTCTCAAGGTAGTCTATGGAGTGAGTTGTACTGGTGTGGACCTTTATGTCTTTCGGAAATTTTTCTGTGATTTCTTCTATTTTTCAAATTTGTATTTGAGGAAAAGATGATGTAAATAAAGAGGTACCTTTGTTTTAATAATAAAGAACGTTGGACTTGTATATGATTCTCATAATTTCTGTGTTGGATCATTACTTGTACTTCCAAGCATGTGCACAATGATCTGCATTATTCTTCTGGTAGACTCTCTTCATTCTCTTTCTTTTTAAAACTCGCTGCTCTAGAAATAATTGGGACGGATTCGTACTTCCAGGTATCCCGTGGAGCGGGGCGTCACATTTGGCGCCCCATGCAGGTCACCACACTACAGCGTGCGTAAGGTAGTGTGGGTATTGCTCCATAGAGAATAATTGTGTCTTAAGGTGGGTAGTGGCCTTAGAGTCTAGACTGTGATATTATTAGTATAGGACCCTACCTATAGACGGCTAAGCAAGAACCTGGTTTCAGCTGGATAGATTGTCAACTATGTGTGACGTTCTACGGTGTACACTGCTGTGTACATAGGTGCAGTTGGTATGTATTCATGGTTGGTATGATTTAGTTCTGTATGTGTGCTATATGTTGCATATGTAAGGTATATGCTATAGATATTTCTGTATGGAAGTATGTGTAGTTTTAATATATAAGCATATGTAAGGATGTTTGTATGCACACATAGATAGAGTAAATTGGTATATATGGATGTACCCATGTGTGTGTTTGTTATGTGTGTCTCTTGTTGTATGTGCATTTGTTATGACGATATATATAAAAAATATGAGTGATACATATATCTAGCTGTATGAATGTATACTTGTATGTATGTATCTATGTTTGTATGTTACTTATGTGACTTGGTGTTTGTGCTTGTACACATGTATACATATGTTCATAATATGAATGTAATAGGTGCATGTATGGCTATTGTATGAGTGTGGTATAACTGAATGTATGAATTTTGTATTATAGATATTCTTCCTTTCATTGCTCATGATGCTTGTTGACACATGTAAAAGAGTTTGATAGAGTGGTTTGCTCATGGATTAGTTCAAGTTCTAAGGGCCATGTTAATAATAACGCCCACCACATGATCGTGAAAATGCCCAAATGAAGGCAAAATCCATAAACTGGAGAAATTTGCTTTCATACATTTATGTCATGAACCAAGTTATGAATTGATAATGTTTGGGAAATGTAAGGCATGGTTTCATATATCAGTATTAATGAATTGAAATGGATATGATGAAGGGCATGCCACTTCGGTGAATGACCTATGTTGATATGTGATGTGGCTATGATGGAGGGCATGACACTTAGGCGCATAACTCATATTGATATGAATGAGAAATGTTGACACTTGAGGCCATGCCATCACGACTCCTATAATAACTTATGATGTTTAACTTAAAAGAGCTTGGAATGTCTCAGTCCTCTCTAAATATGGTGAGTTTCCAAGATGGAATTTGAAGGAATATCTAAGTAAGAGCAACCATAGGGACTGGACTTGGATGTGGAGATTCTTAGCACCCACTCATCTGCATGGAGTGGATAACCCATGGTAGTTATGATGACTATTTTCACTCGCCTAACAGGGAGTGACCGTGTGATACATGTGGTGATGTGGAAGATATTCTTACTCTTGCCAGAGACAAGAGAGTTT
This sequence comes from Scilla litardierei, assembly GCA_030789695.1. Classification (NCBI taxonomy): domain Eukaryota; kingdom Viridiplantae; phylum Streptophyta; class Magnoliopsida; order Asparagales; family Asparagaceae; genus Scilla; species Scilla litardierei. The sequence continues at coordinate 89,165,546 of CM061131.1, read as the reverse complement.
GAGAGGCCCAGTTAAAATTCATTATTGCTCGTGTACCACTAGCAGGGTAGTTTGAGTGCCACCCCACCTTGGGGTGAGGTCCATGTCTTCATGTCTTGCATTTACCCAGGGTTTCGGATAAATATCAATAACTGAAGACTCTTACTTTATCATAATATACTTGTGATTATTTCCCTTGCTTGTTATAGTTGTAATTGCTATAAATTACATGTTATTTGTTCTCCTTACAGTGTTTCCTCTTTCCTCTACTTGTATTGTTGTGACACTGTGGTATAATACTCTTCTTGTGGCACTTGGATTGTTAGTCTCTGCACTTGTCACTTACTACCTTGCAGTTACGTTATCCTTATTATGAAGTCTTACTTGTAGTTGTTTCTTGTCCTCATGTATTTATTTCTCATTGTAATCCTATAGTTGTAGTTGTCTTTGCTGTTCCTTTCCTTATATAATTTTTGTAGCACTAACTCTCTTTTGCAGCAGCTCACTCTCTAACGGCAGGTACGTCTTTATTTCATATACTTTTACTTCTTACAGTGGTATGTGTTACCGTTATGCTATGTTATATAGTCTTCATGATCTTACCTTAACTTGTAACCACAGTAATTAAGCAAAGAATAACATAAATTGCCATTAGTGTTGGGATTTCCTACTGGGACACGTATTGACGTGCTCCACCCTGTGGTTTTTTCAGGTAGCAGATTGGATGCTTTAAGAGTGCTGGCTGGGTATTGGGGATGTGGAGTAGTGAAGTGCAATGGTGGTAGTAGTGCCTTAGTGTTGTACTTGGGTGTGTTGAGTTGTACCTGAGAGAAATGTGTACATAAGATTTAATTGAGCCTTGTTACCTATATGGAATGTTATTAGTTTCGGAATGTTGTGTTTTTGTGTCTCACTTGGTGATGTTACGATTCATTGAGTATTGTGGAGCATTACACGTACAATCCCATCATGTGTGCAGTGGCCTGCATCTGTCTTATTTCTCTCTCTTCTCCTCTCTTTCTTCATCACCCTTGCCTCTTCAGGCATACCTGGGACGAATTCTTGCTTTCCAAGTATCCTGCGAAGCGGCGCGTGACACGTTGTTGCCAAGATTTCCGACGTTTGTTGACGGGATTGGCCGATAGCTTGGGCTGCCAGAAATAGTAAAATGCTTCAACCCCACTATTCACAGCAACCAAGTGGTTATCCCACTCGAAATCTCATGGGAAGTCATGGAAACTACTTCATCTTCACATAGAAACTGCGGATGTTCCTCATTTGGCCTCTTATTTTCCAACAACGCCAGTAAAATTCGTTACTCAAGCAATTGCAATGGTTAACGATTTTCAGACTCGCACGGATTTCGCAGGTGTTGTGGGCATATTTTCTAATTTTTCTAGAAGATATTGGTCTTCTTATTAAATGATATGATTTTTGGCCTAATTTTGTCTTCTCTTATTTTTAAGATGAAGATGGCGATCTACCAGTTCCAACAGACATTCTTGCTGATTTTACTAAGTTTGATGCTATTTTCTACATTTTATTGAAGATATGTTTCTTTTTATTTAATGATATAATTTTTATAGCATGCGTTTATCTTCTCTTATTTTTTTAGTTGAAGATGGCGATCTACCGGTTCCAACAGACATTTTTACAGATTTTAATTAGCATGTGGCAATTTTTCTACATTTTCTGGAAGATATGGATCTTTTATTAAATGATATGATTATTTAGCCAAATTTTGTCTTCTTTTTTAAGTTAAAGATGGCGATCTTCCGGTTCCAACGGACATTTGAGCAGATTTTTCTGAGCTACGTGCTATTTTCTACATTATATATAAGATATGGACCTTTTTATTAATGATATGATTGTTATTATCTAATTTTGTCTTCTCTTATTTTTCAATTGAAGATGGCCAACTCTCAGTTCAAACTGAAATTTTTGAAGATTTTTCTAGGCACGGGGCTATTTTTCTGCATTTTATGGAAGATATGAATCATTTTATTAAATGATATTATTTTTTGGCCTAAATTTGTCTTCGCTTATTTTTTTAGTTGAAGATGGCGATATCCTACTTCAACAGACATTTTTGCACATTTTTTACCTCGAGGCTATTTTCTACATTTTGTGGAAGATATGAATTTTTGTATCACATCATTTAATTTTTTGGCCTTATTTTGTCTTCTCTTATATTTCAGATGAAACCGATGACCTCCCGGTTCCAATGTACATTTTTGCAGTTTTTTCTGAGCTCCAGGCTATTTCTACAATTTCTGTATGATATGAATTTTATATTAAATGATATGATTTTTATAGCCTAATTTTTTCTTCTCTTATTTTTTAGTTGAAAGTGGTGATCTCCCTGTTCAAACAAATATTTTTGTGGATTTTACTTAGTTCTGTATTTTCTAGAAGATGTGGATCTTTCTATTAAATGATATGATTTTTGGCATAATTTTGTATTCTCTAATTTTTCAGTTGAAGATGGTGATCTCTCTGTTCCAAAGGACATTGTTACGGATATTTCCGAGCTGTGGACTATTTTCTGCCTTTTCTTTAAGATATAGATCTTTTATTAAATTTTATGATTTTTCTGGCCTAATTTTGTCTTCCTTTATTTTCTAGTTGAAGATGGCGATCTCCTAGTTCTAATAGACATTTTTGCGGATTTTTCTGACCTCATGGCTATTTTCTACATTTTATTGAAGATATGGATCTTTTATTAAATGATATGATATTTATAGTCTAAGTTTGTCTTCTCTTATTTTTCAGTTGAAGATGACGGTCTCCCGGTTCTAACAGATATTTTTATGGATTTTTTCTGACCTCGGGGCTATTTTTTTATTTTCTGGAAGAGATCGATCATTTTATTAAATGATATTATTTTTGGCCTAATTTTGTCTTCTCTTATTTTTTCGTTGATGATGGCGGTCTCCCGGTTCCAACATACATTTTTGCAGATTTTTCTGAGCACTCGGCTTGTATTATCTGGAAGATATCGATCGTTTTTAAATGATTTGAATTTTTAGTCTAATTTTGTCTTCTCTTTTTATTCGCTAAACTTGATGTGCTCCCAGTTCTAATGGACATTTTTACAGATTTTTATGAGCTCATGGCTATTTTCTACATTTTCTGATAGATAAGAATTTTTACGTTAATTGATATGATTTTTATCGCCTAATTTTGTCTTCTTTTATATTTAAATTGATCATAGCGATCTCCAGTTCCAACGGATATTTTTGCAGTTTTTCTAAGATTGGTGCTATTTTCGAGATTTTATGGAAGATATGGTTCTTTATTTTAAATGATACGATTTTTATAGCTTAAACTTGTCTTCTATTATATTTTAAGTTGAAGATGTCATTCGCCTGGTATCAACAGACATTTTTTACGGATTTTTCTAAGCTCGGGTCTGTTTTTCTACATTTTCTGGAAGATATGCTTCTTTTTATTAAAGGATATGATTTGTTGGCCTAATTTTTCCTTCTCTTATTTTATTTCGTTTATGATGGCGATCTCATGGTAACAACGGACATTTTTGCCAATTTTTCTAAGCTACAGGCTATATTCTTTATTTTCTGTAAGAAATGAATCTTTATATTAAATGATATGTTTTTTATCCTAATTTTGTCTTCTCTTATTTTTCAGTTGAAGATGGCGATCTTCAGGTTCCAACGGATATTTGTGAGGATTTTTTTGAGATCGATGGTATTTTCTATATTTTTGTAAGATATGAGCCTTTTTATTAAATGATATCATTTTATAGCCTAATTTTGTCTTCTCTTATTTTTCAGTTGAAGATGGCGATATCTGGTTAAAACGGACATTTCTGTGGATTCTTCTGAGCTCAGTTCTATTTTCTACATTTTCTGGAAGATATGTATGTTTTTATTAACTGATATGAATTTTTGGCCTAATTTTGTCGTCTTTTATTTTTTCGTTGAAGATGGAGAACACCATGTTCCAACGATTTTTTTGCGAATTTTTCTGAGCTCTGTGCTATTTTCTATATTTTCTGTTAGATGTGTATCTTTACATTAAATAATATGATTTTTATAGGCTAATTTTGCAATGGCGATCCCCAGGTCCCAATGGACATTTTTGCAGATTTTTCGAGCTCGGTGCTATTTTCTACATTTTATGGAAAATATGTATCTTTTTATTATATGATATGATACTTATAGCCTACGTTTGTTTGTCTTATTTTTTATTTTAAGATGGCGATCTACCGGTTCCAATGGAAATTTTAGCTGATTTTTCTTAGCTTGGAGAAATTTTTCTACAGTTTCTAGAAGATATGGTCCTTTTATTGAATGATACGATTATTTGGCCTAATTTTGCCTTCTCTTTGTTTGAGTTGAAGATGGAGATCTCCAGTTCCAACAGACATTTGAACGGATTTTTCTGAGCTCCAGGCCATTTTCTACATTTTCTGAAAGATATGGACATTTTTATTAAATGATATGATTTTTATAGCCTAATTTTGTCTTCTCTTATTTTTCAGTTGAATATGGCCAACAGAAGATATGGATCTTTTTATAAAACCATTTCATTTTTTGGCCTAATTTTATCTTGTCTTATATTTTAGATGAAGATGGCGATCTCCCAGTTTCAACAGACATTTTTGCGGATTTTTCTGAGCTCCAGGCTATTTTCTATATTTTTTTGTAAGATATGACTCTTTATATTAAATAATATGATTTCAGAGCCTAATTTTATCTTCTCTTTTTTTAGTTGAAGATGGGGAACTCACGGTTCAAACGGATTTTTTTGTGGATTTTACTTAGCTTGAAGCTATTTTCTGTATTTTCTAGAAGATGTGAATCTTTTTATTAAATGAAATGATTTTTGGCACAATTTTATCTTATCTTATTTTTCAGTTGAAGATGGTGATATCTATGTTCCAATGGAAATTTTTGCGGAATTTACTTAGCTCAGAGCTAATTTCTGTATTTTCTGGAAGATATGGATATTTTTAATAAATGATATGATTTTGGCATAAATTTGTCATCTTTTATTTTTTTAGTTGAAGATGGCGATCTAACTGTTCCAGCGGACATTTTTGCGGATTTTTCTGACTCGGGGCTATTTTTTCTGCATTTTATGGAAGATATGTATCATTTTATTAAATTAAATGATTTTTGGCCAAATATTGTCTTCTCTTATTTTTTTTACCTGAAGATGTCGATCTCCCAGTTCCAACAGACATTTTTGCGGATATTTTTCATCTCAACGTTATTTTCTACATTTTCTGGAAGATATGGATCATTTATTTAATCATTTGTTTTTTGGTCAAATTTGTCTTCTCTAACATTTCAGATGAAGATGGCGATCACCCGGTTCCAACGGACATTCTTGCAGATTTTTCTGAGCTCTAGACTATTTTCTACATTTTTTGTAATAAATGATTCTTTATATTAAATGATATGATTTTTATAGCCAAATTTGTCTTCTCTTATTATTCAGTTATCGATGGTGATCTCCCAGGTTCAAATGGATATTTTTGCGGATTTTACTTAGCTCTGTATTTTCTGGAAGATGTTGATAATTTTATTAAATGATTTGATTTTTGGCATAATTTTGTTTTCAGTTATTTTGTCAGTTAAAGATGGCGATCTCTCTGTTCAAACGGACATTTTTGGATTTTATAGCTCAAAGCAACTTGCTGCATTTTCTGAAATGTACGAATCTATCTATTAAATGATATGATTTTTGGCATAATTTTGTAGTCTCTTATTTTTTTCATTTGAAGATAGCGATTCCATGTTCCAATGGACATTTTTGCTGATTTTTCTTAGCTCGTGTCTATTTTCTTCATTTCTGGAAGATATGTAACTTTTATTACATGATATCATTTTTGGCCTAATTATGACTTCTTTTATTTTTCAGCTGAAGATGGCGATCTCCTTGTTCCAACGGACATTTTTGCGAATTTTTATATACTCTGAGCTATGTTCCAAATTTTATTGAAGATATGTATCTTTTTGTTAAATGATATGATTTTTCGCCTAATTTAGTCTTCTCTTTTTAATTGAAAATGACGATCTCCCGGTTCCAACGGACATTTCTGAGGATTTTTCTGAGCTCGGTATTATTTTTCTACATTTTTTGGAAGTTATGAATCTATTTATTACATGGCCTAATTTTGTCTTCTCTTATTTTTAGCTGAAAATGGCAGTCTTACAGTTCCAACGGATATTTTTGCGGATTTTTCTGAGCTCCGGGCTATTTTCTACATTTTCTGTAAGATATGAATATTTATATTAATTGATATGATTTTTATTGCCTAATTTCTATCTTCTCTTATTTTTCAGTTGAAAATGGCGATCTTTCGGGTCCAACAGACATTTTCTATGGATTTTTCAGAGCTCGGGTCTATTTTATATATTTATGGGAAGTTATGGATCTTTTATTAAATGACATGATTTTTTGGACTAATTTGGTCCTTTCTTATTTTTTTCGTTGAATATGGTGACCTCCCGGTTCCAACAGACATTTTTAGGGAATTTTTTGAGCTCTGGGCTATTTTCTAAATTTTCTGTAATATTAAATGATATGATTTTTTACTTTAATTTTGTCTTCTCTTATTTTTTAGTTGAAGATGTTGATCTCACAGTTCCAACAGACATTTTTGCTGATTTTTCTCAGCTTGAAACTATTTTCAAAAGCTCAATGAAGATATGGATCTTTTTATTAATGATTTGATTTTTATAGACTAAGTTTGTCTTCTCTTATTTCTAAGATGGCGATCTCCCGGTTCCAACGGACAGTTTTACAGATTTTTCTGACCTGGAGGCTATTTTCTAAATTTTCTAGAAGATATGGATCATTTTATTAAATGAAGTGATTTTTGGCCTAATTTTGTCTTCTCTTATTTTTCGCTCGAAGATGGCGGTCTCCTAGTTCCAACAGACATTTTTACGAATTTTCCTCAACTACGAGCTATTTTCTATATTTTCTGTATGATATGAATCTTTATATTAAATGATATGATTTTTATAACCTAATCTTGTCTTCTCTTATTTTTAAGTTGAAGATGGCGATCTTCTGATTCCAACAGACATTTTTTCGGATTTTTCTAAGATCGGTGCATTTTTAGAAAGTTATGGATCTTTTAATTAAATGATATTATTTTTTGGAATAATCGGTCGTCTCTTATTTTTTTCCTTGAAGATGGCGAATCGTCCGGTTCCAACAGTCATTTTTAGGGATTTTTCATATATCTGGACTATTTTCTAAATTTTCTGTAAGATATGAATCGTTGTATTAAATGATAAGATTTTTAGCCTAAGTTTGTCTGCTCTTATTTTTCAGTCGAAGATGACGATCTTCCGATGCCATCGGACATTTTTGCATTTTTTCAGCTCAGAACTATTTTCAAAATTTCATTGAAGATATGGATCTTTTATTAAATGACATGATTTTTAAAGACTAAGTTTGGCTTCTCTTATTTTTCAGTTGAAGATCGCAATCTCCCTGTTCCAACAGACATTTTTGCAGATTTTTCTTACATCGTGGCTATCTACTAAATTTTCTGGAAGATATGGATGTTTTTATTAAATGATACGATTTTGGCCTAATTTTTCTTCTAATATTTTTCCGTTGTAGAGGGCGATCTCCCGGTTCCAACGGACTTTTTTGCGGATTTTCTGAGCTCTAGTCTATTTTCTATATTTTTGTTAGATATGAATATTTATATTAAATTTTTGATTTTTATAGCCTAATTTTGTCTTCTCTTATTTTTCTGTTGAAGATGGTGATCTCGCGGTTTAAACGGATACGTTTGCGGATTTTACTTAGCTCTGTATTTTCTGAAAGATGTGTATCTTTTTATTAAGTGATATGATTTTTGGCAAAATTTTGTATTCTCTTTTTTTAAGTTGAAGATGGCGACCTCACTGTTCAAATGGATATTTTTGCGGATTTCACTTAGCTTGGAGCTATTTTCTGGATTTTTGGAAGATATGGATTTTTTATTAAATGACATGATTTTTGTCATAATTTTGTTTTTTCTTATTTTTCAGTTGAAGATGGCGATCTCGCAGTTCCAACGGATATTAGGCGGATTTTTCTGAGCTCGGGTCTATTTTCTACATTTTCTAGAAGATATGGATCTGTTTAATAAATGATATCATTTTTATAACCTAATTTTGTCTTCTCTTATTTTTAGTTGAACATGGCGATCTCCCGATTCCAAAGGACATTTTTGTGATTAATTTTACAACGGGGCTATTTTCTAATTTTTCTGTAAGATATGTATCTTATATTAAATTATATGATTTTTTGCCTACGTTTGTCTTCTCGTATTTTCAATTGAAGATGGCAATCTCCCGATTCCAACTGACATTTTTACCGATTTTTATGAACTCGGTGCTATTTTCTGCATTTTATGGAAGATATGGATCCTTTTATTAAATGATATGATTTTTATAGCCTACGTTTTTCTTCTCTTATTTTTTTCTATTGAAGCCGACGATCTACCGATTCCAGTGCACATTTTTGCGGAATTTTCTTAGTTTGGGGATATTTTTTTACCTTTTCTGGAAAACATGGATCTTTCTATTAAATGTTATCATTTTTGGCCGAATTTTGTCTTTTCTTTTTTCAATTGAAGATGGCAATCTCTCAGTTCAAAAGGGCATTTGTGCGGATTTTTTTGAGCCTCGGGCTATTTTGTACATTTTCTGTAAAATCTTATTTTTCAGTTGAAGATGGTGATCTTTCGATTCTAACGGATATTTTTACGGATTTTTCTGAGCTCGGTGCCATTTTTCTTCATTTTCTCGAATATATTGATCTTTTTAATAAATGAAATGATTTTTTGGCCAAATTTTGTCTTCTTTTATTTTTTTTCGTTGAAGAGGCGATCTCCCGGTTGCAACAGACATTTTTGCTGGATTTTTCTGAGCTCCATGATTTTGTCTACATTTTTTGTAAGATAAGAATCTTTATATTAAATCTTATGATTTTTATTGCCTAATTTTATCATCTTTATGTTCCAGTTGAAGATGGCAATCATCAACTGATATAACAGAAGACAAAATTCGGAACCGGGAAATCGACATCTTCATCTTTAAATATGTCTGCGGTTACCAAGATATCACCATCTTCAACTAGTAAGATTTTTATATTATCATTTTCTGAGCGTGGCGCTATTTTCTACATTTTATGAAAGATATGAATCTTTTTATAAATTGATATGATTTTTATAGCAAAATTTGTCTTTTCTTATTTTTCAGTTGAAGTTGTCAATCTTTTTATTAAATGATATGATTTTTGGCCTAATTTTGTATTCTCTTATATTCTAGTTGAAGATGGCGATCTCCCGGTTCTAAGAGACATTTTTGCAAATATTTCTGAGCTCCAGGCTATTTTCTAAATTTTCTGGAAGATATGGATTTTTATATTAAATGATATGATTTTTATAGCCTAATTTTGTCTTCTCTTATTTTTCTGTTGAAGATGGCAATTTCCCGGTACCAACAGATATTTTGTGGCTTTCTATGAGATCGGGGCTATTTTTCTACATTTTTGGGAAGTTATGGTTATTTTTATTAAATGATATGATTTTTATGCTGAATTTTGTCTTCTCTTATTTTTTTCGTTGAAGATGGCGATTACACGATTCATACAGACATGTTTGTAGACTTTTCTGAGCTTCGAGCTATTTTCTAAATTAACTATAGGATATGGACCTTTATATTAAATGATATGATATTTATAGCCTAATTTTGTCTTCTCTGATTTTTTTAAGTTGAAGATGTCGATCTCTCGGTTCCATCAGCCATTTTTGCTGATTTTTCTAAACTTGGAACTATTTTCTATAGTTTATTGAAGATATGAATCTTTTTGTTCAATGATATGATTTTTACAGATTAAGTTTGTCTTTCCTTTTTAGTTGAAGATGGCGATCTTCCGGTTCCAACGGAAATTTTTGTGGGATTTTCCGAGCACCGGGCTATTTTCTACATTTTCTGTAAGATATGGATCTTTATATTAAATGATATGATTTTATGACCGAATTTTGTCTTCTCTTATTTTTCTAGATGAAGATTTTTAAGATCGAATTTTGTCTTGTCTTATTTTTTAGATGAAGATGGCGATCTCCCGGTTCCTACGGACATTTTTGCGGATTTTTCTGAGCTATGTGCTATTTTCTTCATTTTCTGTAAGATATGGATCATTTATATTTATATAAATGATATGATTTTAATGGCCTAATTTTGTCTTCTCTTATTTTTCAGTTAAATATGGTGATCTCCCGTTTCCAACAGAAATTTTTGCATATTTTTCTGAGCTCAGTGCTATTTTCTATGTTTTCTAAAAGATAATGACCTTTATATTAATTGAAATGATTTTTGTTGCCTAATTTTGTCTTCTCTTTTTTTCCAGTTGCTGATGGCGTTCCTTTTATTAAATGATATGATTTTTTGGCCTTATTTTGTCTTCTCTTATATTTCGGTTGAAGATGGCGATCACCCGGTTCCAACAGATATTTTTGCGGATTTTTCTGAGCTCCAGTCTTTTTTCACATTTTCTGGAAGATATGGATCGTTTATTAAATGATTTCAGGGAAGACAAAATTAGGTCAAAAATGTCGATTGAAATCGGGAAATCGCCATCTTTAAATGAAATACAATACAAGACAAAATTCGAAACCGAGAAGTTGTCATCTTCATCTATAAAAGTTTCTGTTGCAACCAGGAAATCTCCATTTTAGCTGATAAGATTTTTATATATCATTTTCTGAGCTTGGTGCTATTTTCTACATTTTACGAAAGATATGGATCTTTTTATTAATTTATATGATTTTTATTGCCTAAAATTTCCTTCTCTTATTTTCCAATTGAAGATGTCGATCTTTTTATTAAATGATATGATTTTTTGGCCTAATTTTATCTTCTCTTATATTCCAGTTGCAGATGGCGAGCTCTCGGTACCAACGGATATTTTTGCAGATTTTTCTGAGCTCTGTGCTATTTTCCACTTTTTGGAAGATATGTATTATTTTATTAAATGATATGATATTTTGGCCTAATTTTGTCTTCTCTTATTTTTCAGTTGAAGATGGCGATCTCACGGTTCCAACGGACATTTTTGTGGATTTTTCTGAACTCGCGCTATTTTGTACACTTTCTGGAAGATAAGAATCTTTATATTAAATGATTTGATTTTTATATCTTAATTTTTTCTTCTCTTATTTTTCAGTTGAAGATGGCGATCTCCCAACAGACATTTTTGCGGACTTTTTTGAGCTTCGGGCTATTTTCTACATTTTATTAAAGATATGAATCTCTTTATTAAATGACAAGATTTTTGCATCCTAATTTTGTGTTCTCGTATTTTTCAGTTGAATATCGCGATCTCCCGGTTCCAATGGACATTTTTCTTAGCTTTGTGCTTTTTTCTACATTTTCTGGAAGATATGAATCTTTTAATAAATGATATGATTTTTTGGCCTAATTTTGTCTTCTCTTTTTTCAGTTGAATATTCGATCTCTTAGTTCCAACAGACATCTGTGCGGATTTTTCTGAGCTCGGTGCTATTTTCTACATTTTATGGTAGATATGTATCTTTTTATAAATGGATATGATATTTCGCCTAATTTTGTCTTCTTTTATTTTTCAGTTGAAGATAATGATCTCCCGGTTCCAACTGACATTTTTCGGATTTTTCTGAGCTTCGAGCTATTTTCTACATTCTCGGTATGATATGAATCTTTATATTAAATGATATACTTTTTATAACCTAATTTTGTCGTCTCTTATTATTCAGTTGAAGATGGCGATCTCCCGATTCCAATAGACATTTTTGTTGATTTTCTGAGCTCTGGGCTATTTCTACATTTTCGAGAAGTTATGAATCTTTTTATTATATGATATTAATTTTTGACCTAATTTTTTCTTCTCTTATTTTTTCCAGTTGAAGATGACGATCTCCCTGTTTCAACGAACATTTATGCGGATTTTTCTGAGCTACGGGCTATTTTCTACATTTTCGAAAAGTTATGTATCTTTTTATTAAATAATATGATTTTTATAGCCTAATGTTGTCTTCTCTTATTTATCAGTTGATGATGGCGATCTTCCAATTCCAACAAACATTTTTGTGTATTTTTTTGAACTCGGTGCTATTTTCTACATTTTATGGAAGATTTAGAACTTTTTATTAAATAATATGATTTTTATAGTGTAGTACCATGTTTTCGTTTATACGGGTATAATGTACGTATTTCTAGACGTATTTGTACGTATGGAATTTTTGGGTATTTTTATAAATTATCCATAATTTTCTAATAACAAAATTATTTTTAAATTATTTTTTAAACATCATTTGAATTAAATGGATGAGTATTTACATGGTATACTTGGTATTTAGTGAGCAAGGGTATTTAGTTAGAGTATTTCTATTTTATTAGAAATTAGAAAAAACTAAATTTCCTAATGGAGACACCTAGCCTAAAAGGTGTCATCGCCTCTTTGATTTCACCTAACTCTCTCCATGTGGCAAGCTATGAGGGAATTAAGGGATGACAAGGATGAGGGGATGAATAAAAGCGAAGAAACTGTGAAAAAGAAAAAGAAGAAGGAAAAAAATTCAAGTTCTCATCCCCTCTCCTCCCTTTGCACCTCCCACTCCACCACCATCTCCACCGCCATCTCCTTATTCAATCCCTCTTTTGACATCCATCATTAGAGCTTAAGGTATGGAAGAAGAAAGCTTAAGGATTGATGGGGACTTCAAGGAGAAGAAGGGCCAAAGGATTTAAGAAGGAGATATTTGAGGTAGGAATTCTAACATCCTAGTTAGGACGTAGTTTTAGGATTGTGGTTACAGAGTTTCATTACCTAGTTAATTTTAAGTTGGAATTTGATGTAGAATTGAAGTTTAAGCCCCATGCTAGTAAAGTACCATGTTATGTGAAGTTTAGTATGCAGGCTTATGATGTAATGTTTTAGACTGATATATCAGAGTCCAGATTCAAAATAGAATTATGTAGTTGTCATATAAATATCATGCTAAAGTTTGTGAAAATTATGGTGCAAAGAATGGTGATATTCATGCTTATGGATGTAATGTTGTTATCCATGTAGTAAATTATGTGATGAGAATAGTTCATGCTTATGGATGTAATGTTATGCTTATACTATGCCACACAAATGCCATATTATGCTCAGTATTCTCATATTAGCATACTATATGACAAGATGCTTCCATACCATGATGTGTTTCCTATTAAGAATGATGGAGTTTATATGTTAATTGGAAACATAAGATGTTATAGTGTAAGGAAATTTGTCATGAAAAGATTGGTAGCTTCACAGAAATTAATACCACATAGATCAAAGTGCCACATGGACCAACGTGTCATGGAAATTCTGAAGGCCATCTTCTGAATCCATGGGGTCACCTATTGAATCAATGTGCGGTATGATAGATGACATTGACCTACGTGCTACATAGACCGGTGTGCCATGTAAATGCCGGGGGCCACCTCCTGAATCCACGGGAGCCACCTCTAGAATCTTTGAGTCACATTGTAGGCACGCTGGCATAGATAGGATCCCTTATGTGTTGCATTTGTATTCATAACCATTCATATGCATCATGTGCATATCTGTGCTTGTCTGCCTTTACTTCAGGCTTATTTAATTCGTAGTTCTTACTTTTCAATATCTACATGTGATGTTGTTTACTTTCCCTGCATGTTAATTTAGTAGACCTTATTTACAATACTTGTTCCTTATGCGTAAATAGTAGACCTGTTTATAAGTAAGTGACCAGACCCTAGTTAGGAATAATAGTTCTAAATCTAGACCCTACCTAGCGATGTTAGGATTTCCTACTTGGTCATGCATTGACGTATCCCATTTACTTTTTACGGGTTTCATAGCAGTATAGCTAGATCAGGCCTAACTCATGAGTTAGCTTTCAGTTCGTGGTAGAGATGGAATCCTCAGAGGGCAGCCTCTTCAGTTGGTTCTCAGGGCAGTCTAGGGAGTGAGTTGTACTGGTGTGGACCTTTATGTCTTTTGGGGATTTTTCTGGGATTTCTTCTGTTTTCATTTTTGTATTTGAGGATGCAATGATGTAAATAAAGAGGTACCATTGTTTTAATAATAAAGAATGTTGGACTTGTATATGACTGTTTCTTATTTTCTGTGTTGGAGCATTACTTGTACTTTCCAGTATGTGCGCAGTGACCTACATTATTCTTCTTGTAGACTCTATTCCTTCTCTTTTATTTTAACACTCACTGCTCTAGGATTATTTGGGACGGATTTGTACTTCTCGACTATCCTAAGGAGCGAAACGTTACATTTGGCAGCCTATGTAGGTCACCACACTCTGGTAATGCTGCACAGAGAATAGTCGTGTCCTAAGGTGGGTAGTGGCCTTAAAGTCTAGATTGAGACATTATTACTATAGAGCCATACCTATAGAAGGCTAAGCAAGAACTAGGTTCCAGGTTGATAGATTGTCACCTATGGGTGATGTTCTATGGCGTACACTGCTTTCTACATAGGTGCAGTTGGTATGTATTCATGGGTTGGTATGATTGGTATTATATGTGTGCTATATGTTGCATATGTAAGGTATATGCCGTAGATATTTCTTATGGAAGTATGTGTAGTTTTAATATATAAGCATATATAAGGATGTTTGTATGTATATATAGATATAGTATATTAGTATTTGTGGATGTATCAATATGTGTGTTCGTTATGCATGTCTCTTGTTGTATGTGCATTTGGTTTGACGATATATATAAATACATATCAGTGATAGAAATATCTAGCTGTATGAATGTATTCTTGTATGTATGTATCTATATATGTAAGTTACGTATGTGACTTGGTGTTTGTGCTTGTACATATGTGTACAACTGAAATTTTTGTGGATATTTCTGAGATCTGGGCTATTTTCTACATTTTCTAAAACATATGGATCATTTTATTAAATGATATGAATTTTTGGCCTTATTTTATCTTCTCTTATTTTTCTGTTGAAGATGGTGATATCCCAGTTCCAAGAATATTTTTGCAGATTTTTCCGAGCTGGGGGCTATTTTCGATATTTTATGGAAGATATGAATCTTTTATTAAATGATATGATTTTTATAGCCTAAGTATGTCTTCTCTTATTTTCCAGTTGAAGATGGTGATCTCTTGTTTCCAACAGACATTTTTACGTTTTTTAGCTCGGGGCTATTTTATACATTTAATTGAGGATATTGATCTTTTATTAAATGATGATTTTATAGCCTAAGTTTGTCTCCTCTTATTTTTTTAGTTGAAGATGGTGATATCTCTGTTCCAACGGACAATTTTGCAGATTTTTCTGACATCGTGCCTATTTTCTATATTTTCTGGAAGATATGTATCTTTTTATTAAATAATATGATTTTTGGGCCTAATTATATCTTCTCTTATTTTTTTCGTTGAATATGGCGATCTCCCAGTTCCAACAGACCTTTTTGCCAATTTTTCTTATCTCCGAGCAATTTTCTACATTTTCTGAAAGACATGGATATTTATAATAAATGAGATTATTTTTATAGCCTTATTTTGTCTTCTCTTATTTTTTTCTGTTAAAGATGGTGATCTCCTGGTTCTAACAGACATTTTGCACATTTTTCCGAGATCTGGGCTATTTTCTACATTTTCTAAAGGATATGAATCTTTATATTAAATCTTATGATTTTAATAGCCTAATTTTGTCTTCTTATATTTTTGCAGATCTCCTGTTCCAACGGATATTTTTTGCAGATTTTTATGAACTCTGGGCTATTTTTCACATTTTCTGTAAGATATGGATCGTTTATTAAATGACATCAGAGAAGACAAAATTATGCCAAAAATGTCTGTTGAAACTGAGAAATCAACATCTTCAACTGAAATTTAAGAGAAGACAAAATTCGAAACCAGGAAATTGCCATCTTCATATATAAAAATGTCTGTTGTAACCAGGATATCGCCATCTTCAACTGATGAGATGTTATTAATCATTTTCTGAGATTGGTTTTATTTTCTACATTTTATGAAAGATATGGATCTTTTTATTATTTGAAATGATTTTTATAGCCTAAATTTGTCTTCTATTGTTTTCCAGTTGAAGATAGTAGTCTTATTATTAAATGATAAGATTTTTTGGCCAAATTTTGTCTTCTCTTATATTCCAGTTGAAGATGTCGATCTCCCGGTTCCAACAGACATTTTTGCGGATTTTTCTTAGCTCCAGGATATTTTTCCACTTTTTTGGAAGATATGTATCATTTTATTAAATGATATGATATTTTGGCCTAATTTTGTCTACTCTTATTTTTTTAGTTGAAGATGGCAATCTCCCGGTTCCAACGGACATTTTTGCAGATTTTTCGAAGCTTGTGATATGATAAGAAACTTTATACACTTTCTGAAACTTTATACATTTTTCAGTTGAAGCTTATTTTCTACACTTTTTGAAAGATAAGAAACTTTATATTAAATGATATGATTTTTATATCCTAATTTTTTCTTCTCTTATTTTTTCAGTTGAAGATGGCAATCTCCAGGTTCCAACTGACATTTTTATGGATTATTCTAAGCTCCAGGCTATTTTCTTCATTTAATTTAAGATATGGACTTTATTACATGATAATATTTTTATAGCCTAATTTTGTATTCTCATATTTTTCAGTTGAAGATGGCGATCTCCATGTTACAATGGACATTTTTACGGATTTTTCTTAGCTTTAGGCTTTTTTTTCTACATTTCCTGAAAGATATGAATCTTTTTATTAAATGATTTGATTTTTTGTCCTAATTTTTCTTCTCTTTTTAGTTGAATTTTGCGATTTCCCTGTTCCAACGGACATTTGTGTGGATTTTTCTAAGCTCGGTGCTATTTTCTACATTTTATGGCAGATATATATCTTTTTGACCTAATTTTGTTTTTTTATTTTTCAGTTGAAGTTGGCGATCTCCCGGTTCCAACGGACATTGTTTCGGATTTTTCTGAGCTCCAAGTTATTTTCTACATTTTCTGTACGATATGAATATTTATATTAAATGATATGATTTTTATAACCTAATTTTTTTCTTCTCTTATTATTCAATTGAAAATGGCGATCTGCCGGTTCCAACGGAAATTTCTGCCGCTTTTTCTGAGCTCGGAGCTATTTTTCTATATTTTCGGGAAGTTATGGATCTTTTTATTAAATGATATGATAATTTGACCTAATTTTTTCTACTTTAATTTTTTCAGTTGAAGATGGTGATCTCCCTGTTCCAACGAACATTTTTGCGGATTTTTCTAAGCTCGAAGCTATTTTCTACATTTTCGAGAAGTTATATATCTTTTTATTAAATGATTGTATTTTATAGACTAATTTTGTCTTCTCTTATTTTTAATTGAAGATGACGATCACCAGGTTGCAACAGACATTTTTGCATATTTTTTGAGCTCGATGCTATTTTCTACATTTTATGGAAGATATTGAAGTTTTTATTAAATAATATGATTTTATAGCCTACGTTAGCCTTCTTTTATTTTTAGTCGAAGATGACGATCTCTCGGTTCCAACGGACATTTTTACATATTTTTCTGAGCTCCAGGCAATTTTCTACATATTATGGGAGATATGGATCTTTATATTAAATTATATGATTTTATGGTCTAATTTTGTCTTCTCTTATTTTTCAGTTGAACACACGATCTCTCAGTTCCAACAAACATTTTTGCATATTATTCTGACCTCGGGGCTATTTTCTAAATTTTCTAGAATATATGTATCTTTTTATTAAATGATATTATGTTTGTCCTAATTTTTTCTTCTCTTATATTTCAGTTGAAGATGGCGATCTATCGGTTCCAACGGACATTTTTACTGATTTTTATAAGCTCGGTGCTATTTTCTATATTTTATGAAAGATAAGAATCTTTTTATTAAATGATATGATTTTTATAGCATACATTTGTCTTCTCTTATTTTTTCAGTTAAAGATAGCGATCTACCCGTTCCAACAGACTTTTTGTGGATTTTTCTTAGCTTGGGACTATTTTTCAACCTTTTCTGAAGATATGGAAATTTTAATTAAATGATATGATTTTTGGGCCATATTTTGTCTTCTCTTTTTCGGTTGAAGATGGCAATCTCCCGGTTCCAATTTACATTTGTGCAGATTTTTTTGAGCTCAGTGCTATTTTTTTACATTATCAATAAGGTATGGATCTTTATATTAAATGATATGATTTTTATAGCATAATTTTGTCTTCTTTTATTTTCCAACAGACATTTTTGCGGATTTTTCTGAGCCCGGGTCTATTTTTCTATATTTTTAGGAAGTTATGAATCTTTTTACTAAATGATATGATTTTTTGGCCAAATTTTGTCTTTTCTTATTTTTCAACTGAAGATGGCGATCTCCCAGTTCCAACGGACATTTTTGGGGATTATTCTGACCGCGAGGCTATTTTCTAAATTTTCTGGAAGATATGGATCTTTTATTAAATGGTTTGATTTTTGGCCTAATTTTGCCTTCTCTTATTTTTCAGTTGAAGATGGCAATCTCCGGTTCCAACTAATATTTTTGCGGATTTTTCTGAAAGTTGGTGCTATTTTCTACATTTTAGGGAAGATACACTACAACAAACTAGTCATTTACAACTTCCATGGGGACAATGTTTCTATTTTGGTAGTTGTAATAAATGTGTACCACAACTTTTCTCTCTCTGAAAGGTGTAAAAAATGTTTATTACAACTTTTTCGTGGATAGTTGTAAAAAATGTTTATTACAAAGTTTTTCGTGAAAAGGTGTAAATGTTATTTTTAACACCACAACTATTTTTCTCTGAAAGTTGTAAAAAATGTTTATTACAACTTTTTTCGTGGATAGTTGTAAAAAATGGTTATAACAACTTTTGTCGTGAATAGGTTGTAAATGTTAATTTTGACACCACAACCATTAATCATTGTTAATGAACAATTTTTTTTATTTGGCTAAAATATATGGTTAGAACATGAAGTTTGAGGAAAAAAAATTCTATCAGTGCCATTTTTTTATTGGAATGGGAAGTTAATATGAAATGGTTAAAAAAGAAGAAAGTGGGTTCATTTGTGCATGAGACGAAAAAAACTTCTAATGCTACATGCGGCCCGTAATTGACAGATCCATAAGTTAGCAATGTTATTAAAAGATACGCACCGTACTTTATCGTCAGTGCTTTTTCCAAATAATCCCTTTTCTATTTACAAACGTTAATTTAAAAGTAAAAGGTAGTTTGACTATGTAGAAAAGGGGGAGAAAGTGCGAACGTAAGACAGCTTCAACAATTTTGAGATCATGAGAGAGAAAAATAAAACACTAGCAAGTAACTTTAGTAGGCTGGCCCTAATCCAAACTGTTGCTCCTCTCTTTCTCCCCTCTCGCCTAGTTCCATCTCGCTTAGCTCCGATCTCCTCTCCCCCAAGCCATAGCTTGAGATCTCCTCTCCTCCAAGTCCTAGCTCGCGATCTCCTCTCCCCCAAGCCCTAGCTCACAATCTCCTCTCCCTCAAGCCCCTCTGGAGCACTCTTCGTGCGCTCTACTCAAGCAATCGTCAACACTCATGTTGGATGCAACGATCTAGGACTTGTTGTTTGATGAAAACAAGCGTGTGTGAACGATTTGATGTGTGTGTTAAGTTTTTGCAGGAGTGGCGAGGACGTAAATATCCAAACGATGACTAAGTCAAATTGATGGAGGAATTGCTATTCACATATCAAATTGGAAGATGGAGAAATTTCAATTCATATAGCAAATTGGACTTGGTCCAATATGGGGTGAGATGGAGAGAAGCACATTGGATTTGTTCATATCTATTTGTGTCTATAACAAATCCCATTAACATTGCAAATCAAATCCCATTCAAATTCCTAATCCTATTTGTTTTGGAATGAGATCAAACAAAATCCCAATCAAATCCCCCTATTTTTGGCATCCTCCTTGCCGCAAAACCCCAATGGACTCCCTATAAAAAGCAAGCATCAAAGAGGGGAACAATGCGGCCAACACAAAATTCCCAAGCTTCAAATTCTTCTTCTTGCCGAAATACTCCTTAGGGTTTGAACCACATAGCTGCAAGCCAAAAATCCCCTATTGCTAAATATTCCAAGGCCAAAAGAACACCTAGCTATCTCCATTGCCGCAATCTATCTATCAAGCTCTCTCCATCATCAAGCCCGAGCAAATTATCCCAAGCTATCGCAATCTCTGAGTCCTCCATGTGCAGCAGCAACCGTGTGAATCCCGAGGTGCTTTGCCGCAACATCCCCTTCAGAGCAGCTTGTCGAACCAAGCTTCAACCCTCAAGCCGCAATTTTTGACCAGCTGAACTCCCATGTGCATGCTGCAATAGTAGACTCCATCATGTATGGCCATCAACCCCATGCCGCAACATTGAAGGGAGCAATGCAGCTGCAACATTGAAGGGGAGTATTGCAGCTGCAACACTTGACCCATGAAATTTGCAAGCCTGCCACAACATTGGTTCCTTTACTAATTGTTTTTTTGCAGGCACATTGAATCAAAGGTGAGAGGATTAATAAAGAAGGAAGGGGCCAAACGCTAAGTAAAGGATTGTTTAATTGAAGAGAGAGAAGCTGAGCCAAGCACCTTACCGATCCATAAATCCTAGTGCCAACAAGGAGCTGCAACATAGTTGATCAAGCTAGCCAAGAGCACATTGCCTTAAGTTCAGATTGCCTTCATCCAAGCACCATCCAGAGGCCGCAAGTTCTATTAGAGGAGCATCCATTGTCGCAACATCTTGGGGATGCTACGGGACGTGACGCGACGACTACATCACGTTATATTCAGATTTGACATGCGCTGATTGACGAAGACGAAGACGGCTACACAAACTGAGATTTTCTAAACTCTCTTATTATTATTGTGTGTAGTAGTTTCTTGATCTTCGTAGGGGAAACTTTACAGTATTTGTGACTTTTAGGGACTTGTCTAGTAGGGACTAGACAAGACGGTCTTGACGGGTTGTAGCTAGTCAAGATAGAGCGTTTACTAGGTTGATAGTATTTTGCACCGCTGGTGTGTGGTACGACTAAGTGAGGAGTGGGAGCTCGGGACTCATTGTAGTTATGCAACGAAACATATTAATCTAGTATTTGCTTGGATGCTGGACATATGTCGTTGGGGCGACCGAACTAGGATAAATCTGTGCATACTCTGCAATTGCATACTTTTTACTCTGCCGGTGATTATAATTGCATATGATTTCTCATGTTGCATGAAAATTTTTATTAGCATATTCACTCTCCCCTCTAGGCTTAGATGCAGATCAACAAGTGGTATCAGAGCAGATTAGAGGATCTAGCCTAGTTTGACCATGAATAACTCTATTGATTGTGCTTTTTCAGAACATGAGTTCATATCATGACCCCTAAAATTTAATGGAGTAGATTATGCTTATTGGAAATCTATGATGAAAATCTACTAAGTGTCTGTTGATTATAAAGTGTGGAAAATTGTTGAAAATGGATATAAACCACCTGTGATTAAAATTGAAGACACTGAAATAAGTAAACCAAAAGAAAATTGGGATGATGCTGATATGAGACTTTACTCTTTAAATAGAAAATATATGAATGCTCTTATATGCTCTTTATATAAGTCTGAATTTAATCATATCTCACATTGTACAACTGCACAGGAAATATGGCACACGCTGGAGGTGATGCATGAGAGAACGTCATAGGTGAAGGAGTCTAGACTTGCCTTGCTGAGCATAGAGTATGAGAACGTCAGCATGATTCCGTCAAAGTCCATATCAGATATGTTTGTGAGGTTCACGGACATCGTTTACAAGTCTAGCTCCCTTGGTAAGCCATACTCTAGCCTTGAGCATGTGAGGAAAATCTTAAGGGCACTGCCAAGCTCGCTCAGGCCTAAAGTCACTGCCATTCAAGAAGAAAAAATCTATCACAGATGAGAGTGGTTGATAGGCAACTTAATGTCCCACGAGCTTGAGCTGCAGAATATAGAGGCTAGAGAGAAACCAGAGGCTAAGGAAAAAGGAACCAAAACCAATAGCTTTTCAAGCTAGCGAAGATAGCGATAATGATAATGAGGAGATAGCACTAATAGTCAGAAACTTCAGAAAATACGTCAGAAATTCTCAAGGAAGAGAAGAAATACATAAATGGTTCACTCGCTCTAACAATTTTAATTCGGATAGAAATCCTTCTGAACAGAATACTACTAATAGAGTTGAATGCTTTAAATGCAGGAAAAAGGGGCACTATGCGAAGCATTGCAAACAAGAAAAGGCTAATGTCGCAGAGAAGAAAGGAAAAGTTGTGGTGCGAATGTGTGACATGGATAGTGAAGTTGAAAATGAGGAGCATGAAGTTGGAATCAATCTTTCTTTGATGGCAAAAGATGATGAGGTAAAATCTTGCATCAAGGCTTAACTTTTACATATTTGTAAAGGAATGCAAGATGAGATTAATGAGCTAGAACTTACTTTAGATGACTATAAGAATGGTTGTTTTGAATTGCAAAAAGAAAATTGTGATACGTTGAAAGAAACTGAAAATCTGAAAGAAGAACTTGTTGCATGCAAATCAACCATTACCATGTTGAAAGAAGAAAAATCTTGCTCACCTGAAAAAGTTGATTGTCTTTCTTGTCCTTATTTGTTAAAAGAGATTAGCATGCATATAGAAAACATTATTAAGATTGAAGCTGAAAATAAATTGCTTATTGAAAAAGTGTGCATGCTAAATAATGAGCGTAAAGAAAAAATGATTATGTTTGAAACGAAGAAAGAGGAAATCAAGAAAGCTTTTATAAATAAATGCACTCTTGTTATGAACGAAAATACTTTATTGAAATCCAAAGTCACTAGTCTAGAATTGTCATTAAAGAAATTTTCAATTGGAAAAAAAATCGTTGGACATTATTCTTGGAAATCAACTTTATAGCAATAATAGGCGAGGACTATGATATGGTTTTAAAAATGTTGAAAAGACTGAATACAGAAAAGTTCACATTGAAACAACAAAGGTTGGAAATATGCATGCAAAGTGCTTTACTTGTTCTTGTGTTGGCCATACATCATATTAGTGTAAGTTTAGGAACACGAATATGAAATTCAAGCAAATATGGGGTTCCTAAATCTTTGATGACTAACATAAGTGGATCTTGTTGGATTCCAAGGTCATATGTAACTTAGATTTGGCGAGGAACTACAAATTGAACGCTTCATTATTAGTTCCTTAGCCAAGCGACGACGCGAAGGTATACTTTTCTAATTTGCACTTAATGCATACCTTCATATCTTTTTTGTTTTGTGTGCTTGATTTGATTTATATTTTGTGTGCTAGTTTGTTTACTTTCTAGCTTGTTTAGGTGTTCATAAAGAAAAAATATAAAAAAATTGAAAAAGAAAAAAAGAAAAAAAATGGTGCTTAATGTATATCTTTTTCCTATGTACCATTCAAGTAATATTTATGAATGTCATTCATATCCTTGAAGAAATCAATGTATTATTGTTATCGCTACATACGCATTTTAGTACCTTTAAATAGTCATGACATGCTTAATGAATTGAATAACATGATTCTACACCTACACTTTCACTTCCACTAGTATTGAATATTGTTGTACAATTGGAGATTCTTTTATGAAATATTGGAAAGTGAATGTAGGATGAATAATAACTAAAAATCTAAGGGATATGATGTTTATTTGCCAGGGATAAAAATTGAGCTCGAAAGAATTGAATTAAAAAAATTTATGAATATTGCTTCGTATGTAAAATGGATACAATTCATGGCAAGTTTACTACCCACGAGTATCCAACATAAGCTTTATGGGTAATCTTTAGCGTTGGTGTTATACTCGTCAAGCAATACCACCCCCACATCTAAGAGTCCATATAGGGTGTGCTACCTTGAACTCATTTTTAATGAGATGGTAAAAATCAATCCTAGGTGATTTCATGTTTAATGGAAAATGTGGATTGGTTTTGGTTGAGTTTCTTAAGAGTTTCTCCCTTTGTGCTTCAATTATTTAATCATCACACTTACACGATGCTGTAGAAGTCTACGTTACACTTTTCAATGAATTTGAAGTGTTTATTTTAAGAAAAATGACATGCAAGTGTTAGTTGTAATTTATAATACGCTATTTTTAAGTGTGACATGAATTAGACTTCGTTTATACACTTTTGATGATAACATAAGGAGGAGAAAATATTGAGAAAAATTTGAATGATTTGGTGTGTGCAGTACTGCTTATATATTGCATATATGAATATTAGTTCAAGGGGAGCATTAATGTATATAATGAAAATGTGCTTATTGAATATATGAATATTGGTTCAAGGGGGCATGAATAAAGGGAGAGCATGCATGCATGCTGAATTCTTGAACACCATTGTTTGCATGCGTGTATGCTTGCACATCATTGACATACTTGTTGCATATTGCATACATCCTACATCTTCACACTTCACACACACATATGATGATGACATAATATGAATCGTAATTTCTCAAGTCTTGTATTGGTTTGTCATCATCAAAAGGGGGAAATTGTTGGATGCAATGATCTAGGACTTCTTCTTTGATGATAACAAACGTGTGTGAACGATTTGATGTGTATGTTAAGTGTTTGCAAGAGTGGCGAGGACGCAAATACGCAAACGATGACTAAGTCAAAGTGATGGAGGAATTGCTATTCACATAGCAAATTGGAAGATGGAGAAATTTCTGTACATATAGCAAATTGGACTTAGTCCAATATAGGGTGAGATGGAGAGAATCACATTGGATTTGTTCATATCTATTTGTGACTTTACCAAATCCCATTAGCATTGCAAATCAAATCCCATTCAAATTCCTAATCTTATTTGAATTGGAACGAGATCAAACAAAATCCCAATCAAATCACTCTACTCTTGGGATCCTCTTTACCGCAAAATCCTAAGGGACTCCCTATAAAAAGCAAGCATCAAAGAGGGGAACAATGCGGCCAACACAAAATTCCCAAGCTACAAATCCTTGTTCTTGCCGAAATACTCCTTAGGGTTTGAACCACATAGCCGCAAGCCAAAAATCCCTCATTGCTAAATATTCCAAGGCCAAAAGAACACCTAGCTATCTCCATTGCCGCAATCTATTTATTAAGCTCTCTCCATCATCAAGCCCGAGCAAATTATCCTAAGCTGCCGCAATCTCTGAGTCCTCCATGTGCAGCAGCAACCTTGTGAATCCCGAGGTGCTTTGCCGCAATCTCCCCTTCAGAGCAGCCTGTCGAACCAAGCTTCAACCCTCAAGCTGCAATTTTTGACCAGCTGAACTCACATGTGCTTGCTGCAATTGTAGACTCCACCACGTAGGGCCATCAACCCCATGCCACAATATTGAAGGGAGCAATGGATACGCAACATTGAAGGGGAGTATTGCAGCTGCCACATTTGACCCATGAAATTTGCAAGCCTGCCGCAAACATTAGTTCCTTTACTAATTGTTTTTTTGCAGGCATATTGAATCAAAGGTGAGAGGATTAATAAAGAAGGAAGGGGCAAAAAGCTAAGTACATGATTGTTTAATTGAAGAGAGAGAGAGAGAGAGAAGCTAAGCCAAGCACCTTGCCGACCCATAAATCCTAGTGCCAACAAGGAGCTGCAACATAGTTGATCAAGCTAGCCAAAAGCACATTGCCGCAAGTTCATATTGCTTTCATCCAAGCACAATCCAGAGGCTGCAAGTTCTATTAGAGGAGCATCCACTGCCGCAAAATCTTGGGGGTGCTATGGGATGCAACACGACGACTACATCACGTCAGATTCAGATCTGACCCGCGCTGATTAACGAAGACAACGACGGCTACACAAACAGAGATTTTCTAAACTCTTTTATTATTATTTTGTGTAGTAGTGTCTTAATCTTCGTAGGGGAAACTTTACCGTATTTGTGACTTTGGGGACTTGTCTAGTGGGGGCTAACCAAGAGGGCTTTGACGAGTTGTAGCTAGTCAAAATAGAGCGTTTACTAGGTTGATAGTGTTTTGCACCGGTGGTGTGTGGTACGCCTAGGTGAGGAGTGGGAGCTCGGGACTCATTGTAGTTGTGCAAAGAAACATATTAATCTAGTATTTGCTTGGTTACTGGACGTAGGTCGTTAGGGCGACCGAACCAGGGTAAATCTGCACATACTCTATGATTGCATACTTTTTATTCTGCATGTGATTATAACTGCGTGTGATTTCTCGTGGATTGCCTGAGAATTTTTATTAGCCTATTCACCACCCTCTAGGCTTAGATCCAGATCCAACAACTCACACTCTCCTCAGGCCATCATCAATAACTTGAGCGATTCGAAGTGCAGTGGCCTCTCTTACGCTGAGCACCATCGTCGAAACCCAGAAATTTTCATCGTCTTTCCTCTTCGTGTGATCGATCAAGGGTTTTGCGTCTTCATTGTCGTTGCCACCGCTCAAGCATCATCTGCTGAGAAAAACTTTAGGTAAGAGTTTCATTGATCTTATTTGAGTTCTAACTCTCGCATCTCGGTTGCTTTGAAGCCGTAGGGGCTATGGCGTGCTTTCGCTCACCGTTAAGCAGATTAGATAGGCCGA
This sequence comes from Scilla litardierei, assembly GCA_030789695.1. NCBI lineage: Eukaryota > Viridiplantae > Streptophyta > Magnoliopsida > Asparagales > Asparagaceae > Scilla > Scilla litardierei. Next base: position 89,138,942 of record CM061131.1, on the reverse strand, counting down.
ATGACAAGTCCAACTTCGTTGTTGATGGATTGGACTACTCGCTCTCCAACGAAAAAAGGTCTATCCTTTTTTCTCTTCAAAAGGGGTTCTTCCTAAGTTGCTTAAGTGTAGTGAATTTTCAATATCACCAAATTCAAATGAAGCATACCCTAAATGCCGAATTTGCTTGATGATCTTGTGTGTGTGTGTGTGTGTGTGTGTGTGTGTGTGTGTGTGTGTGGAAAAACATGGAAATGAGTTGTTTTTTCAAATATTCCTTAGCACAAGGCAGTGATAAATAAGGTGAAGAGCTGAAAAGGTTTTGATTTTTTAATTGCACAACTATGAATTGTAGGTTTGATATGAATCAGATTGGAGATTTTATTTTTTTTTAAATTATTTGCTTTGTTCATCTGCTTATCATCATGGTTTAAAAAGTTGGCATTTTTAATTTCATGCTTATATGAAAACAGAGCGTGTCATTAACAATCGTTGGCTTTGTAGGATTATTTGTAACTGTAAAGACCCATGCGAGGCTTACCTTCTGTTACAAATCCATTTGGTGATATATATTAGGATTTAGGAATTTAGGACTTAATTTCCTAAGCAAACTGAATCCTTACAAATTAGGACATCAATTGTGGTTGATGATGCCATGAGGCTAATGATTATGTCCTTTTATTTGGATTTTGGAAAATTCGTAATTAACATGTAATTGAATCAGATTCATGATTAATATTGTGTTGACTTGTTTTCTTTTCAAGCATGAAGAATTTTAATGCTCTACTTTCGTTTATTTTAATTACTTCTTTCTTTCTTAACTTACTTTTTTGACCAAAAAAGTAGTGCCGGAAGTCCCACCATGCTCTATATCAATATATATGACAAGAAATTACATTACGCAACACATTTTACGAGATAAATGGGTTTCTCTAGTTGAGCATTTTTTAGTTAAATGGGGTTCTCTAGTTGATTTCTCTCTGTTTCTGATTGTTTTTATTGGAATTTTGTTTGAATTTTGTAGGAAGAGAAGGCAAAAGTTATTCAAACCATGATGTTTGTTGCTGGAATCAATACGCTGCCTCAGACCCATTTCGACTGTCGGCTTCCGACCGTGATCAGAGGGTGGTTTACCTTCATCTTCCGACCCTATCGATTATTCTCAGTCACAGAGTCATTTACATTATTGACCCACATGAGGATTATTTTAAATCTCTCAGTGTGTTTATACTGTTTTTAATCTCTAGAATCATTTTCGATTTATTTGTTGGGTTGATGTATTAGAGATTTGAGTACACCATGAGGACAATACAGGGCGCTCTTATCGCGGGATCGAGCTTGCAGATTTTTGTGGGGTTTTGGGCTTGTGGAGGATTGTGGTCAGGTATTTGTTGTTTTGATTTGTGAATTGCTTGGTTATTTTGGAAAGTTCTTGCATGTGCATTCTCGGTTTCATCAAGTTGTGGATCCCAAAAGTATTATAAAGTCTATCTGAATGTTTTTTAAGCAAAATTGGTGGTAAAATGTGTGTGTTTTCATTTCCTCAAAATATATAGGTGTCGTGTAACCAAATTTTGTGGTGTGATTTATACTTGTGCACAACCTTTACTCAATTTTCGATTTATTTGTTGGGTTGATGTATTAGAGATTTGAGTACACCATGAGGACAATACTTGGCGCCTTATCACGGGATCGAGCTTGTAGATTATTGTTGGGTTTTCGGGCTTCTGGAGGATTGTGGTCAGGTATTTGTTGTTTTGCTTTGTGAATTGCTTGGTTATTTTGGGAAGTTCTTGCATTTGCATTCTCAGTTTCATAAAGTTGTTGAATATTATGAAAATTTTAAGCAAAATTGGTGGTAAAATGTGTGTGTTCTCCTTTCCTCAAAAGATATAGGTGTCGCGTAACCAAATTTTGGGTGTGATTTATACTTCTGCACAACCCTTCACTCAATTTTTCCCAGGTGATAACTTTTCATGCTTTAACGAGTGCTCTTCCATTGATCTAGAATGCCATATATTGATCTTTCATGCATAACTAAGTTTTCATATGCAGTGCAAGTTTTGGGACATCACTATTTTCTAGCTGATGCCCAGTTGTACAACATGCTTGCACATTCTGTGTGGCACATGCTTATTATTGGGCAGACTATCAATGTACTGAATCACTTGTGATATAATTAGGAATCCATTTTAAATAGATGCTTTAACGTTTCTAGAATATTGTATGCCATGGCTTATTTATTCTTTGGTTTTCACATGAAAAGTACATATAATGGCTTTTCATCCAAAGTTGCTTCAATCAGGACCAAATTCTTAAAAGATTCATCATCTGTTACCAGTTTGCATCTAGAGGATGGAACCGTTATTAGAACAAAGGTATCTCAACAAGATTGGGCTTTTAATCACATATGGAAGATATTGAATTGTTGTTTTAAAACTGTTTTCCCTTGACTTGATCATTTTCTACCAATCAACTTTGCAACACTGTGATATTTTGCTTGCCTTAAGACCCATGAGAATAAGTTAAACGCAATTACATTGTTTAGAAAAATATTGAAAAAAGGGGAGAAAAAGAGCGCTGCACAAGTGACAATGATGATTGTATGTGTTATGCTCTGACTCATATGCACATAATTTGCAATAGTGATAGTAAATACTTGGAAAATGATAGTTTGTCGACAAAAAAGATTTCGACTAGCTATTTAAAACTCTGTAATTGTGATGTGAATTGCTGTGACTTGTGTATATAATACATGAAATATGGTTAGATAATTGTTTTGTTTCTTTTTTTATGTTTATTATTTTTTAAGATTTGAAAGACTTCTATTCACCTTCCAGTTATCCCTTTTCACTTCAGTTACTTCTATATGCTAATCCCTAATCAAAAATGTTTTGTTGGTGATTCAAAGGTTCTACTCGGGTGTGATGGAATGCAATCCGCGGTGGCTTAATGGTTGGAAATTGCAGCTCCCATTAGTTCTGGCAGGTCAGCTGTCCAGGGATTGGCTTTTTATCAAAAAGGCCATGGGATGAAGAATAAGGTCCACCAATTCCTTTCAGATGGTAAAAGGGCTGGTATCATTCATCTTAATGAAAAATAGGTCTATTGGTTATTTACCTTTTGTACTGCGCTAAGAGGTAAAACTCTCTCTTTCTCTATCTCACACATGCACAGACATGCACATATATGCATAGACACATGCATCCCCTTTTCTAATGACAAGGACCAGCTTATAAACCTGAGGGTGATTAAGTTTCAAAAGATTGCATTGAAAATTAACCTCCCTAACTAATCTGCATATTGATCCCACACCAAACTCGAATGGTGGTTAGTATTTTCATGACTGAAGAGATTGTATTACTAAAAACCAATGCGATTCTGAAAAAACAATCGCTTTCTTTTTATAAGCAATGTCGGCTAGTTGCACATGAAGTATTAACATTATGTGGGTTAGGCGAGGGCAAAGGTAGCCTGGGCAGCGAATGTGGGTTAGGCAAGGAGGAATATCACATCATATGTAGCGGTAAGAGGTATAAAATTACTTTTTATGGTTTATCTTCTTTTTCTAATTATTTTATAATGTTTCTACACACAAAAAACACACACTTATTAAATGTTTGTTGTGCTGCAAAAACTAATTTTTACAGTTGTAGAGACTGGACGTTTTGCATGGGTCTGAGAGGGTGTATGTCTGTATCAAGCATGACGGTTCGTATATTCTCCATGGGGGATGCTTGCGTCTGGGTTTTGGAGGTCGATGATGAAGGGGGATGACTAATAGGGAGAGGAAGCTTGTGCTCCGTCCACCACCGTCGGTCGACGACGAAGGGGCATGACTGAGAGGAACAGTATTGTGTTCACCACAGGCATATGTGTTGTTGTAACTCTTTGTCAATAATTGTTTGGCATATTTAGTTAGTTGATTGATGTATGATATCAACAACGATATGCAAATTTTGTAAAAAAATTATGTCACTTTAGTTTTAGAAAAAAGATGAGGAAATAAAACTGTGTTATCTCGATGAACAATGAATGTTGTTTGAATAATATTGTGTGTGTGTGTGTGTGTGTGTGTGTGTGTGTATGTGTGTTCATCAGGATGTGTAGAACTCCTACAGGGAGATTCAGAATAGCTGCAATCGCATATTTTTTTTAATTTTGTACATTTTCTTCAACGTTTTATAGAAGTTGTAATAGATGTTAGACACTGTTTTATAGAAGTTACAAAAGAGTTTTAAAGAACTATTTAAACCAGTTGTAATAGAAGTTTACACAACCTTTTATAAACGCTGTAATATAAGTTTACACACCTTTTAAAAAAAGTTGTAATATTGCTTTACACAACCTTTTATAAACGTTGTAATAAAAGTTTACACAATTTTTATTAAAAGTTGTTATAGAAGTTTACACAACTTTTATTAAAAGTTGTAATACAAACCACGTCACTTGGTCAGAGATATTTATGGAAGTTTATACAAACCTTTTCTAAACATTGTAATAGAAGTTTACACAATGTTTCAAAAAAGTTGTAATACCTATTACAACGTTTTCTTACAACATGCAGAAAAAGTAGTCGAAGGAGCCAACCCTATTACAACTTCGCATATTACAACTGTTAGGACCTAATGGTCGGCCCAGAAAATAAAGGCCCAAATAGTTGAAGCCCAAGCGAATAGCTTTCCGGCTAGCCGGAACAAGAGCGAGCCTAAATGAGAAGCTCGTCGCTCGCCCGATCGATCGGGAAGCTCGCCCTACAAATTGAGAGAGAGGCTTGCCCAACTAGTCAAGCAGGAAGCTCGCCAACCAAGTGTAGAGATCGACCGGTACGACGACGCTCGCTCTGACGACCTAGGCATGAGGGTCGACCGGAGGAAGCTAGGGACACCGAGCTCGGGTGCCAAGCTCGACTCTCTCCAAGGGCAACCCTTGCTGACCAGTCAGCCCATAAATATCTCTGACCAATTGACGTGGCACCTCCAATTAATGTCCAAGGTGAAAGACGAGAATTGATGGCAGCCCTTCGTGTCCCCATTAATGCCTGATTAAGGCGATGCTAACATATCTCTGACACTCTCGCAGACCCATCGCATCCCCATTAATACTCCAGTAAAACACCAGCTGGACCCCAGCTAAGCAGAAGCGACAGCTAATTGGACGGAGATCACTTGACTCTCTCCACTATAAATACCCCCTCCAGCCATCAACGAGGGGGTTGGTTGGTAGAAATAAAAAAACTCTCATTTACACTCTAGGCTGGATATCGTCCACATATCTGTGCCTTCCATGCAAGCTCGCCACATTAGGTCTCTCTACACTGAGATTGGCCAGCATGTCCCACCTCCTTCTTACAGGTTGCTTACTGAATTTACCATCAGAGAGACCACGGGTTGACATCCAACCCAGCCTTTCTGACGAGCTACTCGTTGTGCAGGAAGATCGGCCACTCTTCCAAGCAGTTGGAAACCTTCGAGTGATCTTGAATCCGGCGTTTAGCCTCTACTAAGACCCAATTAACCTGTAATAACCGTACCCTTGATTTCCCTTTGTATAAATCTCATTATTAGGTAGATTTGACCTACAACAATTGGTGTTGTCTATGGAAACGGAGGGTTACACCCATATTAGGCTCCACACATACTCGCCATAATTCCCACCATGGCAAGTCACCCGGCATCACCCCACCGCCACTTCTAAGAAATCCAGGACGACTCGAGGCACTAATCAATGACACTCTGAGGCAGCCCTTTGGTCGAGGGGACTCGTTCTCCCGGAAGGACTTCCCCGCTGGATCTGTCCATTGAGGGGTCGATGGCTGTCATATAGGCTACAGCATGCAACGTCCATGCAAACTTCGCGGCCTTCACCAAGCTGATGGAAGACTGGGTCCCCACCAGACCCATGTGGTCCCCTCCGCTCGAAGGCCCCCTAGACCCCCGAATGTGAGGCGGGACCTGCTCCCCCAGTTCGAAGAGGAAGCAGCCACTCGACAATGGTAGCTTGGCAAGGAAGATGATGTTCGACCACGACAGCTGACCGTCACCATGAGGGAGAGGTTTCGAGAGGGGAGCCGAGGAGTCCCCCATGAGGCGGCCCAGTGAGTACAAAATTCCTCTAGGCCAAATCTCGATATTGAAAGTCATCTGTATTAGAGGTCACGGAGCCTGAGACAAGAAGAACGCCTGCATCGAAGCAGAAGCCCCGTCGGTCAGGACCCGTTCTCCTATGCGTAATGATCACCAAATAAGGGATTGAGGCAAACCCCGACAAGATATCCACCCTCATCAACAAGAGCGAGCCGAGGACGATCAGAGACTTACAAAGGCCGAATGGACGGATCGTCACACTGGGAAGATTCCTGTCAAAGTTTGTCCAGAGGTCCCTCCCATTATTTAAAGCCTTGCGGAAGGCCCTCAATATGAAGAAAAGTGGAGAGGAATAAAGTCGAGTGGGAAGACTCTTGCACCCCAAGCGTTGGCGAGCTGGAATCAAGCACACCTGGCTCGTGAAGCCGGAGGAAGGAGAGCGGCTTGGCCTTTATCTAGCCGCCACCGAGATGGTCGTCAGCTTGGTCCTATCAAAGAAGATGGAGGCACCCAGAGGCCGGTCTACTATGGCAGCTGAGTGCTCCGGGAGGCAGAAAACTCGCTATAGCCCTATATAGAAAGTTCACCTACTGCTTAACCTTGAGGCAAGGAAGCTCCGATCCTACTTCCAGGCGCACACCATCCTGGTCTACACCAACTTGCCACTCGAGAAGAATCTGAAGATCTTGGATAGATCGGGCCGGATGCTGAATTGGAGTGTTGAACTTAGCGAGTTTGACATCAAGGGTCAGGCACTGACGGACTTCGTAGCAGAATGCATGGTCGATGAGCTTGCTAGAGCTTCGCTGGATGTTCAGTTGGGTACAGAACAACAGAAGCCTGCCATCAAGGACACACCCTCAACATCCACCTGATCCGAGGGCAAGCGATGGATCATCCACGTAGATGGATCGGCCACAGTCTCAAGGAACGGAGCCAGCATCGTGATAGAGACCCCCCGAAGGGAGCTTGCTGGAGTATGCACTCTGCTTGAATTTTTCAACGACCCACAATGTGGTGGAGTACGAGGCCATCCTCAATGGTCTAAAGCTCTACGAGTGCTTGGGGTGACAAATGCTGCTGATTATCGACTTAAGGCTCATCGTCTAACAAATACAAGGCAACTTTGAAGCTAGGGAGGACCTGATGAATATTTATCTAAAGTGCATCTGGGCCGAGCTTCTAAAATTCAGAAGAGCAAAGATCCAACATCTGCCCCGATCGAACAATCTCTGGGCCGACGCACTCTCAAAGTGGGCATCTTCTTATCCGGTCGAGATAGGAAATGCCATCTACGTCGAGAACCTGCTGACACTAAGTATTGAAGAAGGAAAGATGCTATGTGTAGACCGGGAGCTAACATGGATGAGCCCGATTATATCCTACTTGGATACCGGGACCTTGCCTGGAGATCGGCTAGAAGCACAGAAGATCGAAAGACGGGCCTTGACGTTCGTGATCTTCGGAGGCAAGCTTTATTGGAAGCCATGCACGAGATACGACGTTTTACCTTATTTGAAATGCCTCGGGCCCACCAGAGCTGAACAGGTCGTCCGCAAGATACATGAGGGTCTCCACAGTAATCATTACGACAGCTGCACCATAGCACACAAGGCGATCAGTCAGTGCTATTACTGGCCAACCATGTTGGACGATACGACCAAGTATGTCAAACGGTGCGAGGAGTCCCACAGATTCTACAAGCATACCACTGCCCCCATCAGCGGACCTGATTCCGATCATCAGCACAGTCCCATTCGCCAAATGGGGCCTCGACATCTTTGGACCATTCTCGCATGCGTCAGGATGAAGGAAGTACCTTGTCACTACCATTGACTACTTCACCAAATGGGTCGAGGCGGAGCCACTAGCGCGCATCACCGGGAAGGAGATGAAGAACTTCGTCTGGAAGTTTATTATATGTCGCTTTGGAATACCCCACTCTATAGTGATGAACAACGGAAAGCAGTTCGACTGTTCGGACTTCAGAAGCTTCTGCTCGGATTGGGGTGTCAACCTCCACTTTGCCTCCGTGACACATCCACAAAGCAATGGTATGGTAGGAGCGACAAACAAATGCATCCTTGGGCCCCTGAAGAAGAAGATCGACAGTGCCCATGGATCCTGGCCCGACGAGCTGCCCGGTATCCTTTGGTTCTACCGCACGACCTATAAAGCTGCGACCGGTGAGAGCCCCTTCATGTTCGCCTATGGAGCAGAGGCCGTCGTTATGGTGGAGGTCAGCGAGGAATCCCTCCGACTCAGGAACTTCAATGAAGATGCCAATCTAGAAGGCCTCAACCTCAACATCGAGCTCGTCGACGAGGTAAGGGACCGGGCTCTGATAAACCACATCAAGCACATCCAGAGGATGGCCCGGCACTATAACTCCCGTGTAATGAAGCGGAGCTTCAGGGTCGATGACATCATCCTCAGAAATGCGACCTTCTAACCAGAGATCGTCCATCGAGTAAAGCTTGCGTCAGAGTGGGAAGGCCCCTACAAAATAATTGACATTGTAGGGCCGACGACCTACATATTAGCAACGATGTAGGGCAAGGAGTTAGCTCACTCATGGACTGCCGAGAATTTGCTCAAATATTATCAATAAATTATGGCCTAAATTATTTTTGTGTTGTGTCAATTTGAATTACAGCTCCTCTCCAAAATCAGAACACCTCAACGTAGGTTGGCTTGATCGTTGGGAGCAAGTTACCTCGCCCCCGATAGGTCACCGAAGGACCTGGGGCAGGCTTCCAAGCTACACCCCTACACTTCTAAAGATTCGAGGTAGGCTTCCGAGCCATGCCCCCGATAGGTTGCCGAAGGACCTGGGGCATGCTTCCGAGCTGTGCCCTATACCCTTCCAAAGATCCAGTGCATGGTTTCGAGCCGTGCCAGACATAGGTCGTCGAAGGACCTGGGGCAGGCTTTCGAGCTGTGCCCCTACCCTTCTAAAGATCTGGGGTAGGCTTCCGAGCTACACCCCTGATAGGTCGTCGAAGGAATTGGGGCAGGCTTTCGAGCTGTGCCCTTACCCTTACACATATCCGGGGCAGGCTTCCGAACCAAAGGACCTGGGGCAAGCTTTCGAGATGTGCCCCTACCCTTACAAATATCTGGGCAGGCTTCCAAGCCGCACCCGTGATAGGTCACCAAAGGACCTGGGGCAGGCTTTCGAACTGTGCCCCTGATAGGTCGTCGAAGGACCTCGGGCAGGCTTTCGGCTGCGCCCCTACCCTTCCAAAGATCTGGGACAGGGTTCCAAGCCGCACCCATAATAGGTCACCGAAGGACCTGGGGCAGGCTTCCGAGCTGCGCCCTTACCCCTTCCAAAGATCCGAGGCATGCTTCTGGGCTGCGCCCCCGATAGGTCGCCGAAGGACCTGGGGCAGGCTTTCGATCTCTACCCCTACCCTTCCAAAGATCCGGAGCATGCTTCCAAGTCGTGCCCCCGAAAGGTAGCCGAATGACCTGGGGCAGGCTTCCGATATGCGCCCTTACCCTTCCAAAGATCGGGGCAGCCTTCCGAGCTGCGCCCCCGATTGGTCGCCGAAGGACATGTGGCAGGCTTCCGAGCTGCGTCCCTACCCTTCCAAAGATCCGGGGCAGGTTTTTGAGTCGTGCCCCCGGTAGGTCGTTAAAGGACCTGTGGCAGGCTTTTGAGCTTGCCCTAACCCTTACAAATATCTGAAGTAAGCTTCCGAGTCGTGCCCCTGATAGGCCACCGAAGGACCTGGGGCAATCTTTCGAGCTATGCCCCTACCCTTCCAAAGACCCGAGACATGCTTCCAAGCCGCGCCCCCGATAGGTCGCCGAATGACCCTGGGTAGGCTTCCGAGCCGTGCCCCTGATAGGTCACCGAAGGACCTCCGGCACGCTTCCGAGCTGTGCCCCTACCCTTCCAAGATCCAGGGCAGGGTTCCGAGCCTCACCCCTGATAGGTCACCGAAGGACCTGGGGCAGGCTTCCGAGCTGCGCCCCTACCCTTCCAAATATCCGAGGCATGCTTCCGAGCTGCGCCCCCGATAGATCGCCGAAGGACCTGGGGTAGGCTTTCGAGCTGCGCCCCTACACTTGTAAGATCAGGGGCATTCTTTCGAGCCGTGCCCCCGATAGGTCACCAAAGGATCTGGGGCAGGCTTTCGATCTGCGCCCGTACACTTCCAAAGATCGGGGTAGGCTTTCGAGCTCGCCCCCGATTGGTCGCCGAAGGACATGGGGTAGGCTTCCGAGCTGCGTTCCTACTCTTCAAAAGATCCCGGGCAGGCTTTCGAGCCGCGGCCCCGATAGGTCGTCGAAGGACCTAGGGCAGGCTTCCGAGCTACGGCCATACCCTTCCAAAGATCCGGGGCAAGCTTCCGAGCCGAGCCCTGATAGGTCGTCGAAGGACCTGGGGCAGGCTTTCAGACTATGCTCATACCCTTCCAAAGATCTGGGGTAGGCTTCCGAGCCGCACCCCCGATAGGTCGCCCAGAGCTCTTCAGATTGTGCCCTCTCCCTGTCGAGGCTCCGCTGCCGTGTGGCGCCCTTAAGGTCAGACCACTACTCTCTCTAGGTTCAACCAACGCTCTCCATTAAGGGGCTTCGCTAACCAAATTGCATAAGTAAGATCTCTGCAAAATTTTTCTAGAGTGTCTATTCAACATCCGCTTTTTCTCGACCCGAAGCTCGTCTACACAAAATATTGGGGGCATACATAGGGAGGGACAAGGTGTACGACAATAACCGACAAATTTTTCATTTAAATTGTCACTCTGATTACACATCATTCTTACAAAAAGTCCTCCGGACTTAAATCAAAACAAAAAAATGACGGGATAAGTTTGGCCACAACACCGTCCCGACATCGATAGCTCGCCCTCCCCAACTATGCCTTCGCCAGCCCCCGCTCGTTACCAGCCGGAGTGGAAGCCTCCCCTCATTGTCAAAGACCGTCGAAAACTGGGAAAAGTCAATCTCTAAGTGGTGGTAGTGCTTCGCCATCCCCTTCTTGAATGTCTCAAAGCCCATCTCTAGGCCCCCCTCAAAGCCCTTGGCCCTGGTCTTCGCCAAAGCAGAACGAACTCCTGAAGCTGGTATCGGCTGACGGCCTCCAACTTGATCACCTTGAGGTCGATATTCTCCATCTCCTCCACCCGCCTCTCGAGCTTGGTGATCCTCTTCCGGCTGACCTCCCTCTCCCTGGCAAGGGTATTCTCAATGGCATCCCTCTGACCTTCTTCGCCCTGGGCCTTCTGCTCGGCCTCATCTCTAGCTTTGTCCAGCTCGGAGATCGTCTCCTTCTGGACCTCATAATAACTCCAAAGAGTCCAGCTTGTCATCCAGGGCTTTTTTCTTCTCCTCGGCCTTCTTCTTCACGGTCTCCAGCTCGGCCACCTTCCTCGCAAGGGCGCCCTCAGCCTTGCTCGACACCATGGAGTGACGTTAGAGGGACACCGACACCGCAACCATCTACACAAAAGGAGTAAGGGACATGAGCGTGCATCTTCTGAGAAAAGCGGTATCCTGAGTTAGAATAGCGACGAACCTGCATGTTGAGCCAAACGGCCGTATCACAGCTCCTCTTCGCATCAATATTCTCCAAAGACTCTCGATCCTTGGGCAGCATGCTGTTCTTGGTCAGGCAGGCCGTAACCCTGGCCTCGTCAAAAACCAAATTCGCAGGCGCCCACCGAGGAGAGAGGCGCAGTGATCTCCCCCATCGAAAGAGCGATGAGATCGGCCTTCTTTGACATGAAAACATTAAACGTTATGTCGCATCTCGGATCGGTTGGCATTCCTAGCCTCGACGACAGGCATCCATAGGGCCAATAATTAACTGCTGCCTCCCAATCGGTCTGGGCTGACCCAGCCGAAGAATTCAGTGGCATGACCAAGGGCACAACCGAGCTGGTAGGGGTTGCACCGGTCACGGTGACCAACGGGCCTTGGGATGCCATAGCGGTTGTGGCGACCAGCTTCTCCTGGGGTGGGTCGAGGTTGACAGGAGGGTCCAATGCCGCCATGCTCATCCAGGAAAGAAGAGCAGAAGGTGCGGCCTTCACTCTTATCTTCTGGCTCCGCTCCTCCTCGGCCCGAGCGAAGCTCGCCCCCTCTTTGCCTCGCTTCTGGCCAACATTGGCCAAGCCCTTGGCATCATGCTCCTTGGCCTTCCTCTTCATCTCCTCCCTTGAAAGACTTATGGCCGCACCTACAAAAAAAAACCACAGATTAGGATGAGCAAATCAGGGGTGGATCACGAAGCTCAGATTACCTTCAAGCCAGACGTGCTCGACTATCTTCTCGTCTGTAACCAGGCCCTAAAGTCCCTGCTTTTCTTTGGGATGTCCTCCAAGATCCTGGCGTTCTCTTGGTCGGCCGCGAGGACCACTTCATTGTTCACCGAGGGATTCAGCGACCCCAGTTCAAACTCAAAGCTGGGTCCTTAGACATCAAGACAAAGACGAACATCTCTTTCCAATCTTTTATCTTGCCCTGTAGATTGAGAACAAGAGGCGGACCCCTCCTTGCACAAACATAGTAGTATTCCCCTTGCTCTTGGCTTCGAAGAAATACTAAAATAGGTGGCAAGGTTGGACTTATGCCACTACCCAAGAAAAGGACGAGGAAGCTAACCATAATGGAAGTCGGCATCAGTCGAAAGAGGGGGAGTTCATGGAAGTGTAGGACGAGGAGAAGAAAGGGTTGGAGAGGGAACCGGAGCCCAATGGCAAAGGTCTGGGCATAGACCCCGACCTCATGATCCCTTGGGGAGCATATCTGCTCGGAGAACTCTATAAGGCAAACAGAATAAGGCGTCCTGATGTACTTGGAGAAAATGAGAGTGACGAAGGAGGTCGACGTGTGGGCCGCTATGGCTAAGATCTCCATCGAGACCTCCGCAGAATCTTCATCAGCCACTGGGGTCCTAGGGGACGACCTAGGCCATTTCCCTTTCTTAGGGTCCTTATAAGCCAACGACGACGAGGTGATGGCAGGCTCGACGACTGGGTTACCCTCAGAGCGAGGGAGCTCTGGCCAAGACTCCTCTAGATCCTTTGGTTCCACAGTGTAGCTACTCTCTAACTCACCAAAAGACCGCTCAACAATAGAATCAGAAACAGAAGAAGGGGATGATGCCATGGAAAAGGTCGAGGGGATACCTACAAGAAGAAAAGACGGACGAAACTTCGACGACAACGTCATGGCGATGGCGACGATGGCAGCGGTAGAATCACTCGACACGGACATGGGAAATGCATATTCAAAAAGGATGTAGAAAAGTCCCTCTTGATAGCCTCCCATCTCTTTTTATATGAAGAAGAAGCTAATATCAACTGTTAGAGGCGGGCCACGTGGTGTGATTCGGGCGAATCTGGTGCCTCGATTACCCCCCGGTCAGATCGGCCATGCATCACGCTTAGAGCGAACTGACGCCTCGATTCTCCACATCCCTGAATCGTCATGATGACCTAAAAAGATTTGGCGATCGATTCAAATTAATGCTGCCGATCGGCCCTCAGCCAATAAGGGTGTGACACATCATCCGAGCTGAGCCGGGCTTCCCGGTTCGAATTTAAATGACGGGGGCAATTGTTACGACCTGATGGTCGGCCCAGAAAATGAAGGCCCAAATAGTTGAAGCCTAAGAGAATAGCTTACCGGCTAGCCAGAACAAAAGCGAGCCCAAATGAGAAGCTCGCCGCTCGCCTGACCGATTAGGAAGCTCGCCCTATAAATCGAGAGAGAGGCTCGTCCAACTAGTCAAGCTAGAAGCTAACCAGCCAAGTGTTGAGATCGACCGGCACAGTGAAGCTCTCTCTGATGACCTAGGCAGCAGGGTCGACCGGAGGAAGCTAGGGACATCGAGCTTGGGCTCCAATCTCGACTCTCTTCAAGGACAACCTTCGGCGACCAGGCACCCATAAATATCTCTGACCGAGTGACGCAGGGCCACCTACGCCTCCAATTAATGCCCAAGGTTAAAGACAAGAACTGATGGCCACCGTTGCGTCCCCATTAATGCCCGATTAAGGCGGTACTAAAAAATCTCTGACACTCTCCAAGACCCATCGCATCCCCATTAATACTCCAGCAAAGCACCAACTGGAAGCCAGCTAAGCAGAAGCGACAGCTAATTGAACGACGATCAACCGACTCTCCCCACAATAAATACCCCACTCCAGCCATCAACGAGGGGGTTAGTTGGTAGAAATAAAAAACTCTCATTTACACACAAGGCTGGATATCGTCCACATATCTGTGTCTTCCACGCAAGCTCGTCACATTAGGTCGCTCTACACTAAGAAAGGCCAGCGTATCCCGCCTCTTTCTAACAAGTCGCATACTGACTTTTTCATCGTAGAGGCCACGGGTTGACAACCAACGCAACCTTTCTAACGAGCTGCTCGTTGTGGAGGAAGATCGGCCACTCTTCCAAGCGGTCGGCGACCTTCGAGCGATCTTGAATCCGGCGTTTAGCCTCTATTAAGACCCAATTAACATGTAATTACCGTACCCTTGATTCCCCCTTGTATAAATCTCATTGTTAGGTGAATTTGACCTGCAACAACAACGTTTGTTAAAAAGTTGTTCGACCGCTATTACAACTTTTCTTAGAAGTTGTCAATGACCATTTTTGTTGTAGTGAGATGTATCTTTTTATTGCTAAGATGATTTATATAGCTTACATTTTTCTTCTCTTATTTTTTTCAGGTGAAGATGGCGATCTAACGGTTCCAACAGAAATTTTTACGAACTATTCTTTGCTTGGACTATTTTCTACACTTTCTGTAAGATATGTATTTTGTTATTAAATGATATGATTTTTGGCCTAATTTTGTCATCTCTTTTTTAAAGTTGAAGATGGTGATCTCCCAGTTCCAACGGACATTTTTACGGATTTTCCAAAGCTCCATGCTATTTTCTACATTTTATGAAACATATGAATCTTTTTTATTAAAGGATATGATTTTTTGGCCTAATTTTGTCTTCTCTTATTTTTCAATTGAAGATGGCGATCTCCATGTTCCAACGGACATTTTGCGGATTTTTCTGAGCTTCGAGCTTTTTTACATTTTATGGAACATATGGCTCTTTTTATTAAATGATATGATTTTTATAGCCTAAGTTTGTCTTGTCTTATTTTTCAATTGAAGATGGCGATCTCCCAGTTTAAACAGATATTTTTGCAGATTTCTGAGCTGGGGGCTATTTTCTATATTTTATGGAAGATTTAAATCTTTTTATTAAATGATGTGATTTTTATAGCCTAAGTTTGTTTTCTCTTATTTTTCAGTTGAAGATGGCTATCTCCTGTTTCCAACGGACATTATTGCAGATTTTTCTGACCTCGACCCTATTTTTTATATTTTCTAGAAGATATGGATTTTTTTATTAAATAATATTATTTTGAGGCCTAATTTTGTCTTCTCTTATTTTTTTTCGTTGAATATGGCGATCTCGGGTTCCAGCAGACCTTTTTGCAAATTTTTCTCAGCTCCATGCAATTTTCTAATTTTCTGTAAGACATGGATCTTTATATTAAATGATAGAATTTTTGTAGCCTAATTTTGTCTACTTTAATTTTTCAGTTAAAGATGGTAATTTTCCGGTTCCAACAGAAAGTTTAAAAGATTTTTCTGAGATCTGGGCTATTTTCTACATTTTCTAAAAGATATGAATAATTTTATTAATGATATGATTTTTGGCCTTAATTTTTCTTCTCTTATTTTTTCTTTAAAGATGGCGATCTCCCGGTTCCAATGGACATTTTTACGGATTTTTCTGAACTCAAGACTATTTTCTACATTTTATTGAACATATGAATCTTTTTATTCAATGATATGATTTTTATCGCCTAATTTTATCTTCTCTTATTTTTTTAGTTAAAAATGTCGATCTCCCGGTTCCACGGAAATTTTTACAGATTTTTCTAAACTCGAGGCTATTTATCGCCTAATATTTTTACAGATATTAAATGATATGATTTTATGGCCTAATTTTTTCTTCTCTTATTTTTTTTCGTTGACGATGGCAGACTCCCGGTTCCAACCGACATTTTTGCATATTTTTATTGGCTACGGGATATTTTCTTCAATTTCTATAAGATATTTATATTAAATGATATGACTTTATGGCCTAATTTTGTCTTCTCTTATTTTTTTTGTTGATGATGGCAAACTCCCAGTTCCAACCGACATTTTTGCAGATTTTTATTAGCTACAAGATATTTTCTTCAATTTCTATAAGATATGAATATTTATATTAAATGATATGATTTTTATAGCCTAATTTTGTATATGATATGATTTTTATAGCCTAATTTTGTATTCTCTTATTTTTTTTCAATTGAATATGATGATCTCCCAGTTCCAACAGACATTTTTGCGTATTTTAATGAGATCTGGGCTACGTACTACATTTTCTAAAAAATATGGACCATTTTACTAAATGATGTGATTTTTTTCCCGAATTTTGTGTTCTCTTATTTTTCTGTTAAAGATGGCGATCTACCCATTCCAACGGACATTTTTTCGGATGAGTAAAGATATATTTTCTACATTTTACTGAAGATATGGATCTTTTTATTAAATAGTATAATTTTTGTAGCGTAATTTTATCTTCTATTATTATTCAGTTAAGTATGGTGACATTTTTGCAGATTTTTCTGAACTCGGGGCAATTTTTCAACATTTTCCGTAAAGTTGATATGATTTTTTGGCCATTTTGTCTTTATTTACTTTTTCGTTGAAGATGGCAATCTCACCGTTCTAACAGACATTTTTACGGATTTTTATAAGCTCCAGGCTGTTTTCTACATTTTTTGAATGATAAGAATCTTTTTATTAAATGATATGATTTTTATAGCCTAAGTTTCTCTTTCCTTATATTTCATTATAGATGGTGATCTCCCGGTTTCAAAGGATATTTTTGCCGATTTCTTTCATCTCGGGGCTATTTTCTACAATTTCTGGACGATATGTTTCTTTTTATTAAATGATATAATTTTAAGCCTAATTTTGTCGTCTCTTATTTTTCAGATGAAGATGGCGATCATCTGGTTCCAGAGGATATTTTTGCAGATTTTTCTGATCTACGGGCTATTTTCTATATTTTCTGTAAGATATGTATCTTCATATTAAATGATAGGATTTTTATAGCCTAATTTTGGCTTCCCTTTTTTCAGTTGAAGATGAAGATCTCACGGTTACAACGGACATTTTTTGCTGATTTTTCTGAGCTCAATGTTATTTCCTTCATTTTATTGAATATATGGATATTTTTATCAAATGATATGCTTTTTGTAGTCTAATTTTGTCTTCTCTTATTTTTCAGTTATTTTTCAGTTGAAGATGGCGATCTTTCGATTCTAACGGACATTTTTGCGGATTTTTTTGAGCCCAGTGCTATTTTCTACATTTTCTCGAAGATATGGATCTTTTTATTAAATGATAAGATTTTTTGGCTTGATTTTGTCTTCCCTTATTTTTTTCGTTGAAAATGATCTCCGGGTTTTAACGGACATTTTTGCGGGATTTTTATAGCCTAATTTTTATACATTTTTTGTAATATATGAATCTTTATATTAAATCTTATGATTTTTATAGCCAAATTTTGTGTTCTTTTATTTTTCAGTTGAAGATGGCGATCTTCAAATGAAATAAGAGAAGACAAAATTCGGAACTGGAAAATCACTGTGTTAAACTTTAAAAATGTCGGTGGTGACCAAGATATCGCCATCTTCGACTGATTAGATTTTTATATATCATTTTCTTAGCTTTGTTCTATTTTCTACATTTTATGAAAGATATGAATCTTTTTATTAGTTGAAATGATTTTTATAGCCTAAATTTGTGTTTTCTTATTTCCAGTTGAAGATGGCAATCTTTTTATTAAATGATATGATTTTTTGGCCTAATTTTATCTTCTCTTATATTCTAGTTGAAGATGGTGATCTCCCGGTTCCTACGGACATTTTTACGGATTTTTCTGAGCTCCGGACTATTTTCTAAAGTTTTTAGAAGATATGGACTTTTATATTAAATGATATGAGTTTTTAGCCTAATTTTTTCTTCTCTTATTTTTCAGTTGAAAATGGTGATTTCTCGGTTCCAACGGATATTTTGCGGCTTTTTTTAGATCGGTGCTATTTTCTACATTTTCGGGAAGTTATAGTTCTTTTTATTAAATGATATGATTTTAGGCCTAATTTTGTCTTTTCTTTTTTTCATTGAAGATGGCGATCGTCCGGTTCCAACGGACATTTTTACGGATTTTTCTAAGCTCCGGGCTATTTCCTAAATTAACTATAAGATGTCAGTCTTTATATTAAATGATATTATTTTTAGAGCCTAATTTTGTCTTCTCTGATTTTTCAGTTGAAGATGTCAATCTCCCGGTTCCAACGGCCATTTTTGCAGATTTTTCTAAACATGGAACTATTTTCTACAGTTTATTGAATATATGAAACTTTTTACTAAATGATATGATTTTTATAGACCAAGTTTGTCTTCCAATATTTTTAGTTGAAGACGACGATCTCCTAGTTCCAACAGAAATTTTTGCGAAATTTTCTGATGTCCAGGCTATTTTCTATATTTTCTATAAGATATGGATCTTTATATTAAATGATATGATTTTTATTGTCTAATTCTGTCTTCTCTTATTTCTCAGATGAAGATGGCGATCTCCCGATTCCAACAGACAT
This sequence comes from Scilla litardierei, assembly GCA_030789695.1. Classification (NCBI taxonomy): domain Eukaryota; kingdom Viridiplantae; phylum Streptophyta; class Magnoliopsida; order Asparagales; family Asparagaceae; genus Scilla; species Scilla litardierei. Next base: position 89,120,186 of record CM061131.1, on the reverse strand, counting down.
TTTTTATAGATTTTTTGGAGCTCTGGGCAATTTTCTACATTTTCTGTAAGATATGGATTTTAATATTAAATGATATGATTTTATGGCCTAAATTTGTCTTCTCTTATTTTTTAGTTTAGTATGGTGATCTCCCATTGCCAACAGAAATTTTGGCATATGTTTATTAGCTCGGGGCTATTTTCTATGTTTTTTGGAAGATAATGATCTTTATATTAATTGATATGATTTTTTTGCCTAATTTTATTTTCTCTTTTTTTTCAATTGATGGCGTCGTTCTTTGTATTAAATGATATGATTTTTTGGCATTATTTGGTATTCTCTTATATTTCGGTTAAAGATGGTGTTCTCCTGTTTCCAACAGACATTTTTGCAGATTTTTCTGAACTCCATGCTATTTTTCACATTTTCTGGAAGATATAAATCATTTATTAAATGATATCAGAGAGGCAAAATTAGGGCAAAAAATGTTAGTTGAAATCGAAAAATCACCATCTTCAATTGAAATATAATAGAAGACAAAATTCGAAACCGGGAAGTCGCCATCTTCATCTATAAAAATGTCTATTGTAACTGGGATATCGCCATCTTTACTGTTAAAGATTTTTATATATCATTTTCTGAACTTGGTGCTAATTTCTATATTTTATGAAAGATATGGATCTTTTTATTAATTGATATGATTTTTAGAGCCTAAAATTTTCTTTTCTTATTTTCCAGTTGAAGATGGCGATCTTTTTATTAAATGATATGATTTTTGGCCTAATTTTGTCTTCTCCTATATTCCAGTTGAAGCCGGTGATCTCCCGGTTCCAACAGACATTTTTGCATATTTTTCTGAACTCCGGGCTATTTTCCAACTTTTGGAAGATATGTATCATTTTATTAATTGATATGGTATTTTGGCCTAATTTTTTCTTCTCTTATTTTTCAGTTGAAGATGGCGATCCCCCGATTCCAACTGACATTTTTACGGATTTTTCTAAGCTCGGTGCCATTTTGTACACTTTCGGGGGGATAAAATCTTTATAATAAATGATATGACTTTTATATCCTAATTTTTTCTTCTCTTATTTTTAAGTAGAAGATGGCGATCTCCCAGTTCCAACGAACATTTTTGTGTATTTTCTGAGCTCCATGCTATTTTCTACATTTTATTAAAGATATGGATCTCTTTATTAAAGGACAAGATTTTTGTAGCCTAATTTTGTCTTCTCATATTTTTTATCTGAATATGGTGATCTTCCGGTTCCAACGGACATTTTTGCGTATTTTTCTTAGCTTATGAATTTTTTATTAAATGATATGATTTTTGGCTTAATTTTGTCTTCTTTTTCAGTTGAATATTGCGATCTCCCAATTCCAACAGACATTTATACTGACTTTTCTGAGTGCTATTCTCTAAATTTTATGGCAGTTATGTATCTTTTTATTAAATGATATGATATTTGGCCTAATTTTGTCTTCTTTTATTTTTCATTTGAAGATGGCGATCTCCCTGTTCTATCGGACATTTATTCAGATTTTTCTGGGCTCCCAGCTATTTTCCAAAATTTTCTGTATAATACAAATCTTTATATTAAATGATATGTTTTTATAACCTAATTTTTTTCTTCTCTTATTATTCTGTTGAAGGTGGCGATCTCCCGGTTCCGACAGACATTTTATCGCGTTTTCTGAGCTCGTGGCTATTTTTCTACAGTTTCGGGAAGTTATAGATCTTTTTATTATGTGATATGATTTTTAACCAAATTTTTTCTTCCCTGAATTTTTCAGTTGAAGATGACAATCTCCCTGTTTCAACGAAAATTTTTGCAGATTTTTCTTAGCTACGGACTATTTTCTACATTTTCGAAAAGTTATAGATCTTTTTATTAAATGATATGATTTGTATAGCCTAAAGTTGTCTACTCTTATTTTTCAATTGATGATGGCGATCTTTCGGTTCCAACGAACATTTTTGGTATTTTTTGAGCTTGGTGCTATTTTCTAGATTTTATAGAAATATATAACTTTTTATAAAATAATATTATTTTTATAGTGTACCTTGTATTCGTATATACGTGTATAATGTACGTATTTCTAGACGTATTTGTACGTATGAAAGTTTTGGATATTTTTATAAATTTTCCATAATTTTCTAATTACCAGATTATTTTAAATAATTTTTTAAACATCATTTAGATTAAACGGATGAGTATTTAGATGGTATACTTGGTATTTGGTGAGTAAGGGTATTTTAGTGGAGTATTTCTATTTATTAGAAAATAGAAATCCCTAAATTTCCTAATGGAGACACCTAGCCTAAGAGGTGTCATCACCTCTTTGATTTTCACCTAACTCTCTCCATTTGGCAAGCTAAGTGGGAATTAAAGGATGACTAGGATGAGGGGATGAATAAAAGAGAAGAAATTGGGGAAAAGAAAAAGAAGAAGAAGAAGAAGAAAAATTCAAGTTCTCATCCCCTCTCATCCCTTTGCACCTCCCCTCCACCAATATCTCCACCACCATCTCATTAATTCAGTCTCCCTATTGACATCCACCATTGGAGCTTAAGGTATGGAAGAAGAAAGCTTGATGATTGATGGGGTCTTCAAGGAGAAGAAGTGTCAAAGGAAATAAGAAGGAGATATTTGAGGTGGAAGTTCTAACATCCTAGTTAGGATGTAGTTTTAGGATTGTGGTTATAGAGCTTCATCCCCTAGTTAATTTTAAGTTGGAATTTGATGTAGAATTGTAGTTTAAGCCACATGCTAATAAAGTTCCATGTTATGTTAAGTTTAGTGTGCATGCTTATGATGTAATGTTTTATTTAGTGGAAGTATGCATAGTTTGCCAAAATATACCATGTAACATCCCATATTAGTGTAGACCATGTTGCCATTATGCTTTCTTTCTTAGCTTTAAAATCAGTATCATGTCAAATTATTAGGATGGCAATGGTAGTATGACTAGTAGCTTCATGTTAGTCAGTCAATATGCTATAATAGATATGTTAATGATATGCAGTAAAAATTTCAGTTTTGTCATGTAGATTCAAAAATTCATATCTACTAATATAGACCTCCAAATGGGATGATTCAAAATGTTTTAAAAAGATCATGAAGTTAACTACAACTCTCTAAAAGGAAGCAGAACCTAGTTTTGATTATAGGAATGTGTAAACAACCGATTTTACCATGGTGTCAGTTTTAAACAGATTCTGCTACATTTTGAGAAAAATTTCATAACTCTCTCAACAGACCCCCAAATGACACAATCTAATATAATTTGGAAACAGAACTTAAGAATCTACAACTTTTATGTTCAGCACTAAAACCAGATTATAACCTTAGTTAGGTGTTTTAGACTGATATATCAAAGTCCAGATCCAAAACAGAATTCTGAAGTTGTCACATAAATACCATGCTAATGTTTTGTGAAAATTATGGTGCTAAGAATGGTGATATTCATGCTCATGGATGTAATGTTGTTATCCATGTAGTAAATTATGTTATGAAAATAGTTCATGTTGTTATGCTTGTACTATGTCACACAAATGCCATATTATGCTCCTTATTCTCATATTAGCATACTTTATGACAAGATGCTTCTATACCATGATGCCTTTCATATTAAGAATGATGGAGTTATATGTTAATTGGAAACATAAGATGTTATAGTGTATGTGAAATTGTCATGAAAAGAATGGTAGCTTAACCGAAATTAATACCACATAGACCAAAGTGCCACATTGACCAGCATACCACTAAAATGCCAGATGCCACCTCCTGAATCCATCGGGGCTACCTCTTGAATCTATTTATGGTATGATAGACGCCATGACCTACATGCTGCGTAGACCAGCGTGCCACGGAAATGTCGGGGCCACCTCCTGAATCCATGGGAGTCACCTCTACAATCCATGAGTCTAGGCATGCTGTTATAAATGGGATTTTTTAAGGTGTTGCATTTGTATTTATAACCATTCATATGCATCATGTGCATATATGTGATTGTCCATCTTTACTTCACGCTTATTTAATTTTGTAGCTCTTACTTTTCAATATTTGCAGGTGATGTTGTTTACTTTCCCTGCATGTTAATTTAATAGACCTTATTTATAGTACTTGTTCCTTATGCGTAAATAGTAGACGTGTTTACAGTAAAGTGACCAAACCCTAGTTAGGAAGAATAGTTCTAAAACTAGACCATACCTAGCGATGTTAGGATTTCCTACTGGGTCACCATTGACGTTTCCTATTTACTTTTCCACGTTTCAGATAGTACAGCCAGATCAGGCCTAACTCTAGAGTTATCTTTCAGTTCGTGGTAGAGATGGAATCCTCATAGGGTATCCTCTTCAGTTGTTTCTCAGGCAAGTCTAGGGAGTGAGTTGTACTGGTGTGGACCTTTATGTCTTTTGGGGATTTTTCTGGGATTTCTTTTGTTTTTCACTTTTGTATTTGAGGATGAGATGATGTAAATAAAGAGGTACCATTGTTTTAATAATAAAGAATGTTGGACTTTAATAAGATTGTCTTTTATTTTCTGTGTTGGAGTATTACTTGTACTTCCTAGTATGTGCGCAGTGACCTGCATTATTCTTCTTGTAGGCTCTCTTTCTTCTCTTTCTTTTTAACACTCGTTGTTCTAGGAATATTTGGGATGGATTCGTACTTCCCAGGTATCATGGGAAGCGGGACGTTACATTTAGCGGCCCATGCAGGTCACCACACTACGTCGTGCATAAGGTAATGCGGGTAATGCTCCATAAAGAATAGTCGTTTCTTAAGGTGGGTGGTGGTGGCCTTAGAGACACGACTTAGAAATTATTTGTATAGAGCTCTACCTATAGAAGGCTAAAGAAGAACTTGGTACCAGGTGGATAGATTGTTACCTATGGTGACAATCTACGGCATACACTGCTATGTACATTGGTGCAGTTGGTATGTAATCATGGGTTGGTATGATTGGTTCTATAAGTGCGCTATATGTTGCATATGTAATGTATATGCTATAGATATTTCTTTATGGAAGTATGTGTAAGGATTTTGTATGTATACATAGATAGAGTATATTGGTATGTGTGGATGTATCTATATGTGTGTTCGTTATGCATGTCTCTTGTTGTATGTGCATTTGCTATGACGATATATATAAATACATATGAGTGATACATATATCTAGTCGTATGAATGTATACTTGTATGTATGTATCTATGTATGTATGTTCTTATGTGACTTGGTGTTTGTGCTTGTACATATGTGTACATATGACTATGATATGAATGTAGTAGGTGCATGTATGGCTATTGTATGAGTGTGGTATAGTTGAATGAATGAAGTGATATGAACGTAGGCATGTGTATGTATGTATGTGTTGTGGTTCCTTCATTGTGGTGTATATGGACTTGTAAGTAATATTGCTTGTGTTCGATGTGTTGGTGTATTGCATGTATATGTCATGTATACATATGTTTGTTTAACTATATGGAGTACTTGTATGAAAATGTGGTGTATGAATACTAGGGTGTATATATATCTGCTTGAGTGTTGTGTTTGTGCATTGTTTGTACATATATGCAATACATATAGCTATGTGTGGTTTGAGTATATGTAGTGTTGTTTGTATTTCGTGGGTGGGACGGCCCTTATATCCATTTAGCCTTCGGTTAGACCCTTAACTTTAGAAAGCCGAGGACTGACTTTGTTTTTAAGGTGGGTAGAATGTAATACCCTGTTTTCGTATATACGGGTTTACTGTATAAATTTCTAGACGTAATTGTACGTATGCAATTTTCGGGTATTTTTATAAATTTTACATAATTTTCTAATGACCAAATTATTTTTAAATAATTATTTTAAACATCATTTGGATTAAATGGATGAATATTTAGATGGTATACTTGGTATTTTGTGAGTAAGGGTATTTTAGTGGAGTATTTCTAATTATTAGAAAATAGAAATCCCTAAATTTCCTATTGGAGACACCTAGCCAAATAGGTGCCATCACCTCTTTGATTTTCACCTAACTCTCTCCATTTGGCAAGCTAAGAGGGAATTAAGGGATGACGACGATGAGTGGATGAATAAAAGAGAAGAAATTAGGAAAAATAAAAAGAAAAAGAAGGAAAAAAAATTCAAGTTCTCATCCCTTCTTCTCTCTCCCCTCTCCTCCCTTTGCACCTCCCACTCCACCACCATATCCACCTCCATCTCCTTAATTCAATCCCCCTATTGACATCCACCATTGGAGCTTAAGGTATGGAAGAAGAAAGCTTGAGGATTGATGGGGTCTTCAAGGAGAAGAAGGGCCAAAGAAATTAAGAAGGGAATTTTGAGTTAGGAGTTCTAACATCCTAGTTAGGATGTAGTTTTAGGATTGTGGCTATAGAGTTTCATCATCTAATTAATTTTAAGCTGGAATTTGATGTAGAATTGTAGTTTAAGCCACATACTAGTAAAGTGCCATGTTATGTTAAGTTTAGTATGCATCTTATGATGTAATGTTTTATTTAGTGGAAGTATGCATAGTTTGCCAAAATATACCATGCAACATCCCATGTTAGTGTAGATCATGTTGCCATTATGCTTTCTTTCTTAGCTTTAAAATCATTATCATGTCAAATTATTAGGATTGCAATGGTAGTAAGACTAGTAGCTTCATGTTAGTCAGTCAATATGCAATAATAGCTATGTTAATGATATGATGTAAAATTTTCAGTTCAAAAATTCTTATCTGCTAGTGTAGACCTCCAAATGGGATGATTCAAGATGTTTTGGAAAGGTCATGAAGTTAAATACAACTCTCTAGAAGAAAGCAGAGCCTAGTTTTGAATGTAGGAAGGTGTAAATAGACGACTTTACCATAGTGTCAGTTTTAGACAGATTTTTCTATATTGTGGAAAACATTTCATAACTCTCTCTACAGACCCCCAAATGACACAATCTTAGATAAGTTGAAACAAAACTTAAGTATCTACAACTTTTATGTTCAGCAATAAACCAGATTATGGCCTTAGGTAGCTATTTTAGACAGATATATTAGAGTCCAGACTTAAAACAGAATTCTGTTGTTGTCAAATAAATAACATGCTAAAGTTTGTGAAAATTATGGTACTAAGAATGGTGATATTCATGCTTATGGATGTAATGTTTTTATCTATGTAGTAAATTATGTTATGAGAATAGTTCATGTTTATGGATGTAATGTTATGCTTGTACTATGTCACACAAATGCCAAGGTATGCTCCTTATTCTCATATTAGCATACTTTATGACAAGATGCTTCCATAGCATGATGTGTTTCATATTAGGAATGATGGAGTAATATGTTAATTGGAAACATAAAATGTTATAGTGTATGTGAAATTTGTCATGAAAAGATAGTAGCATAACAGAAATAAACACCACGTAGACCAAAGCGCCACATGGACCAGCGTGCCACAGAAATGCCAGAGGCCACCTCCTGAATTCATAGGAACCACCTCTTTAATTTATGTGTGGTATGATAGACGACATAGACCTGCATGCTAAATAGACCAGCGTGCCACAGAAATGCCGGAGCCACCTTGTAAATCCATTGGAGCCACCTATAGAATCCATCAGTGACATTGTAAGCACGGTGGCATAGATGGGATCCCTTAGGTGTTGCATTTGTATTCATAACCATTCATACGCATCATGTGCATATCTGTGATTGTCTGCCTTTACTTCACGCTTATTTAATTCTGTAGCTTTTACTTTTGAACACCTGCAAGTAATGTTGTTTTTCTTTCCTTGCATGTTAATTCAGTAGGCCTTATTTACAGTACTTGTTCCTTATGCATAAATAGTAGACCTGTTTACAGTTAAATAACCAGACCATAGTTAGAAAGAACCGTTCTAAAACTGAACACTACCTAGCGATGTTAAGATTTCCTACTGGGTCATGCGTTGACGTGTCCCATTTACTTTTTCTAGATTGTAAAGCAGTACACCCAGATCAGGCCTGACTCAGGAGTTAGCTTTCAGTTCGTGGTAGAGATGGAATCCTCAGAGGGCAGCCTCTTCGATTGGTTCTTAGGGTACCCTTGGGAGTAAGTTGTACTGGCGTGGACCTTTATGTCTTATGGAAATTTTTCTGGGATTTCTTTTGTTTTTCACTTTTGTATTTGAGGAATAGATGATGTAAATAAAGATGTACCTTTGTTTTAATAATAAAGAATGTTGGACTTGTATATGACTGTCTCATAATTTCTGTGTTGAAGCATTACTTGTACTTCCCAGCATGTGCGCAGTGACCTGCATTATTCTTCTTATAGACTCTCTTCCTTCTCTTTCTTTTTAACACTCGCTGCTTTAGAAATAATTGGGACGTATTCGTACTTCCCGGGTATCCTGGGGATCGGGATGTCATATTTGGCGGCCCATTCAGGTCACCACACTACAGCATGCGTTAAGTAGTGTGTGTAATTCTCCATAGAGAAAAGGCGTGTCTTAAGGTGGGTAGTGGCCTTAGAAGGCTAAGCAAGAACCTGTTTCCATGTGGATAGATTGTCACCTATGTGTGACATTCTACGGCGTACACTACTGTGTACATAGGTGTAGTTGGTATGTATTCATGGGTTGGTATAATTGGTTCTATATGTGTGCTATATGTTGCATATGTAAGGTATAAGCTACATATATTTCTGTATGGAAGTGTGTGTAGTTTTAATATATAAGCATATGTAAGGATGTTTGTATGTATACATAGATAGAGATATTTGTAAGGGACCCTGCAGAGCTACACACACTAAAGGGGGTGAATAGTGTAATGGCAAGAAAAATGCTTAATTAAAAGTTACTGAAATTAAAGTACAATAAGCAGTGAAAATTAAACATAGTGCTCAACAACAACAATCGCAAACACAAGGATTTTACACAGGTTCCCCAAAACGTGGGTACGTCCAACCACACCAATATTCACTATAATTCCCACACAGAGAAATGAATACAATCTCACACAGAGATACCTCACACAAAAGATTTTTCCTACACAAGAACCAAACCAACCCTACACTGGGTCATACTCCCACACAGAGAATTACTAATTCCCACACAGAGAATTAGGCTTAGTCCTACATTAGGACACCAAATTCCCATAAATAGAGTAACTCCCACAACGAGAGTATCTAATTCCCACAAAGAGAATTAGGGGTTTCGAACATAAAACGAAACGAAATAACACTTACATATGCCTTGATATGATCTTACCAATGTGAAGAAGAAGGCATGCAAGTGAAACCCAAGTGCTTGAGATAAGGCTTTGATTGCACTTGATGATCTTTCTCTCTTCTAGGAATGAATCCTAACACTTCTCACTTGAGTGTATGAAATGAAGAGAAGAAAGATGTTCTCCAAGAAAAGGAATGAGATTGAAATCCCTTGGAGAAATTCCCTAAAGCTTAGATGCTATAGCATAAGATTGAAGCTCTAATAAGGAAATGGGAGAGATTAGGAGTGGCTATTGATTCACAAATATATTCAATATTAACCAAGAAATTCTAAATGAAGTCAACTCTTATATAAAGGAAGACAAGAAGAACCCGTAAAACCAGCCAAAAACCCAAAGGGAAGAAATCTGCAACAGCTAGCTTTTGGCAGTTTAGGCACAGATAGTCGACTGATGAACAAGTGACAGTCGACTGTTTAACGGCTAGAAAAATCCCAACGGCTGTAATCTGAGCCAGGACAGTTGAATGTAGAAGACTACACAGGCAACTGTATAACAGACAGTCGACTGTATATACTTCATCAGGCGATTGCTGCAGGGGATGGAAATAAAACAGAGAGATGCAACTTTCGCACTTACGCCTTTCAGACGACTGTTGACCGTTTCACATGCACTGTAAATACTTCATCAGTTGACTGACTTACAAACTGGGATGAAGCCCAGAAAATGCAAGTTGCACACAGACGATTGTTGATCAATTCACAGGCGACTGTAGATTGAACATCAGTCGACCGAGGTGAAAAGCGCAAGAAAAGTCAATAAAAATGTTGACTTGAGTTTTGCGTATCAGTCGCCTGTAGAAGGCTGACCAGGCGCCTGGATTTCATCCATCGACTGTCGTGCCTTCATCAGTCGATTGAGGGAGAGACAAAAACTCCAGTAAGAGTTTAAGGCAAGCTGAACCTAATGGGATGATATCTATGATAATCCTAAGGCTCACTAAGATGGTTAAATGCATATGCGTGAGAGTATAACCATCTATCAAGGCATTACAGTAATCCTAGACTCAAAAGAGAAATGGAAGTAATAGAAATTACATGGATTACAAATTGCATCTCCTAGAGTCTAAGTCTTCAAGCTCATGATACCTTGATGCTCCCAATCATCTCCAAGCTTTGGTACCCCTTGATGAGATTTCCTTCATCAAGTTCCAAGCTTTAGCACTCCATCACTCTTGGCGGTCTTTTAAGATATCCCTTGTAATATCCTCCAAGCATTATGATTTGTCTCATCAATGTATAATCATTAAGATAAACTGAGACTAAAACATAAGATTGATTAGCACACTAACATAATGTATTTATCATCATCAAAACAATGTTAGTCTTGAACCAAGAACTAACAATATTGGTATGTATGGATGTATCCATGTGTTGTTCGGTATGTGTGTCTCTAGTTGTATGCGCATTTGTTATGAAGATACATATAAAAACAAACGAGTGATACATATATCTAGCTGTATGAATGTATACTTGTATGTATGTATCTATGTTTGTATGTTACTTATGTGACTTGGTGGTTGTGCTGGTACATACGTATACATATGTCTATGATATGAATATAGTAGGTGCATGTATGGCTATTGTATGAGTGTGGTATAATTGAATGTATGAAGTGATATGAATGTAGGCATGTGTGTGTATGTACGTGTTGTGGTTCCTTCATCGTGGTGTATATGGACTTGTAAGTAATATTGCTTGTGTTTGATGTGTTGGTGTATTGCATGAATATGTCATGTATACAAATGTTTGTATAACTATGTAGAGTACTTGTATAAAAATGTGGTGTATGAATACTATGGTGTATATAATATGCTTGAGTGGTGTGTATGTGCAGTGTATGTACGTATATGCAATACATATAGCTATGTGTGGTTAGAGTATACATAGTGTTGTTTTTATTTCCTGGGTGGGACGACCCTTAGATCCATTTAGCCTTAGGTTAGACCCTTAACTTTAGAAAGTCTGAGGACGTGCTTTGTTTTTAAGGTGGATAGAATGCAATACACTGTTTTTGTATATACATGTATAATGTACGTATTTCTAGACGTATTTTTGTACGTATGAATTTTTTTGGATATTTTTTAAATTTTCCATAATTTTCTAATGACCAAATTATTTTTAAATAATTTTTTTAACATCATTTGGATAAAATGGATGAGTATTTAGATGGTATACTTGATATTCGGTGAATAAGGGTATTTTAGTAGAGTACTAGTCATAACCCGTGCCCGCGAGCAAGGTGCATTTAAGATTTTTTTCTGCGAAATCTTTGTCCTTAAAAAATATTTCTACGGTCAAAATTTAAAAGAACAACAAATTAGCGTAAAAAAATTTAGAGGCACGGCTGCCTTCGGTGAGAAACTATAAATTCGGTGCAAGCTCCTTCGGCACAGAACAACAAATTAGTGTATAAAAATTTAACGGGTGCCTTCAGCGCAATGGGTTGGTCAGACCTCTGCTTGATGCCCAAAAAGCTCAGCCCTCCTCTTTGAATGCACATTCCCTGTGTTTTTTTATTTCAATTTTTTTGGGTCAGCCGTAATAAAGTTCTCTTTTGCATACGTGTAATTTAAGTTGCATATTTTTTGGGTTTCATTTTTTTGTGTTTTTTGTTTCATTTTTTTGGGTCTCATTTTTTGTGTCATTTTTGAATGAAGAGTATTAAGTGCTGATCCTGTCAATTTCAAAAAAGAAAAGCTTTTGTATTCTCCCAACAAATTTTGCTTCAACCCAAAAATAACTCCCCAAAACTTGACATGACACTGCCACATAAGATAATTCAAAATCTGCCCTCAATTGTAATATAGATTTCTATTTATTAGAAAATAGAAATCCCTAAATTTCCTAATGGAGACACCTAGCCTAAGAGGTGTCATCACCTCTTTGATTTTCACCAAACTCTCTCCATTTGGCAAGCTAAGAGGGAATTAATCGATGATAAGGATGAGAGGATGAATGAAAGAGAAGAAACTGGGAAAAAGAAAACGAAAAAGAAGTAGAAAAATTCAAGTTTTCATCCCCTCTTCTAACTCTCCTCTCCTCCCTTTGCACCTCCCACTCCACCACCATCTCCTCAATTTAATCCCTCTATTGACATCCACCATTGGAGATTAAGGTATGGAAGAAGAAAGCTTGAGGATTGATTGGGTCTTTAAGGAAAAGAAGGGCCAAAGAAATTAAGAAGGGGATATTTGAGTTAGGAATTCTAACATCCTAGTTAGGATGTAGTTTTATGATTGTGGTTATAGAGTTTCATCACATATTTAATTTTAAGTTGGAATTTGATGTAGAATTGTAGTTTACGCCACATGCTAGTAAAGTGACATGGTATGCTAAGTTTAGTATGCATGCTTATGATGTAATGTTTAATTTAGTGGAAGTATGCATAGTTTGCCAAATATACCATGTAACGTCCCATGTTAGTGTAAACCATGTTTCCATTATGCTTCCTTTTTTGATTTAAAATCATTATCATCTTAAATTATTTGGATGACAAGGGTAGTATGACTAGTAGCTTCATGTTAGTCAGTCAATATTGTTCGATCCTGTGGATGGCAAACAACACTAGAACGGGGGTTGAATAGTGTTGTGCAAATAATAAATCTTTTTCGTTCGTTGGTTAGCACAATTATAATCCTTCTAATGTTGCCTAAGAAACCAAGTAGAGTTATCTACGCTTGGTTCTTAATCAACAAGTTAATCTTATAAGCAATGTTGATCATGGAGATAGCACAGCAGGTAGTCGACTCTATATGATGGTAGTCGACTCCCAGAGAGTTTTTAGGCAAAACTCTGTTGAACGATTATAAGATTACAAAACAACTAACTTTACACAAATATTGATCTTTACTCAGCGGATATAAACAAAAGAATTAACTTCCAATAATACGAACAAATTACAATTTGTTAGCAAATAAAGAATGCAAGAACAAGTATAACAATCGCAGAAGAATGTAAACGCAAACACAGAGATTTTTATCCTGGTTTCCTGCAACTTGGGTACGTCCAGTCCTCGACCAATCTGGTACGAGATTTTCCACTATTTCCTTAGCAATACAAGCACCTAACTTCACTCGTTAGGATTTCCCAAACACCTAGCCTTGACCAGAATTTCCAACCACCTAGACTTGTCTATGATTTCCAACTCCCTTTCAACAAATGGGAAATCACAAATAAGAACGATTTCCAACTCACCACAAAAATTAGTGGAGTTTGGATTTACTTCCGGAATTCTATAGCCAAAGTAAATATAACATGTGTATTACGTGGCTAAAAGAATTCAAATCGATCTTTTAGATCACACAAAGATATAGAATGATTCTTTGTGATCTAGATCGTTTGTTTTCAAAAATCCTTTCAATAGTAAAAATGAAGAATACTGATTTTGAAAAACGATTTTAATAGCCAAATAGAATATGATTTCAAAAAGATAATAGCTATGAAAACAATTAGGAGATCAGAAATTAAAACAAATTTTGGCTAAAAATAGTGAGAGCAAAAATAAAAAAGAGATCTGAGAATTTTTGCACAATAGAGATTTTGATAATATATTGCTGTATATAAAAAGATCTCATAGAGTCCTACATTTATAGTGATAAGAGGATACAAATTTCAAATGAAGTTTGACTTTTGTTCCAAAAATTAAGGATAAAAGAATGAAATCAGGAGGTCAAAATGTTTGAAATTTGCCAGCTGATAGTCGACTCCCAGAGCGTTCATTTGAAAATTACTTCCAGCTGGTATTCGACTCCCTCCTTTGGTAATCGACTCCCAAAGCAATTTCTCCTGAAACTTTAGCTCACAGAGTGTAGTCAATTCTTGGGTGTAATAGAGATTAACTACTAGGATATGAAAAAAGCTAGCAATTACTCTCAAAAGATAAAAATGATTTTAAACATTTAAAACATTTATTTTTGAAATCATTTGTATGTGTGTGCTATATTTACTTTGGCTTTAACATTATCCTAAGAACTCATACACTTCACTTAAGACATGACCTTCGGGAAGCTGATCTGGTGAAAGCTTGCTTCTCCTGAATTTTAGTTCCCTTTTCATTTAGGCTTGAGCACGGACTTCATATTGTGCTTGATGTAGAACTAGCAAATTCGTCTTTGTCTCGAGTGTGGTTGAGTTTCTTCGGAGTATGTGTAAAGTCACCGTTTGTCGTCGTATAACCGCACACTTGTATTGTAGTTAGTACACTAACATCATTTGGTGTGCTCATCATCAAACCCACTTAGGGGTGGGATTCGATTTCCTATCACTCTCCCCATTTTTGATGATGACACCCAAATGAAAAATGAAATAAATATGAATATTGACTTAATGAAATACCTTACTCTCCTTGCTTTGATGCGGTACTCCTCCTGCATCAAAGCCAGTTAGCAAAAGCAATATTCATTCACATTTTTGCATTTCATCCTTTTTCTCCCCCTTGTCATCAACAAAAAAGACATATAATATTTCACAAAGAATCAATCAAGCTATATACAGCAAAAGGTTGGAGAGAAAGATAGTTCAAGGTACTTTTAAGATCATTTCTCTAAAACAGCGTTAGTTTATAATAATATGATTAAAGCATGTCTTAAGGCATAACATATCACACCATAAACATAAGCATATCAAACATAAGCATATCAAGCATAAGCATATCAAACTAAAAGCATGAGTAATTAGTTCAAAACATCACATCACAGAAAAATTATTACAGACCAAGATGAACATAGTTTGTCAAAGAACCATTGTTTTAAGAACCCAAATAGCTTAGTTTATGACGCTCCTCCATTCTTCTTCAATTCCTTGATCTCGCCAAGGATCATACTAAGTGTTTCTTCCGTCATCTTGTTGCTCTTTACTACCAATTCCTTGAGATCGTCTACTTTCATGTTGAGGTCTTCAAAACGTCTCTCTTGAGAAATCTTCAGCTTTTTAATTTTCTTCAAGAGCATATCTTGAAGTTCAACAATGTAAGCTGGCGGTTCTTCATCTTTTTCTTCGCCATCACTGCCCTCTTCTTCATCTGTATCAGAAATGAGGGGTTCTTTACCTTTCTTCTTTGAGGATGATGATCCTCCTTCAGCAGGAGCTTCTCTTCTGGAATGTTCTGGTCAAGATCTTTATGAAGATTCACTCGACCAAGAGCATGAACATTAAAGATGCGAGCCGGTTCCAGAATTTCGGTTTCGTTATCCAAAGGTACATTATATCCAATAAACAGAATGGTGAGGCAATGGCCGTGGGCCAGGGTAGATGAAGGTCTATCAGAAGAAGCAGATGCAAGGATGGAGTCCATGATGACTTTGGGCCAATTTACACGAATATTTCCTAGCAATGCATAGATGCACTTAGCTTGCTTTTCAGATAACACAGAGTGGCTTTCAGATTTCTGAGTTATATTGTAAGACAATATATTTGCAAGGATTCTTCCTAGATAGCGAAGATCGCTACTGGAAGTTTTGTTTGGAAATATCTTCCAGGCAAATACATTTTCACCGGAATATTCTCATCAACTATCTCTATAGTATCCAATAACATACCAGTGTATGGGATTCCTAAAGCTTCTCCTAAGGATTTCACAGTTATATCAAGTTTGGTGTCTAGCACTTTGGTGATGAATCTATTCTTAGCAAGGTCATAGTCCATGCTGGCATAGAAAAGATGCACAAGCCTATGATAGCAAAGATAGATATTTTCAGCAGAAAAGAGATTGGCCAAGTTTTGAAATTCCAATATGCTATCAATGACATAGTTTTCTAGATGATCAATTTTTGCGAACCTCTTATGAAGAATTTGCTTATTGGAAATTTTGATGAAATGCTCATAAGTAGTGGTCCTAAAAGATAGGGCATGATAATTTCCTTTTCAGACAGAGATTCATTTGTAATCTTCCTCTTCTTTGAAATCAATCTCTTGAAAGGCATCTAGATAAAACAAGATTGATTTACAAAACTAGACATGCAATAATAACAAGAGGTAAACAAAGTAAAAGTTGATAATAGAAGTTTTTACCTTGTGATTTTCTTGAGGAGATGATGAGAGGAGATGAATAACCCAAGAGAGCAAAAAAAACTTTTCAAAGAGAGGAGAGAGAAAGGTAGTCGGCTACCTAGGGCTGATTGGCTTGGGTTTTGATCTCTTGGGGTGAAAGAAGATGATGAATAGAGGCCTTTAGATCAAACAATGAAGGGTTGAGATCAAGATTACTTATTGGGTTTAAGTTACCTTTGGGTTATGAACCTGTTTGACTCAATGGAACCCAAACAGAAGTTAGAAAAAAATCAAAAAACACAAACCCAGACATCCGCACAGTATGCTGGTAGTTGACTCCCTGATGGTGGTAGTCGACTCCCTGCTGGGCTGAGTTGTTTTCTCATCCCGAGGTATTTTGGTCCAATGGTGAGTGCGTATCTTCTATGATGACATAAACATTTATAAGCATATAAATAAAATTTAAATGGAATTATCAATCATTTAATCATCCAAACAAATTTGAATTTGGTGATGCAATCTGCTTTTGTCGCAAAGTGTTTTGGTGTTGATCTTGTTCTTCCTTCATGTTTTCATTTTAGAGTGCCTGAAAATATAAACGTTTATGGTATATATTGAGTCCAAGAGGTTAGTCTTCAGGAAATCAAACCCAATATGGTTTAGTTCCTTCATTAGAAACATATCGATAATTTTTATTTAAATGAATTTTACGAATAAAATCAGTTGCATACATTTGCTGCCTCTGATCGGTCAAGTTCTTTGGTATCCACATGCTCAGAAAATTTTGATTAGTATGATGCATCCTAGTATGCTTAACCCGTTCCTTGGTATGGTTTGAATCAAATCCAAGTCCGATTTTTCTAGATGAAGCCTTGTGATTTTCTATTAAACTGTCTAGCTTTCCTTTTCCCTTGTTGAAATTTTCAACAATCTTCATCGTAGAGTCGTATTTATCTTTGACGGACACAAGAAGATTATTTAAAATTTCAACTTTCTCATTCATGGAAAGAACGTCTTTTTGCAAAGAATCATTCTTTTCTTTTAAAAAAACTATTCCTTTAATAATCTCTTCTTTCTCTTTAACATCTCTTTTAATATTCCTTTGTGTTATTCTATGTTCTTTTATGAGCTTTTCATGCATTTTGCATAGCTTCTTATATGCTCCCATATAGTCCATGTCTTCATCATCACTCGATGATGAATCACTATCACTAGATGAATCATGATGCGAACTTACCTTAGAGGATGTGGAAGCCATGAAGCACATGTGTGCTGTTTCTCTTCTTTCATCATTGTCGTCTGCCGAGGATTCATCAGACGAAGAAATATCGCTCTGATCGAAAGCTGCGTAAGCTTCCTTCTTTGGTCGTCGGAATTTGTTTTTTCCATTGTTTCTCCTTTCATTGCTTTCTCGGTTCTTCCCAAGATCTCTGGAATCACGGTTGTTCTTTTCCAGGGGACAATCTCTTTTGACGTGTCCTGGTTTATTGCAACCAAAACAAATAATACAGTTAGTAGGTCGGAAAGAACGTTTACCATACTTACTTGTGATGAACTCTTTAGAGTTCTTTGAGATGAAAGCAATATGGTCCTCTTTGTCAGTGTATCGGAATCTTCTTCTTGAGCTTTGAAAGCAAGATTCTTCTTCTTTGGTTTTTCTTCGATCTTCTTGTCTTCTTCAAGTTCAATCTCATATGCCATGAGATTTCCCATCAGCTCTTCGATGGTAAGATCCTTCACGTTGTGCGCTTCTCGAATGGCTGTCGTCTTTCCTTTCCATTCAGGTCTGAGAGATCTCAGTATCTTCATCACCTACTCGTATTCAGAAAGTTTCTTTCCTAAACCTACGAGCTCATTTGTGATGTTAGTAAAACGAGTATTCACATCGGTGATACTCTCTCCTTCTTCCATTTTGAAAGATTCAAACTTAGAATGCAAAACATTTATGCGGGACTCTTTTACCTTTTTGGTTCCCTCATGACTTACCTAAAGAGTGTGCCATATCTGATATGCCGTCTCCCATTGGGAGACTCGATTGAATTCATTACCTGTTACGGCGCAAAATAGTGCATTCATCGCCTTTGCATTGAGATTGGCTTTCTTCTTGTCGTCAGCTGACCATTTTTCGAACTCAACTTCAGTAGGTATGATGTATGGAACTTTAGTGACGGTCCCTTTGATGTCTAGCAACTCTAAGTGAGTCTTCATTCGGATCTTCCAGCTAGCATAGTTTGTTTCGTTGAACAGAGGTGGTCGCATGGTGTTAAGTCCTTCAGAGTGAAAAGATGTTGATGCCATCGCCTTTTATATCCCTGCTCTGACACCAAGTGATGGATCATGTGGATGGCAAACAACACTAGAAGGGGGGTTGAATAGTGTTGTGCAAATAATAAATCTTTTTCGTTCGTTGGTTAGCACAATTATAATCCTTCTAATGTTGCCTAGAAACCAAGTAGAGTGATCTACGCTTGGTTCTTAATCAACAAGTTAATCTTATAAGCAATGTTGATCAGAGAGAAACAGTTGGTAGTCGACTCCCTATGAATAGTAGTCGACTCCCAGAGAGTTTTTAGGCAAAACTCTGCTGAAAGATTATAAGATTACAAAACAAATATCTTTACATAAATATTGATCTTTACTCAACAGATATAAGCAAAAGAATTAACTTCCAATAAGATGAACAAATTACAATTTGTTAGCAAATAAAGAATGCAAGAACAAGTATAACAATCGCAGAAGAATGCAAACGCAAACACAGAATCCTGGTTCACCGCAACTTGGGTACGTTCAGTCCTCGACCAATCAGGTACGAGATTTTCCACTATTTCCTTAGCAATACAAGCACCTAACATCACTCGTTAGGATTTCCCAAACACCTAGCCTTGACCAGGATTTCCAAAGACTTGTCTAGGATTTCCAACTCCCTTTTAACAAAGGAAAAATCACAAATAAGAACGATTTCCAACTCACCACAAAAATTAGTGGAGTTTGGATTTACACCCGAAATTCTATATCCAAAGTAAAATATAGCATGTGTATTACGTGGCTAAAAGAATTCAAATCAATTTTTTAGATCACATAAAGATATAGAATGATTCTTTGTGATCTAGATCGTTTATTTTCAAAAATCCTTTCAATAGTAAAAATGAAGAATACGGATTTTGAAAAACGATTTTAATAGCCAAATAGAATATGATCTCAAAAAGATAATAGCTATGAAAATAATTAGGAGATCAGAAATTAAAACAGATTTTGGCTAAATAATAATGACAGCAGAAATAAAAAAGAGATCTGAGAATTTTTGCATAATAGAGATTTTTGAACTTGATAATATATTGTTGTATATAAAAATATGTCATAGAGTCCTCTATTTATAGTGATAAGAGAGGATTGAAATTTCAAATGAAGTTTGACTTTTGTTCCAAAAATTAAGGATAAAAGAATGAAATCAGGAGGTCAAAACGTTTGAAATTTGCCAGCTGGTAGTCGACTCCTTAGGAGTGGTAGTCGACTCCCAAAGCGTTTCATTTGAAAATTTCTTCTAGCTGGTATTCGACTCACTCCTTTGGTACTCGACTCCTTGAGCAATTTCTCCTGAAACTTTATCTAGCAGAGAGTGTAGTCAATTCCTGGGTGTAATAGAGATTGACTACTATGATATGAAAAAAGCTAGCAATTGCTCAAGAGTTAAAAATGATTTTAAACATTTAACACATTTATTTTTGAAATCATTTGTGTGTGTGCTATATTTACTTTGGCTTTAACATTATCCTAAGAACTCACACACTACACTTAAGACAGGACCTTCGGGAAGCTGATCTGGTGAAAGCTTGCTTCTCCTGAATTTGAGTTCCTCCTTCATTTAGGCTTGAGCACGGACTTCATCTTGTGCTTGATGTAGAACTAGCAAACTCGTCTTTGTCTCGAGTGTGGTTGAGTTTCTTCGGAGTATGCGTAAATTCACCGTTTGTCTTCGTATAACCTGCACACTTGTAGTGTAGTTAGTACACTAACATCATTTGGTGTGCTCATCATCAAAACCACTTAGGGTATGTTAAAGTCACTTTTTGTCGTCGTATAACCTTCACACTTGTAGTGTAGTTAGTACACTAACATCATTTGTTGCGCTCATCATCAACACCACTTAGGGGTGGGATTCGATTTTCCATCAAATATGCTATAATAGCTATGTTAATGATATACTGTAAAATTTTCAGTTCTGTCATGTAGATTCAAAAAATTAAAATCTGCTAGTGTACACCTTCAAATGGGATGATACAAGATGTTTTGAAAAGGTCATGAAGTTTACTACACCTCTTTAGAAGAAAGTAGAGCCTAGTTTTGAATGTAGAAGGTGTAAATCGACGACCTTACCATGGCGTCAGTTTTAGACAGATTCTGCTACATTATGGAAAAAATTTCATAACTCTCTCTACAGACCCTGAACTGACACAATCTTAGATAATTTGGAAACAGAATTTAAGCATCTACAACTTTTATGTTTAGCACTAAACCAGATTATGGCTTTAGATAGCTGTTTTAGACTGATATATTAGAGTCCAGATTTAAAACAGAAGTCTATAGTTGTCATATAAATATCATGCTAAAGTTTGTGAAAATTATGGTGCTAAGTGATATCCATGCTTATGGATGTAATGGAGTTATCCATGTAAAGAATTATGTTATGAGAAAAGTTCATGCTTATGGATGCAATGTTATGCTTGTACTATGTCACACAAATGCCATGTTATGCTCATTATTCTCATATAAGCATACTTTATAACTAGATGCTTCCATATCATAATGTGTTTCATATTAAGAATGATGTGGTTATATGTTAATTGGAAACATAAGATGTTTTAGTGTAAGTGAAATTTGTCATGGAAAGAATGGTAGCATAACAGAAATTAACAACACATAGACCAAAGTGCCACGTGGACCAGCGAGCCTTGGAAATTCCGGATGCCACCTCCCGAATCCATGGGGCCACCTCTTGAATCTATGTGTGGTGTAATAGACGACATAGACGTACGTGCTACATAGACCAGCGTGCCACGGAAATATCGGGGGCCATCTCCTGAATTCTTGGGAGCCCCCTCTAGAATCCATGAGTCACATTGTAGGCACGCTGGCATAGATGAGATCCCTTAGGTGTTGCATTTGTATTCATAACCATTCATATGCATCATGTGCATATCTATGATTGTTTGCCTTTACTTCACGCTTATTTAATTCTGTAGCTCTTACTTTTCAATATCTGCATGTGATGTTGTTTACTTTCCCTGCATGTTAATTCAATAAACCTTATTTACAGTTCTTGTTTCTTTTGCGTAAATAGTAGATGTGTTTACAGTTAAGTGACCAGACCCTACTTAGGAAGAACAGTTCTAAAACTAGACCATACCTAGCGATGTTAGGATTTCCAACTTGGTCACGCACTGACGTGTCCCATTTACTTTTTCCAGGTTTTAGAGCAGTACAGCAAGATCAGGCCTGACTCAGGAGTTAGCTTTCAGTTTGTGGTAAAGATGGAATCCTTAGAGGGCGGCCTCTTCAGTTAGTTCTAAGGGTAGTCTTGGGAGTGAGTTGTAATGGTGTCGAACTTTATGTTTTTTGGGGATTTTTCTGTGATTTCCTCTATTTTTTTACTTTTGTATTTGACGATGAGATGATGTAAATAAAAAAGTACCTTTGTTTTAATCATAAAGAATGTTGGACTTGTATATGATTATCTCTTATTTTCTGTGTTGGAGCATTACTTGTACTTCCCAGCATATGCGCAGTAACTTGCATTATTCTTCTTGTAGACTTTCTTCCTTCTCTTTCTTTTTAACACTCACTGCTCTAGGAATACTTGGGACAGATTCGAACTTCCCGGTATCTTGGGAAGCGGGGCGTTACAAATAGCCTAAGTTTGTATTCTCTTATTTTTTTTCAGTTGAAGATGGCGATCTCCCAGTTTCAACGGACATTTTTGCATATTTTTCTTTGTTAGAGACTATTTTTCTACCTTTTCTGGTAGATATGTATCTTTTAATGAAATGAAATGATTTTTTGGCCTAATTTTGTCTTCTCTTTTTTTTAATTTGAAGATGGCGATCTCCCGGTTCCAATGGACATTTATGCGGATTTTTTTGATCTCCGGTCTATTTTCTATATTTTTGAATAATATGAATCTTTATATTAAATGATATGATTTTTATAACATAATTTTATCATATCTTATTTTTTAGTTGAAGATAGCGATCTCCCGATTCCAATGGACATTTTTGCGGATTTTTTCCGAGTTCGAGACTATTTTTCTACATTTTCGAAAAGTTATAGATCTTTTTATTAAATGATATGATTTTTTGGCCTAATTTTGTCTTCTTTTATTTTTCAGTTGAAGATATCGATCTACTATTTCAAACGACATTTTACGTATTATTCTGACCTCGTGACTATTTTCTAATTTTTCTGTAAGATATGGATCTTTTATTAAATGATATGATTTTTGGCCTAATTTTTCTTCTCTTATTTTTCAGTTGAAGATGTCGATCTTCCTATTCCAATGGATATCTTTGTGGATTTTTATAAGCCCAGTGCTATTTTCTACATTTTAATACCCTATGTTTGTCTTCTCTTATTTTTTCAGTTGAAGATGGCGATCTCCCGGTTCCAATGGACAGTTTTGCAGATTTTTCATAGTTTGAGTCTGTCTTTCTATATTTTCTGAAAGATACGGATCTTTTTATGAAATAATATGATTGTTGGCCTAATGTTGTCTTCTCTATTTTTCAGATGAAGATGACGATCTCCTGGTTCTAACAAATATTTTTGTCAATTTTTCTGAGCTCCAGGATATTTTCTACATTTTTTGTAGATATGAATCTTTATATTAAATGATATGATTTTTATAGCCTAATTTTGTCTTCTCTTATTTTTTCATTGAAGATGTCAATCCCCTGGTTCCAACGAATATTTGCGGAATTTTTTGAGCTTGGTGTTATTTTCTACATTTTATGAAAGATATTAAACTTTTTGTTAAATGATATGATTTTTATTACCTACACTTGTCTTCTCTTATTTTTTCAGTTGAAGATGTTGATCTTCGGTCCCAATGGAAATTTTTGCGGATTCTTTAGTGCTCTAGGCTATTTTCTACATATTCTGAAAGATATGGATCTTTATATTAAATGATAATGATATGGATTTTTATGGTCTAATTTTGTCTTCTCTCATTTTTTAGTTAATGATGGCAATCTCCCGGTTCCAATGGAAATTTTTGCGTATTATTCTGACCTTGGGGCTATTTCCTAAATTTTCTTGAATATATGTATCTTTTTATTAAACCATATGATATTTGGCCAAATTTTTTCTTCTCTTATTTTTTAGTTAAAGATGGCGATCTCCTTGTTCCAATAGATATTTTTACAGATTTTTATGAGCTCGGTGCTATTTTCTATATTTTATGAAAGATAATGATCTTTTTAGTAAATGATATGATTTTTGTAGCCTACATTTGTCTTCTCTTATTTTTTCAGTTGAATATGTCGATCAACTCGTTCTAGCAGACATTTTTGCGGATTTTCGTTAGCTTGGGACTATTTTTCTACCTTTTCTAGACAATATGGATATTTCAATTAAATGATATGATTTTTTGGCCCAATTTTGTCTTTTCTTTTTTAGTTGAAAATGGTGATCTCCATGTTCCAATTTACATTTGTACGGATTTTTTTGTACTCCGTGCTATTTTCTACATTATCTATACGATATGGATCTTTATATTAAATGATATGATTTTCATAGCATAATTTTGTCTTATCTTATTTTTAGCTAAATATGGCGATCTCCCGGTTCAAACAGACAGTTTTGCGAATTTTTCTGAGCTCGGGGCTATTTTTCTACATTTTCAGGAAGTTATGAATATTTTTATTAAATGATATGATTTTACCCAAATTTTGTCTTCTCTTATTTTTTTTTAAATGATGATGGCGATCTCCCGGTTTCAACGGACATTTTTCGGATTATTTTGAACTCAGGGCTATTTTCTTATTTTTCTAGAAGATATAGATCTTTTTATTAAAAGATTTGATTTTTGGCCGAATTTTTCCTTTTCTTATTTTTAAGTTGAAGATGTCGTCGATCTTCCGGTTCCAACTGATATTTTTGCGGATTTTTTTGAGCTCGGTGCTATTTTTTACATTTTATGGAGATATGTATCTTTTATTAAATGAGATGATTTTTAGTGCCTACATTTTTCTTCTGTTATTTTTTTAGGTGAAGATGGTGATCTATCGGTTCCAACGTATATTTTGCGGACTTTTATTTGCTTGGGACTATTTTTCTACATTTTATGTAAGATATGTATTTTTGTTATTAAATGATATTATTTTTGGCCTAATTTTGTCTTCTCTTTTTCAGTTGAAGATGTCGATCCCCCGGTTTCCAACGGACATTTTTACGGATTTTTAACAGATCTGGGCTATTTTCTATATTTTACGAAAGATATGAATCTTTTAATTAACGGATATGATTTTTGACCTAATTTTGTCTTCTCTTATTTTTCAGTTGAAGATGGCAATCTTCCAGTTCCAATGGACATTTTTGCAGATTTTTCTGTTCTTCAAACTATTTTCTACATTTATGAAACATATGGCTCTTTTTATTAAATGATATAATTTTTATAGACTAAGTTTGTCTTATCTTATTTTTAAGTTGAATATGGCGATCTCCCGGATCCAACAGATATTTTTGTGGATCTTTCTGAGCGGGGGCTATTTTCTATATTTTATGTAAGATATCGATCTTTATATTAATTGATATGATTTTTATAGCCTAAGTTTGTCTTCTCTTACTTTTTAGTCGAAGATGGATATCTACTGTTTCTAACGGACATTTTTGTAGATTTTTTTAGCTCTGGACTATTTTATACAGTAAATTGAGGATATGGATCATTTTATTAAATAATGATTTTTATAGCCTAAGTTTGTCTTCTCTTATTTTTTTAGTTGAAGATGTGGATCTCCCGGTTCCAACGGATATTTTTGCGGATTTTTCTAACATCAAGCCTATTTTCTATATTTTCTAGAAGATGTGGATCTTTTTATTAAATAATATTATTTTTGGGCCTAATTTTGTCTTCTCTTATTTTTTTCGTTGAATATGGCGATCTACTGGTTCCAACGGACCATTTTGCAAATTTTTCTTAACTCCGGGCAATTTTCCACATTTTATGTAAGACATTGATCTTTACATTAAATGATATAATTTTTATAGCCTAATTTTTTCTTCTCTTATTTTTCAATTGAAGATGACGATCTTCCATTTCCAACAGAAATTTTTGCGGATTTTTCTTAGATCTGGGCTATTTTCAACACTTTCTAAAAGATATGGATCATTTAATAAAATCATATGATTTTTTGGCCTTATTTTGTCTCCTCTTATTTTTTGTTGAAGATGGGGATCTCCTGGTTCCAACAAACATTTTTATGAATTTTTCTGGGCTCAGAAATTTTTCCAGTTTATTAAAGATATGTATCTTTTTTTATAAATGATTTGATTTTTAGCACCTAATTTTGTCTTCTCTTACTTTTTTTAGTTCAAAATGTCGATCTCTTAGTTCCAACAGAAATTTTTGCGGATTTTTTTAAACTTCGGTCTATTTTCTATATTTTCTATAACATATAAATCTTTATATTAAATGATATGATTTTTATGTCCTAATTTTGTCTTCGCTTATTTTTTTCGTTGAAGATGGCAAACTTCCGGGTCCAACAGACATTTTTGCAGATTTTTCTGAGCTACGGGCTATTTTCTTCATTTTTGTAACATATGAATTTTTATATTTAGTTTTCTCTTATTTTTCAATTGAATATGGTGATCGCCTGGTTCCAACGGACATTTTTGCGTATTTTTCCGAGCTCGGTGCTGTTTTTCTGTACTTTCAGGAAGATGCATATCTTTTTATTAAATTACAAGATTTTTGGCTTAATTTTGTATTCTCTTATTTTTTTTAAGTTGTAGATGACAATCTCCTGGTTTCAACGAACATTTTTGATTATTTTTCTGAGCTCGGGGCTATTTTTCTATAATTTATTGAAGATACTTATCTTTTTATTAAATGATATAATTTTTATTACCTAATTTTGTCTTCTCTTATTTTTTTTCGTTGAATATGACGATCTCCCGATTCCAACGGACCATTTTGCGAATTTTTCTGAGCTCCATGCAAATTTCAACATTTTCTGTAAGATATGGATCTTTATATTAAATGATATAATTTTATGGCCTAATTTTGTCTTCTAATATTTTTCAGTTAAAGATGGCGATCTTCCGGATCCAACAGAAATTTTTGCAGATTTTTCTTAGATCTGGGTTATTTTCTACATTTTCTAAATGATATGGATCATTTTATTAAATGATATGATTTTTTGCCCTAATTTTCTCTTCTCTTATTTTTCTGTTAAAGATGGCGATATTCTAATTCCAATGGATATTTCTGCGGATTTTTCTTCGCTCGAGTCTATTTTTTATATTTTACTGAAGATATTGATCTTTTAAATGATATGATTTTTATTGCGTAATTTTATCTTCTCTTATTTTTAAGTTAAGTATGGTGATCTGCCGGTTCCAACAGATATTTTTGCGGATTTTTCTGAACTCGTGGCGATTTTTCTACATTTTATGTAAGATAAAGATTTTTATTAAATGATATGATATTTTGGCATAATTTTGTCTTCATTTATTTTTTCATTGAAGATGAGGATCTCCCGATTCTAATAGACATTTTTACGGATTTTTTCTAAGCTCTGGGCTGTTTTCTACATTTTTTTGGAAGATGTGTATATTTTTATTAAATGATATGATTTTTATAGCCTAAGTTTGTCTTTCCTTATTTTTCAGTTGAAGATGATGATCACCATATTCCAAAGGATATTTTTGCGGATTTTTCTGACCTCGTGGCCATTTTCTACATTTTATGCAAGAATGTTTCTTTTTATTAAACAATATGATTTTTGGCCTAATTTTGTCTTCTCTTATTTTTTGATGAAGATGGCAATCTCATGATTCCAACAGACATTTTTGCAGATTTTTCTGATCTACATGCAATTTTTTATATTTTCTGTAAGAATGATCTTAATATTAAATGACGGGATTTTTATAGCCTAATTTTGTCTTTTCGTATTTTTCACTTAAAGATGACGATCTCCCGGTTACAACGGAAATTTTTACTGATTTTTCTGAGCTCGACGTTATTTTCTTAATTTTATTGAATATATAGATATTTTTATCAAATAATATGATTTTTGTAATCTAATTTTGTCTTCTCTTATTTTTCAGTTGAAGATGACGATCTTTCGATTCCAACGAACATTTTTGCAGATTTTCTGAGCTCGTGGCTATTTTTCTACATTTTCTCGAAGATATGTATCTTTTTATTAAAATAAGTTAGTCTTCTCTTATTTTTTTCCGTTGATGATGGAGATCTACCGGTTTCAACGGACATTTTTGCATGATTTTTTAAGCTACGTGATAATTTCTACATTTTCTATAAGATATGAATCTTTTTATTAAATCTTATGATTTTTATAGCCTAATTTTGTCTGCTTTTATTTTTTTGTTGAAGATGGCAATCTCTCGGTTTTAACAGACATTTTTAGGAATTTTCTGAGCTCGTGGCTATTTTTTACATTTTATTGGAGACATGAATCCTTTTATTAAATGATATAATTATTATAGCCTAAGTTTATTTTCTCTTATTTTTCAGTTGAAGAGGGCGAGCTCATGGTTACAAAAGACATTTTATGATATAATTATTATAGCCTAAGTTTACTTTTTATTAAATTTTATGATTTTCAAAGACTAAGTTAGTCTTGTCTTATTTTTCAATTGAACATGGCGATCTCTCGGTTCAATCGGACATTTTTTACAGAATTTTCTGATCGTGAGATTATTTTCTATATTTTTTAAAAGACATTGATCTTTTTTGTTAAATGCTATGATTTTTGGCATAATTTTGTCTTCTCTTATTTTTCAGTTGAAGATAGCGATCTCTCGGTTCCAACGGCCATTTTTACGGACTGTTTTGTGCTTGGAGCCATTTTCTACATTTTATTTAAGAAATGGATCTTATCATTAAATGATATGTTTTTATAACATCAGTTTCGCTTCTCTTATTTTTTTCAGTTGAAGGTCGCGATCTCCAAGGCCAAACCGACATTTTTGCAGATTTTTTTCTACATTTTCTGAAAGATATGGATCTTTTGATTAAATGAAATGATTTTTTGGCCTAATTTTGTCTTCTCTTATTTTTAGTAGAAGATTGCGATCTCTCGGTTCCAATGAACACTTTTGATGATTTTCCTGGACTACGGGCCATTTTCTAAATTTTCTGTAAGATATGAATCTTAATATTAAATGATATGATTTTTATAGCCTAATTTTTCCTTCTCTTATTTTTAAGTTGAAGATGGCGATCTCCCGGTTCCGACAGACATTTTTGTGGACTTTTCTGAGCTCGTGGTTATTTTCTGTATTTTAAGAAAGGTAGAATTTTTAGTTGAATTTGGCGATCTCCCGATTTCAACATACATTTTTCTGGATTTTTCTCAGCTCTAGTCTAATTTCCACATTTTCTAGAAGATATGGATCGTTTTATAAAATGATATGATTTTTGGCCTTATTTTGTCTTCTCTTATTTTCATATTGCAGATGGCGATCTCCCTGTTCCAACGGATATTTTTGTGTTATTTTTCTAGCTACGGGCCATTTTCGACATTTTCTGGAAAATAAGGATCTTTATTTTAAATGATACGATTTTAAGGCTAAATTTACTCTTCTCTTATTTTTAAGTTGAAAACGGCGATCTCCCGGTTCCAACGGACGTTTTTGCAGATTTTTTGTGTTCCGAGCAATTTTCTACTTTTTATTGAAGATATGGATATTTAAATTAAATGATATGGTTTTTATGGCCCTTTTGTCTTCTTTTAGTTTTCAATTGAAGATGACGATCTCCCGACGGACATTTTTTGCGGATTTTTCTGAGCTCATGGCTATTTTTTACATCGTATTGAAGATGTGAATCTTTTTATTAAATGATATGATTTTTGTACCCTAATTTTGTCTTCTCTTATTTTTTAGTTGTACATGTGATCTCCGAGTTCCAACGGAAATTTTTTGCGGATTTTGCTTAGCTCGGAACTCTTTTTCTACGTTTTCGAGTAGTTAAGGATCTTTTTATTACATGATATGATTTTTGGCCTAATTTTGTCTTCTCTTTTTTTTATTTGAAGATGGAGAACTTCCAGTTCTAACAGACATTTTTGCAGATTTTTCTGAGCTCGTGAATATTTTCTGCAGTTTATTGGAGATGTGGTTCATTTTATTAAATGATATGATTTTATAAACTAAGTTTGTCTTCTCTTATTTTTAATTGAAGATGATGATATCCCGTTTCCAACGGAATTTTTTGCATGTTTTTTAATCTCGAGGATATTGTCTAAATTTAATGGAAAATATTTATCTTTTTATTAAATGATATGTTTTTATAGCCTAAGTTTGTCTTCTTTTATTTTTCAGTTGAATATGGCGATCTCCCGGTTCCAACAAACATTTTTACGGATTTTTCTAAGGTCGGTGCTATTTTCTACATTTTATTGAAGATTTAAATATTTTTATTAAATGATTTTATTTTTGCAGCCTTATTTTGTATTCTCTTATTTTTCAGTTAAAGATGGCAATCTCTTGGTTCCAACAACCATTTTTTTCGGATTTTTTTGAGCTCGGAGCTATTTTCTTCATTTTTTGAAAGAATGTATCTTTTTATTAAATGATATGATTTTTTGGACTATTTTTTCTTCTCTTATTTTTCGTTAAAGATGGCGATCTTCCAGTTCTAACGGACGTTTTGCATATTTTTCTGAGCTCCAGGAAATTTTCTACATTTTTTATACGATACAAATCTTTATATTAATTGAAATGATTTTATAACCTATATTTTGTCTTCGCTTATTTTTCAGTTGAAGATGGCGATCTCTCAGTTCTAACGAAATTTCTTGCGTATTTTCCTAAGCATATGGCTATTTTCTTTGTTTGGAAGATAAAGATCTTTATATTAATTGATATTATTTATGTTACCTAATTTTATCTTCTCTTATTTCCCAGTTGATGATGGTGATCATTTTATCAAATGATATGATTTTTTGGCCTTATTTTGTCTTCTCCTATATTTCGTTGAAGATGGCGATCTTCCGGTTCCAACGGACATTTTGTGGATTTTTCTGAAATCCTGCTATTTTTCATAATTTCTGGAAGATGTGGATCGTTTTAGTAAATAATGTTAGAGAATGCAAAATTTGGCCAAAAAATGTCCGTTGAAACCAGGAAATTGCCATCTTCAACTGAAATATAATAGAAGACAAAATTTGGAACTAGGAAATCACCATCTTCATGTACAAAAATGTCTGTAGTAACCGGGATATTACCATCTTCAACTGATAAGATTTTTATATATCGTTTTCTGGGCTTGGTGCTATTTTTTACATTTTATGGAAGATATATATCTTTTTATTAATTGATATGATTTTTAGCCTAAATTTGTTTTCTCTTATTTTCCAGTTGAAGAAGGCGATCTTTTCATTAAATTTAAGATTTTTAGTCTAGTTTTGTCTTCTCTTATATTCTAGTTGAAGATGGCGATCTTCCGGTTCCAATGGACATTTTTGCGGATTTTTCTGAGCTCCTATATATTTTCCACAATTTTGGCAGATATGTATCATTTTATTAAATGATATGATATTTTTGCCTTATGATGTCTTCCTTTATTTTTCTGTTGAAGATGTCGATCTCCCGGTTTCAACGAATATTTTTGCGTATTTTTCTGAGCTTGGTGTAATTTTCTACACTTTCTAGAAGATAAGAATATTTATATTAAATGATATGATTTTTTATCTTAATTTTTTGTCTTATTTTTCGGTTGAAGATGGCTATCTCCCAGTTCCAACGGACATTTTTGCGGATTTTTCCGAGCTCCAGGCTATTTTCTACATTTGATTAAATATATGGATCTCTGTATTAAATGACAAGATTTTTATAGCCTAATTTTGTCTTCTCATATTTTTCAGTTGAAGATGGCGATCTCTATGTTCCAACGGAAATTTTTGCTGGTTTTTCTTAGCTTTGAACTTTTTTCTACATTTTCCGGAAGATATGAATCTTTTAATTAAATGATATGATTTTTTGGCCTAATTTTATCTTCTATTTTTTAGTTGAATGTTGCGATCTCCCGTTTCCAATGGACATTTGTGTGGATTTTTCTGAGCTCGATGATATTTTCTACATTTTTTTGGAAAATTTGTATATTTTTATTAAATAATATGATTTTTCTGCCCAACTTTGTCTTATTTTATTTTTCATTTGAAGATGGCAATCTCCCGGTTCCAACGGATATTTTTTCGGATTTTTCTGAGCTCCGAGCCATTTTCTATATTTTCTGTATGATATGAATCTTTATATTAAATGATATGATTTTTAACCTAATTTTTGTCGTATCTTATTATTTAGTTGAAGAAGGCGATCCCCCAATTCCAACAGACATTTTTGTCCATTTTTCTGAACTCAGGGCTATTTTTCTAGATTATCGAGAAGTTATATAACTCAGGGCTATTCTTCTCTTATTTTTTCTGTTAAAGATGGCGATCTCTCGGTTCCAACAAATATTTTTGCAGATTTTTTTGAGCTCGTGGCTATCTTCTACATTTTTGGAAAGTTAATTATCTTTTAATTAAATGAGATGATTTTTATAGCATAATTTTGTCTTCTCTTATTTTTAAGTTGAAGATGGCGATCTCACGGTTCCAACGGACATTTTTGCATATTTTTTGTGCTCGGTGCTATTTTCTACATTTTATGGAAGATAAAGAACTTTTTATTAAATAACATTATTCTTATAGCATACATTTGTCTTCTCCGATGTTTTCAGTTGAAGATGGCGATCTCTGATTCCAACGGATATTTTTGCAGATTTCTTAGTTTGAGACTATTTTTCTATATTTCTGGAAGATATGTATCTTTTTATAAAATGGTATGATTTTTTTGCCTAATTTTGTCTTCTCTTTTTTTCTTTGAAGATGGCGATCTCCCGGTTCTAAAGGATATTTGTACGGATTCATTTTGAGCTATGAGCAATTTTATATTTTTTGTATAATATGAATCTTTATATTAAATGATATGATTTTTATAACCTAATTTTTTCATCTCTTATTTTTCAGTTGAAGATGGTGATCTCCTGATCCAAGGGACTTTTTTGTGGATTTTTTGAGCTCGGCGCTATTTTTCTACATTTTCGAGAAGTTATGATTTTTTATTAAATGATAAGATTTTTAGCATAATTTTGTCTTCTTTTATTTTTTAAGTTGGATAGCGATCTGCTGTTTCTAAATTTTGCGTTTTATTCTGACCTCGGTGCAATTTTTTAAATGTTCTGGAAGACATATCTCTTTTTATTAAATAATATTATTTTTTGCCTAATTTTGCCTTCTTTTATTTTTCAATTGAATATGACGATCTCCCTATTCCAAAGGACAATTTTGCAGATTTTTATACGCTTGGTGGTATTTTCTACATTTTTATAAATGATATGATTTTTATAGACTATGTTTGTCTTCTCTTATTTTTTAGTTGAAGATGGCGATCTCCCGATTCCAATGGATATTTTTGCAAATTTTTCTTAACTTGAGACTGTTATTCTACATTTTCTGGAAGATATGGATTTTTTATGAAATGGTATGATTTTTGGCCTAATTTTGTCTTCTCTATTTTTCAGATGACGATGACGATCTCCCGGTTCCAACGAATATTTTTACAGATTTTTCTGAGCTACGGGATATTTTCTACATTTTCTGTAAGGAATGAACCTTTATATTAAATGATGTGATTTTTATACCCTAATTTTGTCTTGTCTTATTTTTCTGTTGAAGATGTCAATCTCCCGGTTCCAAGGAACATTTTTGCGGATTTTATGTGCTCGATGCTATTTTCTACATTTTATATAAGATATAGAACTTTTAATTATATGATATTATTTTTATAGATTACGTTTATCTTCTCTTATTTTTAAGCTGGTGTTCTCTCGGTTCCAACAGATATTTTTGCGGATTTTTCTGAGATTTAGGCTATTTTCTACATATTCTAGAAGATATGGATCTTTTTTATTATATAATTTTATTTTAGGCCTAATTTTGTCTTCTCTAATTTTTCAGATTAAGATGGCGATCTCCTGAATCCAACAAACATTGTTGCAGTATTTTCTGAGTTAAAGATGGTGATCTTACGGTTCAAAGAGACATTTTTGTAGATTTTACTTAACTCGAAGCTATTGTCTGTATTTCTATAAAATATGCATCTTTTAGTTGGATAAAATGATTTTTTGCTTAATTTTGTAGTTGGATAAAATGATTTTTTGCTTAATTTTTTCTTCTCTTATTTTTCAGTCAAAGATAACGATCTCTCTGTTCCAACGGATATTTTCGCAGATTTTTCTGAGCTCATGGCTATTTTCTGCATTTTCTGGAAGATATAGATCATTTTATTAAATGATATCATTTTGGCCTAATTTTTATCTTCTCTTACTTTTTAGTTGAAGATGGCGATCTCCCTGTTCAAATGGGTATTTTGGCGATTTATCTGTTCTCGGTGCTATTTTCTCTATTTTATTGAAGATATGAATATTTTTATTAAAGGATATGATTTTTAGCCTAAATTTATTTTCTATTATTTTGTAGTTGAATATCGCGATCTCCCCGTTTCAACGGATATTTTTGCAGATGTTTCTGAGCTCGGTTCTATTTTTCAACATTTTAGGAAAGTTATGGATCTTTTTATTAAATGATATGACTTTTGGCCTAAATTTGTCTTCTCCTATTTTTTTCAGTTGAAGATGGCGATCTCCCAGTTCCTACAGATATTTTTGCAGATTATTTTGACCTCGGGGCTATTTTCTAAATTTTCTTGAAGAAATTGATATATTTATTAAATTATATGAATTTGGCCTAATTTTGTCTACTCTTATTTTTCAGTTGAAGATGGCTATCTTTCGATTCCAACGGAAATTTTTACGGATTTTTTGAAGCACGGAGCTATTTTCTACATTTCATGGAAGATATGAATTTTTAATTTAATGATATGATTTTAATATCCTACATTTTTCTTCTTTTATTTTTCAGTTGAATATTGCGATCTACAAGTTCCAGTGGACATTTTTACTTATATTTGTTAGCTTGGGGCTATTTTTCTTCATTTTATGGAAGATATGTAAATGATATGTTTTTTGGCCTAATATTGTCTTCTTTTAATTTTCTGCTTAAGATGTCATTCTCACGGTTCCAACGGAGATTTTTGCTGATTTTTTGACCTAGAGGCTATTTTCTATATTTTCTGGAAGATATGGTTCTTTTTATTAACTAATTTGATTTTTTGGCCTAATTTTATCTTCTTATATTTTCAATTGAAGACGGTGATCTCTCGGTTCCATCTCCCAGTTCCAACAGACATTTTTGCAGATTTATCCGAGCACCGGGCTTTTTTATTCATTTTCAGTAAGATATGTATCTTTAGATTAAAATGATATGATTTTTATAGCCTAATTTTGTCTTCTCTTATTTTTTTAGTGTGGTGTCTTCTAATTCCAACGGACATTTTTACGGATTTTTCTGAGCTCTGGGCTATTTTCTACATTTTATTGAAGATATGGCTCTTTTTATTAAATGATATAATTTTTGTAGCCTAATTTGTCTTCTCTTATTTTTTGCTTGAAGAGGGCGATCTCTCGCTTCCAAAGGACATTTTTGAAGATTTTTCTGAGCTTGAGACTATTTTTCTATATTTTCGGAAAGTTATGGATCTTTTTATTAAATGGTATGCTTTTTGGCCTAATTTTGTCTTCTCTTTTTTCTGTTGAGATGGCGATCTCCCATTTCCAACAAACATTTGTGCGGATTTTCTAAGCTCTGGGCTATTTTTCTAAATTTTTTGGAAGATATAGATTATTGTAATAAATGATATGATTTTTATGGACTAAGTGTGTCTTCTCTTATTTTTCAATTGAATATGGTGATTTCTCAGTTCCAACGGATTTTTTTGTCGCTTTTTCTGAGCTCGGGTTTATTTTTCTACTTTTTGGGAAGTTATTATTCTTTTTATTTAATGATTTGATTTTGGCCTAATTTTATTAATGATATGATTTTTCTACATTTTCGGGAAGTTATTGAAGATGGCCATCGTCTGGTTCCAACGAACGGATTTTTCTGAGCTTCGAGCTATTTTCTAATTTTTTGTAAAATATGAATTTTTATATTAAATAACATGATTTGATAGCCTAACTTTGTCTTCTCTGATTTTTCAGTTGAAGATGTCGATCTCTCGGTTCCAACATCAATTTTTATGCATTTTCAAAACTCCGAACTATTTTCTATAGTTTATTGAAGATATGGATCTTTTTATTAAATGATATGATTTTCATAGACTAAGTTTGTCTTCTGTTATTTTTCAGTTGAATATGGAGATATCCCTGTTTCAACGAAAATTTTTGCAAAATTTTCTGAGCTCCAGGCTATTTTCTACATTTTCTGAAAGATATGGATCTTTATATTAAATGATATGATTTTTAGCCTAATTTTGTCTTCTCTTATTTTTTTTAGATGAAGATGGCGATCTCCCGGTTCCAACGGACATTTATGCGAGATTTTTCTGATCTCTGAGTTATTTTCTACATTTTCTGTAAGATATGGATCTTTATATTAAATGATATGATTTTTAGCCTAATTTTGTCTTCTCTTATTTTTTTCAGAAGAAGATGGCGATCTCCCGGTTCCAACGGACATTTATGCGAGATTTTTCTGAGCTCTGAGCTATTTTCTATATTTTCTGTAAGATATGGATCTTTATATTAAATGATAAGATTTTTATGGTCTAATTTTGTCTTCTCTTAATTTTCAATTGGAGATGACGATCTCTCGTTTCCAACAGAATTTTTTATGTATTTTCCTCAACTCAGGGCTATTTTCTATATTTTCTAGAAGATAAGGATCTTTATATTACTTAACATGATTTTTGTTGCCTAAAATTTTGTCTTCTCTTATTTTCCAGTTGATGATGGCGATCTTTTTATTAAATGATATGATTTTTTGGTCTTATTTTGTCTTGTTTTATATTTTGATTAAAGATCTCTAGGTTCCAACGGACTTTTTTGTAGATTTTTGTGAGCTTTGGGCTATTTTTCACATTTTCTGAAAGATATGGATCGTTTTATTAGATCATATCAGAGAAGACAAAATTAGGCAAAAAAATGTCCGTTGAATCCGGGATGTCGCCATCTTCAACTGAAATATAAGAGAAGAAAAAATTTTAAACTGAGAAATCACCATCTTCATTTGTAAAAATGTCCGTTGTAATTATGATATCGCCATCTTCAGCTAATAATATTTTTATATATTATTTTCTGAGCTTGGTGTTATTTTCTACGTGTTATAAAAGATATGGACCTTTTTATTAATTGATATGATATTTATAGCCAAAATTTCTCTTCTCTTATTTTCCAGTTGAAGATGGCGTTCTTTTCATTAAATGAAATGTTTTTGGCCTAATTTTCTCTTGTCTTAATTTTCAGTTTAAGATGTCGATATCATGGTTCCAACGGGTTTTTTTGCCGATGTTTCTGAGCTCCAGACTTTTTTCCACTTTTTTAAAAGATATGCGTCATTTTATTAAGTGATATGATATTTTGGCCTAATTTTGTCATCTCTTATATTCCAGTTAAGTATTACGATCTCCCGGTTCCAACAGACATTTTTGCAGACTTTTTCTGAGTTCCGGGCTATTTTCCACTTTTTTGGAAGATATGTATCATTTTATTAAATGATATGATATTTTGGACCAAAATTTATATTCTCTTATTTTTTTAGTTAAATATGGTGATCTCCTGGTTCCAACGAAAATTTTTGCGGATTTTTCTGAGCTCGAGTTTATTTTGTACACTTTCTGAAAGATAAGAATCTTTATATTAAATGATTTGATTTTTCTTGCCTAAATTTGTCTTCTCATACTTTTCAGCTGAAGATGGCAATATCTCAATTCCATGGACATTTTTCTGATTTTTCTGAGCTCCAGGCTATTTTCTACATATTTTGCATGATATGGATCTTTATCTTAAATGATATGATTTTTATGGCCTAATTTTGTCTTCTCTTAATTTTTCAGATGAAGATGGCAATTTCTTGGTTCCAACGAACATTTTTGCGGATTTTTATAAGCTCTGAGCTATTATTTTCTACATTTTCTATAAGATATGGATCTTAATATTAAATGATGTTATTTTTATGGCCTAATTTTCTCTGCTCTTAATTTTCAGTTGGAGATGGCGATCTCACATTTCCAACGGAATTTTTGCGTATTTTCCTAAGTTTGGAGCTATTTTCTATATTTTTCTGGAAGATAAGGATATTTATATTAATTGATATGATTTTTGTTGCCTAATTTTGTCTTCTCTTATTTTTCAATTAATGATGGCGATCTTTTTATTAAATAATATTATTTTTGGTCTTATTTTGTCTTCTCTTAGAAATTGATTGAAGATGGCGATCTCTCAGTGCCAACAGACATTTTTGCAGATTTTTCTGAGCTTTGGATTATTTTTCACATTTTCTGAAAGAAATGGATTGTTTTTTAAATCATATCAGAGAAGACAAAATAGGTAAAAATGACAGAAAAATCGCCATTTACAACTAAAATATAAGAGAAGAAAAAATTTGGAATCGAAAAATCACCATCTTCATCTATAAAAATTTCTGTTGTAACTAGGATATCGCCATCTTCAACTGATAATATTTTTATATGTCATTTTCTGAGCTCGGTGCTAATTTCTACATTTTATGAAATATATGGACCTTTTTATTATTGTTATGATTTTTATAGTCTAAATTTGTCTTCTCTTATTTTCCAGTTGAAGATGGTGATCTTTTTATTAAATGAAATGATTTTTTGGCCTAATTTTGCCTTCTCTTATTTTTCATTTTAAGATGTCGATCTTCCAGCTCCAACGAGCATTTTGTGGATGTTTTTTGAGCTCTGGACTATTTTCCACTTTTTTGGAAGATAGACATCATTTTATTAAATGATATGATATTT
This sequence comes from Scilla litardierei, assembly GCA_030789695.1. Taxonomy (NCBI): domain Eukaryota; kingdom Viridiplantae; phylum Streptophyta; class Magnoliopsida; order Asparagales; family Asparagaceae; genus Scilla; species Scilla litardierei. Next base: position 89,081,801 of record CM061131.1, on the reverse strand, counting down.
TCGCCTAATTTTGTCTTCTCTTGTATTCCAGTCGAAGATGTCGATATCCAGGTTCCAACGGACATTTTTGCGTATTTTTCTGAGTTCCAGGCTATTTTCCACGTTTTTGGAAGATAAGAATCATTTTATTAAATGGTATGATATTTTGGCCTAAATTTGTCTTCTCTTATTTTTCAGTTGAAGATGGCGGTCTCCCAGTTCCAACGGACATTTTTGCGGATTTTTCTGAGCTCACGGTTATTTTGTACACTTTCTAGAAGATAAGAATATTTATATTAAATGATATGATTTTTATAGCCTAATTTTGTTTTCTTATATTTTTCAGTTGAAGATGGCGATATCCCAGTTCCAAGGACATTTTTGCGTGTTTTTCTGAGCTCCATGCTATTTTCTATATTTTATTAAAGATATGGATCTCTTTATTAAATGACAAGATTTTTGTAGCCAAATTTTGTCTTCTCATATTTGTTTAATTGAATATGGCGATCTCCCGGTTGCAACAGACATTTTTGAAGATTTTTCTTAGCTTTTGGAATTTTTTTACTTTTTTCGGAGGATATGAATCTTTTTATTAAATGATATGAATTTTTGGCCTAATTTTGTCTTCTCTTTTATCCAACAGACATTTGTGCGAATTTTTTAGGCTCTGTGTTATTTTCTACATTTTATGGCAGATATGTACCTTTTTATTAAATGCGATGATTTTTGGGCTAATTTTGTCTTCTTTTATTTTTCAGTTGAAGATGGCGACCTCCTAGTGCCAACGACAATTTTTCGGATTTTCCTGCGCTCCAAGCTATTTTCTACATTTTCTGTACGATCCGAATATTTATATTAAATGATTTGGTTTTTATAACCTAATTTTATCTTCTTTTATTATTCAGTTGAAGATGCGATCTCCTCCAACGGATATTTTTGTCGATTTTTCTGAGCTCGGGCCCATTTTTTTACATTTTCAGGAAGTTATGGATCTTTTTATTAAATTAAATGATTTTTTGACCTTCTCTTTTTTTAGTTGAAGATGTCGATCTTCTAGTTTCAACGAACATTTTTCTGGATTTTTCTGATCTCCGGGCTATTTTTTAAATTTTCGAAAAGTTATGGATCTTTTTATTAAATGACATAATTTTTATATCCTAATTCTGTCTTCTCTTATTTTTCACTTAAAGATGTCGATCTTTTAATTCCAACAGTCATTTTTGTGTTTTTTGGAACTCGGTGATATTTTATACATTTTATGATACATACAGATCTTTTTATTAAATAATATGATTTTTATAGTCTTTGTTTGTATTCTCTTATTTTTTTAGTCGAAGATGGCGCTCTCCCAGTTTCAACGGACTTTTTCGTAGATTTTTCTTAGCTTGAGACTATTTTTCTACATTTTGTGTAAGATATGTATCCTTTTATGAACTGATATACTTTTTTGGCCTAATTTTGTCTTCTCTTTTTTTAATTTGAAGATGGCGTTGTCCCGGTCCCAATGGACATTTGTGCTGATTTTTTGACCTCCGAGCAATTTACTATATTTTTTATAACATGAATCTTTATATTAAATAATATGATTTTTATAACCAACTTTGTCTTCTCTTATTTTTCGTTAAAGATGGTGATCTCCCAGTTCCAAGGAAATTTTTGTAGATTTTTCTGAATTCGGTGCTATTTTCTACGTTTTCTAGAAGTTATGGATCTTTTTATTAAATGATATGATTTTTGCCCTAATTTTGTCTTCTTTTATTTTTCAATTGAAGATAGTGATCTCTCGTTTCTAGACATTTTGCATATTATTCTGACCTGAGACTATTTTTTAAATTTTCTAGACGATATGGTTCTTTTTATTAAATGTTATGATTTTTGGAATAATTTTGTCTTCTATTATTTTCAGTTGAAGATGGCGATCTCCCTGTTCCAACGAACATTTTTGTGGATTTTTATTTGCTCGGTACTATTTTCTACATTTTTATAAATGATATGATTTTTATAGCCTACGTTTGGCTTCTCTTATTTTTTTCTCAGTTTTTCTGTTGAAGATGGCGATCTCTCGGTTCAAATGAACGTTTTTGCCAGTGTTTCTTAGCTTAAGTCTATTTTTCTACTTTTTCTAAAAGATATAAAAACTTGTATGAAATAATATGATTTTTGACCTAATTTTTGTCTTCTCTATTTTTCAGATGAATATGACGATCTCCCGGTTCCAACGAACATTTTTGCGGATTTTTCTGAGCACAGAGCAACTTTCTATATTTTATAAAAGATATGAATCTTTATATTAAATGATATGATTTTTATAGCTTAATTTTGTCTTCTCTTATTTTTTTCAGTTGAAGATAGCGATCTCCTGGTTCCAACGAATATTTTTGCGGATTCTTTTGAGTTCAGTGCTATTTTTTAAATTTTATGGAAGATATAGAGCTTTTTATTAATTGATATGATTTTTGTAGCCTATATTTGCCATCTGTTATTTTCTCAGTTGAAGATGACGATCTCTCGGTTCTAGCGGAACTTTTTACGGATTTTTCTAAGCTCTATACTATTTTCTATATATTCAAGAACATATGTATCTTTATATTAAATGATATGATTTTTATGGTCTAATTTTGTCTTCTCTTATTTTTTTAGTTGAAGATGGCGATCTCCTGGTTCTAACAGATATTTGTGCGTATTATTTTGACCTCGTGGCTATTTTCTATATTTTCATGAATATATGTATATTTTTATTTAATGATATGGTATTTGGCATAATTTTTCTTCTCTTATTTTTCAGTTGAAGATGGCGATCTCCTGGTTCAAATGGATATTTTTGCGGATGTTTATGAGCTCGGTGCTATTTTCTATATTTCACGAAAGATAAGGATCAGTTTATTAAATGATATACTTTTTATAGCCTACATTTGTCTTCTCTTATGTTTTCAGTTGAAGATGGCGATTTACCAGTTCCAACAAACATTTTTGGATTTTTCTTATCTTGTGACTATTTTTCTAACTTTTCTGGAAGATATGGATATTTTATAAATGATATGATTTTTTGGCCTAATTTTGTCTTCTCTTTTTTAGTTGAAGATGGCGATCTTTCGGTTCCAATTTACATTTGTGCGGTTTTTTGAGCTCCGGGCTATTTTCAACATTATCTATACGATATGGTAATTTATATATATGATTTTTATAGCATAATTTTGTATTCTCTTATTTTTCAGCTGAAGATGGCGATCTCTCGGTTCCAACAGACATTTTTGCGGATTTTTGAGCTCGTGGCTATATCTCTACATTTTCGAGAAGTTAAGGATCTTTTCATTAAATTTGATTTTTGGCCAAATTTGGTCTTTTCTTATTTTTTCAGCAAAACATAGCGGTCTCTCGATTCCAACAGACATTTTTGCAGATTTTTCTGACATCGGGGTATTTTATAAATTTCCTGGAAGATATGGATCTTTTTATTAAATGATTTGATTTTTGGCCTAATTTTGCATTATCTTATTTTTAGTTGAAGATGGCGATCTCCCGGTTCCAACTGATATTTTTTGCAGATTTTTCTGAGCTCGGAGCTATTTCCTATATTTTATGGAAGATATGTTCTTTTTATTAAATGAGAAGATTTTTATAGCCTAAAATTTTCTTCTCTTATTTTTGAGTTGAAGATTGCTATCTACCGCTTCTAACGTATATTTTTGCGAACTTTTCTTTGCTTGGGACAATTTGTCTACATTTTCTGGAAGATATGAATTTTTTTATTAAATGAAATGATTTTTTGGCCTAATTTTGTCTTCTCTTATTTTTTCAGTGTAATATTGTGATCTCCCAATTCCAATAGACATTTGTGCAGATTTTCTAAGCTCGGTGCTATTTTCTACATCTATGATAGGTATGTATCTTTTTACTAAATGTTATGATTTTTAACCTAATTTTTTCATCTTTTATTTTTCAGTTGAAGATGGCGATCTCCCTGTTCCAACGGACATTTTTTCGGATTTTTCTGAGCTTCGAGCTATTTTCTACATTTTCTGTATGATATGAATTTTTGCATTAAATGATATGATTTTTATAACCTAATTTTGTCTTCTCTTATCATTCAGTTGAAGATGGTGATCTCCCGATTCCAATGGATATTTTTTTTCGATTTTTCTAAGCTCGGGGTAATTTGTCAACATTTTCGGGAAGTTATAGATCTTTTAATTAAATAATATCATTTTTCTTCTCTTATTTTAGTTGAAGATGGCGATCTCCCGGTTTCAATGAACGTTTTTTACGGATTTTTTTGAGCTCCGGAATAATTTCTAAATTTTCAAAAAGTTATGGATCTTTTTATTTAATGATATGATTTTTACATCCTAATTTTGTCTTCTCTTATTTTTTTTGTTGAAGATGGCGATCTCCCGGTTCCAACGGACTTTTGGCGTATTGTTTTAAGCTTGGTGCTATTTCCTACATATTATGGAAGAAAAAGAACTTTTTATTAAATACTATGATTTTTATGGCCTACGTTTGTATTCTCTTTTTAGAGTTGAAGACGATGGTCTCCCGGTTTCAACGGACATTTTTGCAGATTTTTATTAGCTTGAGACTATTTTTCTACATTTTCTGGAAGATATATATCTTTTTATGGAATGATACGATTTTTTGGCCTAATTTTCTTTTCTCTTTTTTTAATTTGAAGATGGAGATCTCCTGGTTCCAATGGACATTTGTGCGGATTTTTTTGAGCTTCCAGCTATTTTCTATATTTTTGTACGATATGAATCTTTTTATTAAATGAAATGGTTTTTATAACCTAATTTTGTAATCTCTTATTTTTTTTTGGTTGAAGATGTTGATCTCACGGTTCCAAGGGACATTTTTGCGGATTTTTCAGAGCTCGGTGCTATTTTTCTACATTTTTGAGAAACTATGGATCTTATTAAATGATATGATTTTTGGCCTAATTTTGTCTTATTTTATTTTTCAGTTGAAGATAGCGATGTCTCGTTTCTAATAGACATATTACGTATTATTCTGACCACTTGACTATTTTCTAAATTTTCTGTAAGATATGGATCTTATTATTAATGATATGATTTTTTGGCCTAATTTTGTCTTCTCTTATTTTTCAGTTGAAGATGGCAATCTCCCTGCTCCTACGGATATTTTTACAGATTTTTATAAGCTCTGTGCTATTTCTATATTTTTATAAATGATATGAATTTTATAGCCTACGTCTGTTTTCATTTATTTTTTCGGTTCCAATGTACATTTTTGCAGATTTTTCTTAACATGAGTCTGTTTCTCTATATTCTCTGAAAGATATTGATCTTTTTATGAAATGGTATGATTTTTTGGCCTAATTTTTTCTTCTCTATTTTTCAAATGAAGATGACGATCTACTGGTCCCAACGAACATTTTTGTGGAATTTTCTGAGCTCAGGAATAGTTTCAACGTTTTCTGTAAGATATGAATTTTCATATTAAATTATATGATATTTATAGCCTAATTTTGTCTTCTCTTATTTTTCTCAGTTGAAGATGGCGATCTCTCGGTTCCAACGTAAATTTTTGCAGAATTTTCTGAGTTCGGGGCTATTTTCAACATTTTATGGAAAATATATAACTTTTTAAAATGATATGATTTTTATAGCCTACATTTTGTCTTCTTTTATTTTTTCAGTTGAAGGTGGTAATCTCTCGGTTCCAATGGAAATTTTTGTAGATTTTTCTGAGCTCCAATCTATTTTCTACATATTCAGGAAGATTTGGAACTTTATATTAAATGATATGAACTTTATGGTCCAAATTTGTCTTCTCTTATTTTTAAGTTGAAGATGTCGATCTCCCGGTTCCAACGGACATTTTTGTGTATTATTCTGACCTTGGTGCTATTTTCTAAGTTTTCTAGATTATATGTATCTTTTATTAAACGATATGATTTTTGATCTAATTTTGTCTTCTCTTATTTTTCAGTTGAAGAATGCGATCTCCTGGTTCCAACAGGCATTTTTGCAGATTTTTATGAGTTCGGTGCTACTTTCTATATTTTATGAAAGATAAGTATTTTTTATTAAATGATATGATTTTTATATCCTACATTTGTCATCTCTTATTTTTCAGTTGAAGATGGCGATCTACCTGTTCCAAACGAAATTTTTGTGGATTTTTCTTAGATTGAGACTATTTTTCTAACTTTTCTGGAAGATTTGGATATTTTAATTAAATGATATGATTTTTGGCTCAATTTTGTGTTCTCTTTTTCAACTCCCGGTTCCAATTTACATTTGTTCGGATTTTTTAGCGCCAGGATATTTTCTACATTATCTATAAGATATGGATATTTATATTAAATGATACATTTTTAATAACATAATTTTGTCTTCTCTTATTTTTCAGCTAAAGATGGCAATCTCCCGGGTCAAACGGACATTTTTGCAGATTTTTCTGAGCTCGAGGCTACTTTTCAACATTTGGATGTTATGGATCTTTTATTAAATGATATGATTTTTTGGCCAAATTTTATTTTCTCTTATTTTTCAGCTGAAGATGACGATCTCTCGGTTCCAACAGATATTTTTGCGAATTATTCTGACCTCGGGGCTATTTTCTAAATTTTCTAGGCGATATGGATCCTTTTATCAAATAATTTTATTTTGGCCTAATTTTGTCTTCTCTTATATTCCAGTTGAAGACGTCGATCTTCCGATTCCAACGAACATTTTGGCAGATTGTTTTGAGTTCCGAACTGTTTTCCACTTTTTTGGAAGATATGTATCATTTTTTAAATGATATGATATTTTGGCCAAAATTTGTCTGCTCTTATTTTTCAGTAGAAGAAGGCGATCACCCGGTTCCAACGAACATTTTTGCAGATTTTTCTGAGCTCGGGGTTATTTTGTACACTTTCTAGAAGATAAGATTCTTTATATTAAATGATGTGAATTTTTATAGCCAAATTTTGTCTTCTCATATTTTTCAGTTAAAGATGACGATATCCCAGTTTCAACGGATATTTTTGCAGATTTTTCTGAGCTTTAGGCTATTTTCTATATTTTATTAAAGGTATGGATCTCTTTATTAAATAACAAGATTTTTGTTGCCTAATTTTGTCTTCTCATGTTTTTTAGTTAAATATGGCAATCTGCAGGTGCAGCGGACATTGTTGAATATTTTTCTTAGCTCGAGGCATTTTTTTCTTTTTCTGGAAGATATGAATCTTTTTAATAAATGAAATGAATTTTTGGCCTAATTTTTTTCTCTTATATTTTTATGTAATTTTCGGGATATTTTCTACATTTTCTATAAGATATAAATCTTTATATTAAATGATATGACTTTTATAGATGAATTTTGTCTTCTCTTATTTTTGTAGTTAAAGATGGTGATCTCCCAGTTCCAACGAATATTTTTACGGATTTTTTGAGCTCGATGCTATTTTCTACATTTTATATATGATACAGAACTTTTAATTAAATGATATTATTTTTTAACCTATGTTTGTCTTTTTTTATTTTTCGGTCGAAGATGGCGATCTCTTGGTTCAAATAGAAATTTTTGCGGATTTTTCTGAGATTCAGGCTATTTTCTACATATTTTTGAGGATATGGATCTTTCTATTAAATAATATGATTTTTAAGGTTTAATTTTGTCTTCTCTTATTTTCTGTTAAAGATGCCAACATTTCGTTTCCAACAAATATTTTTGTGTATTATTCTGACCTCGGGCCTATTTTCTAAATTTTTTGGAATATACGTATCTTTTTATTAAATGATATGATTTTTGGCCTAACTTTGTCTTCACTTATTTTTAAGTTGAAGATGGCGATCTCTCTGTTCCAATGGATATTTTTGCGGATTTTTATGAGATCGATGCTATTTTCTATATTTTATGAAAGATGATGGTCGTTTTATTAAATGATATGATTTTTATAGCCTACATTTGTCTTCTCTTATTTTTTTAGTTGAAGATGGCGATCTACCCGTTTCAACAGAGATTTTTGCAGCTTTTTTCTTAGCTTGGGACTTTTTCCTATCTTTTTGGAAGATATGCATATTTTTATTAAATGATATGATTTGTTGGCCCAATTTTGTCTTCTCTTTTTTTCAGTTAATGATGGCGATCTCCCAGTTCCAATTTACATTTGTGTAGATTTTTTTGAGCTCCGGGCTATTTTCTACATTTTATATAAGATAAGGATCTTTATATTAAATGATATGATTTTATAGCCTAATTTTGTCATTGCTTATTTTCTAGTTGAAGATGGTGATCTCCCGGTTTCAATGGATATTTTTGCGGATTTTTCTAATCTCGGGTCTATTGCACTACATTTTCGAGAAGTTATGGACCTATTTAGTATATGATATTATTTTTTTTGCCAAACTTTGTCTTCTCTTATTTTTCAGCTGAAGATATCGATCTCCGGTTCCAACGGACATATTTTGCAGATTATTCTGACCTCGGGGCTATTTTCTAAATTTTCTGGAAGATATGGATCTTTTTATTAAATGATTTGATTTTTGGCCAAATTTTGGCTTCTCTTATTTTTTAGTTGAAGATGGCGATCTTCCGGTTCCAACTGATATTTTTGCGGATTTTTCTGAGCTCGGTGCTATTTTCTACATTTTATGGAAGATATGTAACTTTTTGATAATTTTTATAGCCTATATTTTTCTTATCGTACTTTTTAGGTGAAGGAGGCGATCTATCAGTTCCAACGGACATTTTTGCTGACTTTTCTTAGCTTGGGACTATTTTCTACATTTTCTGCAAGAGTGTAATTTTTAATGAAACGATATGATTTTTTGGCCTAATTTTGTCTTCTCTTTTTTTCATATTGAAGATGGCGATTCCAAGTTCCAACAAACATTTTTGTAGATTATTCTGACCTTGTGGCTATTTTCTAAATTTTCTGGAAGATATGCATCTTTTTGTTAAATAATATGATTTTTGGCCTAACTTTGTCTTCTCTTATTTTTCAATTGAAGATGGCGCTCTGCCGATTCCAACGGCCCAATTTCCGGATTTTTCACAGCTCGGTGCTATTTTCTACATTTTATGTAAGATATGGATCTTTTATTAAATAATATAATTTTTATATCCTACGTTTGTCTTCTCTTATTTTTTTTAGTTGATATGGCGATCTACCGGTTCCAATGGATATTTTTACTAATTTTTTCTACTTGGGTCTATTTTTCTACATTTTATGAAAGATATGGATCATTTTATTAAATGATATGATTTTTTGGCCTACTTTTGTCTTCTCTTATTTTTTTAGTTTAAGATGGTGTTCTCCCGGTTCCAACGGACATTTTTGCGGATTTTTTAAACTAGAGGCTATTTTCTATATTTTCTGGAAGATATGGATCTTTTTATAAATAATATGATTTTTTGGCCTAATTTCTCTTCTCATATTTTTCAGATGAAGATGGTAATTTTCCGGTTCCAACTGACATTTTTGCAAAATTTCTAAGTTCAGGGCAATTTTTCTATATTTTATGGAAGATATGGATCATTTTATTAAATGATGTGATTTTTGGGCCTAATTTTGTCTTCTCTTATTTATTTCAGTTGCAGATGGCATTCTCTCGGTTCCAACGGTATTTTTGCGAAATTTTTGACCTAGAAGCTATTTTCAACATTTTATCGAAGATATGGATCTTTTAATTATATAATTTGGGGTTTAAGCTTAATTTTGTCTTCTCTCTTTTCAGATTAAGATGGCAATCTCCTGGTTCCAACGGACATTTTTGCGGTTATTCTGAGCTCCTGGCTATTTTCTAAATTTTATGTAATATATTTTTTTTAAATTAAAAGATATGATTTTAGAGTCTAATTTTGTCTTTTCTCATTTTTCAATAGAAGATGGTGATCTCCCAGTTCAAACAGACATTTTTGCATATTTTACTTAGCTCGAAGCTATTTTCTGTATTTTCTGGAAGATATGCATCTATTAGTTAAATACTATGATTTTTTTGCCTAATTTTTTCTTCTCTTATTATTCAATTGAAGATAGCGATCTCCTTGTTTCAAAGGACATTTTCACGGATTTTTCTGAGCTTGCGGCTATTTTCTGCCTTTTCTGGAAGATATGGATCATTTTATTAAATGATTTCATTTTGGCCTAATTTTATCTTCTCTTATTTTTTAGTCGAAGATGGCGATCTCCATGTTCCAACGGGTATTTTTAGGGATTTTTCTGTGCTCGGGTCTATTTTATATAGTTTAATATAGATATGAATCATTATTAAATGATATGATTTTTAGCCTAATTTTGTCTTCTCTTATTTTTTGTAGTTGAAGATGGCGATATCCCGGTTTCAATAGATATTTTTGCGGATTTTTAGACAGTTTTACCGACTTTGGTTAGATTGTGGCTATTTTTCTTAAATTTATGGAAGATATGGATCATTTTATTAAATGATATGATTTTTTGCCTAATGTTGTCTTCTCTTATTTTTAAGTTGAAGATGGCATTCTCGCGGTTCCAACGAAGATTTTTGCGGAAATTTTGACCTAGAGGCTATTTTCTACATTTCCGGGAAGATATGGATCTTTTTATTAAATAATATGATTATTGGCCTAATTTTATCTTCTCATATTTTTCAGATGAAGATGGCGATCTCCCAGTTTCAACGGATATTTTTGCAGATTTTACTGAGCTCTGGGCTATTTTATACATTTTCTGTAAGATATGAATCTTTAGATTAAATGATATGATTTTTATCGCATAATTTTGTCTTCTCTGATTTTTTCAGTTGAAGATGGCGATCTCCCGGTTCCAACGGACATGTTTACGGATTTTTTGAGCTCGGTACTATTTTCTACATTTTTATTGAAGATATGGCTTTTTTCATTAAATAATATGATTTTTGTAGCGGAATTGTGTTTTCTCTTTATTTTTTGCTTGAAGATGGCGATCTCCCGCTTCCAACAGACATTTTTGTGGTTATTTCTTAGCTTGGGACTATTTTTCTACATTTCTGGAAGTTATGGATCTTTTTATTAAATGATATAATTTTGGCCTAATTTTGTCTTATCTTTTTGTTGTTGAAGATGGCGATATCCCATTTCCAACGAACATTTGTGCGAATTTCCGGAAGATATGGATTTTTATAATAAATGATATGGTTTTTATAGAGTAAGTGTGTTTTCTCTTATTTTTCAGTTGAAGATGGCGATTTTCCGGTTCCAATGGATATTTTTGCCGCTTTTTCTGAGCTCGGGGCTTTTTTTTCTATATTTTCGAAATTTTTTAGATCTTTTTATTAAATGATATGATTTTTATGCCGAATTTTGTCTTCTATTATTTTTCGCTGAAGATGGCGATCGCCCGGTTCAAACATACATTTTTGCGGATTTTTCTGAGCTCCAGGGTATTTTCTAAATTTTCTATAAGATATAAATATTTATATTAAATGATTTGATTTTTATAGCCCAATTTTTTTTCCTCTAATTTTTCAGTTGAAGATGTCAATCTCCCGGTTCTAATTGCCATTTTAATGGATTTTTCTTAACTCGGAACTATTTTCTACAGTTTATTGAAAATATGATCTTTTAATAAATGATATGATTTTTATAGACTAAGCTTATCTTCTGTTATTTTTCAGTTGAATATGGTGATCTTCCGGTTCCAACAAAAATTTGCGTAATTTTTTGAGCTCCAAGCTATTTTCTACATTTTCTGTAAGATATGGATCTTTATATTAAATGATACCACTTTTATGGCCTAATTTTGTCTTCTCTTATCGTTTTAGACGAAGATGGCGATCTCCAGGTTCCGACAAACATTTTGCGTATTTTTCTTACCTCTGGGCTATTTTCTATATTTTCTGTAAGTTGTGGATCTTTATATTAATTGATATGTTTTTATGGCCTAATTTTGTCTTCTCTTATTTTTCAGTTGAAGATGATGATCTTCCCTTCCAACGAAATTTTTTACGTATTTTTCTAAGCTCGGGACTATTTTCTATATTTTCTGGAAGATAAGGATCTTTATATTAATTGCGATGATTTTTGTTGCGTAATTTTTTCTTCTCTTATTTTGCAGTTGATGAGGGCGATCTTTTAATTAAATGATATGATTTTTTGTTCTTATTTTGTCTTGTCTTATATTTCAATTAAAGATGGTGATCTCCTGGTTCCAACGGACATTTTTTGCGGATTTTTCTAAGCTCCGTTTGAAGATGAAGATATGGATCGTTTTATTAAATGTTATAAGAGAAAACAAATTAGGCTTAAAATGTTTATTAAAACTGGGAAATCGACATCTTCAGTTGAAACATAAGAGAATACAAAATTCAGAACCGAGAAATCACCATATTCATCTATAAATATGTTCGTTGTAATCGGGATATCGCCATCTTCAACTGATAAGATTTTTATATATCATTTTCTGACTTGGTGCTATTTTCTACACTTTATGAAAGATACGAATCTTTTTATTAATTGATATGACTTTCATAGCCTAAATTTGTCTTCTCTTATTTTCCAGTTGAAGATGGCGATCTTTTTATTAAATGATATGATTTTTAGCCTAATTTTGTCTTCTCTTATTTTCATTTTAAGATGACGATCTCGGTTCCTATGGACGTTTTTGCGAATTTTTTTGAGCACATGCTATTTTTCAATTTTCTGGAAGATGTACATCATTTTATTAAATGATATGATATTTTGGCCTAATTTTGTCTTCTCGTATATCCGAATTGAAAATGGTGATCTCCCGGTTCTAATGGATATTTCTGTGGATATTTCTGTGGATTTTTCTGAGTTCTGTGCTATTTTCCACTTTTTTGGAAGTTAAGTATCATTTTATTAAATGAAATGATATGTTGGCCTAATTTTGTCTTCTCATATTTTCCTGTTGAATATGGCGATCTCGTGGTTCCAAGAGATATTTTTGCGGATCTTTCTTGGTTTAGAGATTTTTTTCTACTTTTTCTGGAAGATATGAATCTTTTTATTAAATGATATGATTTTTAACCTAATTTTGTCATCAATTTTTTTTGTTGAATATTGCGATCTGCCGGTTCCAACGGACGTTTGTATAGATTTCGGTGTTATTTTCTACATTTCATGGCAGATATGTATCTTTTATTAAATGATATGATTTTTGGCCTAATTTTGGCTTCTTTTATTTTTCAGTTGAAGATGGCGATCTACCGATTCCAAAGGACATTTTTTCACATTTTTCTGAGCACCGAGCTATTTTCTACATTTTCTGTTTGATATGAATTTTAATATTAAATGATTTGGTTTTTATAACCTAATTTTATCTTCTCTTATTATTCAGTTGAAGATTGCGACCTTCCGTTTCCAACGGACATTTTTGTCGATTTTTTTGATCTCTGTGTTATTTTTCTACATTTTTAGGAAGTTATGGATCTTTTTATTAAATGAAATAATTTTGACCTAATTTTTGCTTCTCTTTTTTCAGTTGAAGATGGCGATCTCCCGGTTTCAACTATTTTTTGTGGATTTTTTTGAGCTCCGGGCTATTTGCTATATTTTCGGGAATTTATGGATCTTTTTATTAAATGGTGTGATTTTTATTACCTAATTTTGTCTTCTCTTATTTTTTTCACTTGAAGATGGCGATCTCCCGGTTCCAACGAATATTTTTGCGTATTTTTTGAGCTCGGTGTTATTTTCGACATTTTTGAAAGATATAGTTATTTTTATTAAATATTTGATTTTATGGCATTCCTTTGTATTCTCTTTTTTTAGTTGAAGATGGCGATCTCCCGGTTTCAATAGACATTTTCACATATTTTTCTTAACATGTGACTATTTTTCTACATTTTTTGGAAGATATGTATCTTTTTATGAAATGATATGATTTTTGGCCTAATTTTGGCCTCTTTTTTTAATTTGAAGATGGCGATCTTCCGGTTACAATGGAGATTTGTGCGGATTTTTTGATATCTGTACTATTTTCTGTATGTTTGTATAATATGAATCTTTATATTAAATGATATGATTTTTATAACCTAATTTTGTCTTCTCTTATTTTTCAGTTGAAGATTGTGATCTCCGTGTTCCAAGGGACATTTTTACGGATTTTTCTGAGCTCGGGACCTTTTTTTCTAAATTCTCGAGAAGTTATGGATCTTTTTATTAAATGATATGATTTGTATGCTTTTATTTTTAGTTGAAAATAACGATATCCGTTTCCAACAGTTTTGCGTATTATTCTGACCTGAGAATATTTTCTAAATTTTCTAGAAGTTATGGATCTTTTTATTAAATGATATGATTTTTGGCCTAATTTTGTCTTCTCTTATTTTTTTAAGTTGAAGATGGCAATCTTCGTGGTCCAATGGACAATTTTGCGGATTTTATAAGATACTATATTTGTTTTATCTTCCCGCTTTTTACCTCTCATCCAAAAACCAAAATAATCATTAATTTAATTACTAATTAACAGAATCACATCTAAAAATCCAAATTTGGATTTTTTTTGTCAAAAAAAATGTTGCGGAGACAGGATTTGAACCTGTGACCTCAAGATTATGAGCCTTGCGAGCTACCAAGCTTGGTGCTATTTTCAAAATTTTTTTAAATGTTATGATTTATATAGCCTACATGTTTGGCGTCGCTTATTTTTTTGGTTTTAGTTGAAGATGGCGATCTCCTGGTTTCAATAAACATTTTTGCGGATTTTTCTTAGCTTAAGTCTGTTTTCTTCATTTTCTTAAAGATATGTATTTTTTATGAAATGATATGATTTTTTGGCCTAATTTTTGGCTTCTCTATTTTTCAGATGAATATGACGATCTCTTGGTTCCAACGAATATTTTTGTAGATTTTTCTGAGCTTCGGGTTATTTTCTATATTTTCTGTAAGATATGAATTTTTAAATTAAATGATATGATTTTTATAGCTTAATTTAGTCTTCGCTTAATTTTTTAGTTGAAGATGGCAATCTCCCGGTTCCAATGAATATTTTTGCAGATTTGTTTGAGCACGGTGCTATTTTTACATTTTATGGAAGGTATTGAACTTTTTATTAAATGATATGATTTTTTATAACCTATATTTGTATTCTCTTATTTTTCCCGTTAAAGATGGTGATCTTCGGTTCCAACGGAAATTTTTGCGGATTTTCTGAGCTCCATGCTATTTTTTATATATTCTAGAAGATATGGATCTTTATATTAAATGATACGATTTTTATGATCTAATTTTGTCTTCTCTTATTTTTCTGTTGAAGATGTCGATCTCCCAGTTCCAACGGGGCTATTTCTAATTTTTTTGGAATATATGTATCTTTTTATTTAATGATATGATTTTTGGCATAATTTTATCTTCTCTTATTTTTTCAGTTGAAGATGGCAATCTCTCAGTTCCAACGGACAATTTTGCAGATTTTTATGAGCTAGGTGCTATTTTTTAATTTTTATGAAAGATAAGGATCTTTTTATTAAATGATATGAATTTCATAGCCTACATTTTTTGTCTTCTCTTATTTTTTTCAGGTTAAGGTGGCATTCTACCAGTTCCAACAGACTTTTTTCAGATCTTTCTTAGATTGGGACTATTTTACTGCCTTTTCGGGAAGATATGGATATTTTAATTAAATTAAATGATTTTTTTGCCCAATCTTGTCTTCTCTTTTTTCAATTGAAGATGGCGATCTCCCGGTTCCAATTTACATTTGTGCGGTTTTTTGAGCACCAGGCTATTTTCTACATTATCTAAAAGATATTGATCTCTATATTAAATGATATGATTTTTATAGTATAATTTTGTCTTCTCTTATTTTTCAGCTGAAGATGGTGATCTCCCAATTTCAACAGACAATTTTTCGGATATTTCTGAGCTCGTGACTATGTTTCTACATTTTTAGAAAGATAAGGATCTTTTTAATAAATAATATGATTTTTGGCCAAATTTGGTCTTTTCTTATTTTTCAGCTGACGATGGCGGTCTCCCGGTTCCAACAAATATTTTTGCGGATTATTATGACCTCGGGGCTATTTTCTAAATTTTCTGGAAGATATGGATCTTTTTATTAAATGATTTGATTTTTGGCCTAATTTTGCCTTTTCGTTTTTCAGTTGAAGAAGTCAATCTCTCGGTTCCAACTGATATTTTTGCGGATTTTTTTGAGCTCGGTGCTATTTTCTGCATTTTATGGAAGATATGTCTCTTTTTATTAAATGAGATGATTTTTACAGCATATATTTTTCTTCTCTTATTTGTTCAGGCGAAGATGGCGATCTACCGGTTCCATCAGACATTTTGATGGACTTTTATTTGGTTGAGACTATTTTTCTACATTTTCTGGAAGATATGAATCTTTTTATTAAATGAGATGATTTTTTGGCATAATTTTGTCTTCTCTTATTTTTCAGTTGAATAATACGATTTCCCGGTTCCAACAGACATTTGTGCGGATTTTTCGGAGCTCGGTACTATTTTCTACATTTTATGGCCGATATGTATCTTTTATTAAATTATATTATTTTTGGCCTAATTTTGGCTTCTTTTATATTTCAGTTAATGATGACGATCCCCCTGTTCCAACAGACATTTTTTCCGATTTTTTTTAGTTTTGAGCTATTTTCTACATTTTCTGAATGATTAGAATATTTATATTTAATGATATAATTTTTATAACCTAATTTTGTCTTCCCTTATTATTCAGCTGAAGATGGCGATCTTCCAGTTCCAACAGACATTTTTGTCGATTTTTCTAAGCTCAGGGGCTATTTTTCTACATTTTCTAGATGTTATGGAACTTTTAATTAAATGATATGATTTTTGACCCAATTTTTCTTCTCTTTTTTCAGTTGTAGATGGCAATCTCACGGTTCAACGAACATTTTTGCGGATTTTTTGAGCTCCAGAATAATTTCAAAATTTCGAAAAGTTATGAATCTTTTTATTAAATGATATGATTATATAGCCTAATTTTGTCTACTTTTATTTTTCAGTTGAAGATGGCGTTCTCCCAGTTCCAACGGACATTTTTGCATATTTTTTGAGCTCGGTGATATTTTCTACATATTATGGAAGATATAGAACTTTTTATTAAATAATATTATTTTTATAGCCTGCGTTTGTATTCTTTTATTTTTTTCAGTAGAAGATGTCGATCTCCCGGTTGCAACAGAAATTTTTGCGGATTTTTCTCTGCTTGAGACTATTTTTCTATATTGGCATAATTTTTTCTTCCCTATTTTGCAGCTGATGATGACGATCTCCCAGTTCCAAAGAACATTTTTTGCGAATTTTTCTGAGCTCTGGAATATTTTTTACATTTTCCGTAAGATATGAATTTTTATATTAAATGATATCATTTTTATAACCTAATTTTGTCTTCTCTTATTTTTCAGTTGCAGATGGCGATCTCCCGGTTCCAACGAAAACTTTCACAGATTTTTCTGTGCTCGGTGCTATTTTCTACATTATATGGAATATATAGAACTTTTTATTAAATGATATGATTTTTATAGCCTACATTTGACTTCTCTTAATTTTTTCAGTTGAAGATGGTGATCTCTCGGTTCCAACGGAAATTTTTGCGGATTTTTCTAAGCTCCAGGCTATTTTCTACATATTCTGAAAGATATGGATCTTTAAATTAAATGATATGATTTTTATGGTCTAATTTTGTCTTCTTTTATTTTTTTCAATTGAAAATGGCGATCTCCGGGTTCCAATGGACATTTTTTCGTATTATTCTGACCTCGGGGCTATTTTCTAAATTTTCTAGAATATGTGTACTTTTTATTAAATGATATGATTTTTGGCCAAATTTTATCTTCTCTTATTTTTTTAGTTGAAGAAGGCGATCTCCCGGTTCCAACGGACATATTTTAAGATTTTAATGAGTTCAGTGTTAGTTTCTATATTTTATGAAAGATAATGATTTTTAATAGAATGATAAGATTTTTATAGCCTACATCTGTCTTCTCTTATTTTTTCAGTTGAAGATGGGGATCTACCATTCCAACGGACATTTTTTACAGATCTTTCTTAGCTTGGGACTATATTTCTACCCTTTCAGGAAGATTTGGATATTTTAAATAAATGATATGATTTTTTGGCCCAAATTTGTCTTCTCTTTTTTCAGTTGAAGATGGCGATCACCCGGTTCCAATTTACATTCGTGCGGAATTTTTTGAGCGCCGGGCTATTTTCTACATAATCTATAAGATATGTATATTTTTATTAAATGAATTGATTTTTGTAGCATAATTTTGTATTCTCTTATTTTCAGCCGAAGATGGCGATCACCCAGTTCCAACGGACTGTTTTTGAAGATTTTTTTGAGCTCGTGGTTATTTTTCTACATTTTCAAGAAGTTATGGATCTTTTTATTAAATGATATGATTTTGGACAATTTTTGTCTTTTCTTATTTTCGGCTGATATGGAGATCTCCCGATTCCAACGAACATTTTTGCGGATTATTCTGACCTCGAGGCTATTTTCTAAACTTTCTAGAGGATATGGATCTTTTTATTAAATGATTTGTTATGAGTCAACTACTGGGGGAAGAGCCCCCAACTCTTTATTTATAGGTAAGTACGGAGAATACAAACGTGGGCTACATTGATATGGGCCTATCTCTAGGATAGCCCAGTATCTTAACCAACTCCAGTTTATAACCGTTCACAACACTCCCCCTTATCCAGCCATAGATGTGGACTCTGCTCGTGAATACTTCTGGATTCTGAGCATAGAAGAGTCTCACATGGGGTGGATACTTCGGGATCCTGAGGTGGTGAGATTTGCCTCGTTAAAAGCTTTAGCTATGGAAAACTATGTGGGAAAAACCACAGTTAAGAGAAAATAGTACAAACTCTCTCTAACTCTCCTTTATCTGTACAAGCTCTCAAGCTTTCAGATCTCTTAGGCGTCTCATTCCAATTTTCTGTACAAGCTTCCTAAAAGTAGCAGTAGGAAGGGCTTTAGTGACAAGTCTGCCAAATTGTCACATGATTGCACTTGTCTGATGTTGATCCTGACATCTCTTTATAGCTCGTGCGTCCAGAAGAACTTTGGTGAAATACGCTTAGTTCTGTCGCCTATGATGAAGCCACCTCGTAGGTGAGCTATGCAAGCAGCGTTGTCCTCGAATATTGTAGTAGGTTCAAGATCTTTAGTCTTCAGTCCGGTAGTAGATAGGATGTGGTGGACAACTGAGCGTAACCATACGCATTCTCTGCTTGCTTCATGGATGGAAATTATCTCTGAGTGATTGGATGAGGTCGCCGTCAAGGTTTGCTTGATGGATCTCCAGAAAATGGCTGTCCCTCCATAGGTAAACACATACACTGTCTGTGACTTTGCATTGTGGGGATCAGACAAATAACCTGCATCAGCATATCCAGCAAGTGTAGAGGATATTCCATTTTTGTAGAAGAGTCGCAGATCAGTAGACCCTTGGAGCTAGCGCAGAAGGTGCTTTACCCCGGTCCAGTGGCGTTGTGTGGGCGATGCAATGTATCTGGCTAGCAAATTTAATGCGAACGCTATGTCGGGACGCGTGAAGTTTTTTAGATATAATAGTGCTCCAATGGTGCTTAGATAATGGACTTCTGGACCAAGTATATCGTCCCCCTCTTCCAGTGGTCGAAAGGGGTCTTTATGTGCATCCAGAGATCACACCACCATAGGTGTATTTAGTGGATGACATTGGTCCATATGAAATCTTCGCAACATTTTCTTTGTGCATGTGGTTTGATGTAATAGGATTCCATCTTTTAGATGTTCAATCTGTAAGCCAAGGCAGAATTTTGTTTTGCCTAGGTCTTTCATTTTGAATTCTTTTGTTAGGCTTACAGACATCTCTACGATCTCTTCAGGAGATCCAATGAGATTCAAATCGTCTACATAGACAGCAATTATTACGAATCCTTTTTCCTTTGTTCTTATGAAGATACAAGGGCAGACTTCATTGTTGTTGAATCCTTGTTTAACAAGGAATTCGCTGAGTCTGTTACCACATCCTTCCTGATTGTTTTAGACCATACAGTGATCTTTGCAGCTTAACAGAGTAGACGTCTCGAGGTCTATCTTTTAGTTTAGCAGGCATTGAAAAGCCATCAGGAAGTTTCATGTATATCTCCTTGTCGAGATTACCATATAGATATACAGTCACAACATCTATTAGCTGCATATCTAAGTCTTCCTTTGCTGTTAAGCTTATGGGGAATCTGAAGGTGATCGCATCCATGACCGAGGAGTATATTTCGTCATAGTCAATACCCGATCTTTGGGAAAATCCTTGTGCTACAAGTCTTGCTTTGTAGCGTGCGATCTCATTATTTTCATTTCTTTTTGTTACGAATACCCATTTGTGTCCCACAGGTTTGACACCGGTAGGTGTCTAGACTATTTGCCCAAAGACTTTGCGTTTCTGAAGCGAGTGCAGCTCGGCTTCTATTGCTTGATTCCACTTTGGCTAGTCATTTCTATATTTGCATTCAGCAACGGAATGTGGATCATGATCATCGTTGCTTCCGACGACGTGAATAGCAATGTGAAATGCGAAGTCATCGTCGACGATTGTACTCTTTCTGTCCAATACCTCCCCTGTATGTACATAATTTAATGATATTTCAGTTTCTCCCGGCAGTTTCTCTGCAGTGGATTTCGGGAGGGGAGAGGGTATGGACACGAGCTCATTTCTCTATGGGGGTATCGACCCAAGGTTTCCGGATATTTTTCTTTTTCTTGGATTTTTATCCTTGGAGCCTGGTGGTCTGCTTCTTTTCTGTTGAGGTACAACCACTTCTGCTGCTGGTGGATTGCATCTATTCTTTAGGATGTCAATCCTAGCTGGAGTATTTACAGCAGGGATGTGTGATTTGACAATCTTCTGGTTGTCAGTAAATGAATCTGGTAATCTACGAACGGTGTTCTGGATGTGTAAAATCTTCAGGATCTCATCATCACATTGTTTTGTTAACGGATCATAGTGCGTCGGGCTTTTTGTGTTCCACGTTAACATTTGCTTCGCGCTAGACTTTTCAATGTTTAGGCCTATTTTGGAGAAATATGTCTCATCAAAGTCACAGTCTTCAAGATGTGCCTTGAAAGCGTCCCCCACTTGGGGTTCTAGTTATCTTATAATGGAGGGTGAGTCAAACCCTACATAAATACGTAGGCGACATTGAGAGCCCATCTTGGTCCTTTGGGGTGGTGCGATGGGGATATAAACTGTGCAGCCGAAAATTCTCAGGTGAGATATGTTCGGCAGTGTTCTATATGCAAGTTGCATTGGAAAGAGACTCTGACCTCCCGAGGGTCTTATTCTTATTAATGATGCAGCATGTAGAATTTCATGTCCCCATGCATCCACCGGCAACTGGGATTTCATTAGCAATGGACGTGCAATCCATTGGAGTCTTTTAATTAGCGACTCAGCTAACCCGTTCTGGGTGTGAACATGCTGCATCAGATGTTTAATTTCTATTCCCGTTGCCTGGCAGTATTCTTGAAATGACTGGGAGGTGAATTCCCCTGTATTATCCAGACGTATTTTCTTTATTTGATTGTCTGGAAAATGCGCCCGTAACTTTATAATTTGTGACATGAGCTTTGAAATAGCTAAGTTGCGGGTCGAAAGAAGATACACATACGAATATTACGAAGATGCATCAACCTGTACCATGAAGTATCGGAAAGGCCCACTAGGGGGTGGATGTGTCCACATATGTCTTCATGTATTCTTTCGAGGAAGCTTGGAGACTCGATGTCCACTTTGAGTGGTGATGGCCTTGTTATTAATTTACCCTTAAAGCAGGGTACACAAGGAAATTCTCCCTTCTGAAGAATCTTCTGGTTCTTCAGGTTATGCCCATGAGATTGTGATAAGATGCGATGCATCATTACAGATCCAGGGTGGCCAAGTTTATCGTGCCAAAGTAAAAATATGGCTGATGTCGGGCACTTCAGGTGCTCCGTTTGAGTTAGCGTCCTCTCTCCGAATCTTTGTATGATAGAGGCCCGATGAAAGGCTCTCAAAACGTTCAAGTATGGTTTTTGCTCCATTTTCTTGAGAAGTTACATACAGTAATTCATTCTCGTTTACAGTTGATGTTTCCAAGTGGAATCCGTTCAGACGGATATCTTTGAAACTTAGTAAGTTTCGTTTGGAATTCGGAGAGTATAATGCATCTTTAATTTTAATTTATGTTCCTTTGGGAAGCAACAAGGTTGCATTCCCAGAACCTTCAATTATATCTGGTGGCCCTGAAATTGTATTTACATGGCTCTTATACGGTATAATGATATGAAAATAGCATTTATGTTGAAGGATCGTATGTGTCGAAGCACATTTTCCAAGCAGTCATGAGAGCATTCCATCTAAAAAGATGAGTAAAACATTTGCATTCAGAAACTACAATTTATTCAAAGGAAATCAAAATTACATAAAAAGCTCTCATAAGATAGATTGTTCTGAAAATAAAATACTAAGATAAATGTAGTAGGCTAATCAAGCATGTCCTCTGATTCGAAGTCTTTTGCTGTGAACTTGACTGCATTATTTGCAGCCACCAGGTTTGTTTCAGCATTCTTTTTCTAGCTTTATTTATACAGCTTCTGGAGATGCAGTGGGGTCCGGCACACTGTGGACCAGTGGCATTTCATGCCACAGCTGTGACACTGGTCTTCCCAATCCCTCTTGGGTGGGGGTGCATCATTTTTCTTGTTGTCATTTCTGCGCCAGGTGAACTTGCACTTCCCTTCATTCTTTCGCTGTTGTATTTGTCCATTGGCTCTTTTGTGTTGTCCCCCTTTCTGTGGTCTTTCTTTTCTTTTATTATCTCTCTTCTTTTTGAAGGAATAGGTATGATGAGCTTCTGGTAGGTGGCAGTGCCAGGAGGGCGCATATTGTGAGTGGCAAGAAGAAGCTCTCTGTTTTGTTCGGCGATGAGTAAACATGACAACATCTCAGAATACTTGGTGAACTTGCATTCAGGGTATTGCTGCATAAGTATCGCATTTTTTTCATGGAAAGACGTACACGTCTTTTCCAGCATGCGATATTTTGAGACTTTCTCACCACACAACTTCATCGTGAGGTGATGCCAAGGTTGTAAAAAACGCTAGGCGCTAGGCGTTCGGATTGCGAGCGCCTAGCGCCCAGAGCATTAATCGGGGATTAATCGGGGATTAATCGGCCTAGGCGGATTTGCAGTTTTTAATTATTTTATTTATTTTTATATAATATATTTATGTTTATATATAAAATATATATATATATTATTTAAAATACATCAAATATTTAATACATACTAAATCAAATCCACTTTACCTACTTTAGAGTATTTGTGTGCAATAAAATAAAATTTAAAAGATACTCTTGTGCAATTAAGCCATTTACCAAAAACGCCCAGAAAAACGCCCAGAAACCGCCTAGGAACCGCCCAGGAACCGCCCAGAAACCGCCTAGGAACCGCCCAGAGCGCCCAGACACCGCCCAGAACGCTTAGGCGGCCGATTAATCCCAAAAACGCCCAGATTGACCGCCCAGGCCATAATCGGGGCGTTTACTGGCCGCCTAGCGCCTAGGCGCCGCCTAGGCGGCCGCCCAGGCCGATTTTTAGAACACTGGGTGATGCTAAAATGTGTTGAGTTATACTCGGCAATGGACTTAAAGTCCTACAGTCTCAGGTTCTTCCACTTATATCGTGCCCTTAGGAGTTGACGCACCCGGAACCCTACACCTAGATTCCACCTGGCGGTGTCACGGTCGCCAAGCGTAGTATGGCCCCTAGGTGTCTATCCCGGGCTAAAATTTTTGCGGATTTGCGGATTGCGCATTACCAAGGGTTTTGGCCTAACTTTGTCTTCACTTATTTTTAAATTGAAGATTGCGATCTCTCTGTTCCAACAGATATTTTTGTGGATTTTTATGAGATCGAATCTATTTTCTATATTTTATGAAAGATGTGGATCGTTTTATTAAATGATATGATTTTTATAGCCTACATTTGTCTTCTCTTATTTTTTTAGTTGAAGATGGCGATCTACCCGTTTCAACAGAGATTTTTGCGGCTTTTTTCTTAGCTTGGGACTTTTTCCTACCTTTTAGAAGATATGGATATTTTTATTAAATGATATGATTTTTGGCCCAATTTTGTCTTCTCTTTTTTTCAGTTAATGATGGCGATCTCACAGTTCCAATTTACATTTGTGTAGATTTTTTGAGCTCCGGGCTATTTTCTACATTTTAAATAAGATAAGGATCTTTATATTAAATGATATGATTTTATAGCCTAATTTTGTATTTGCTTAATTTCTAGTTGAAGATGGCAATCTCCCGGTTTCAATGGATATTTTTGCAGATTTTTCTAATCTCGGGTCTATTGCTCTACATTTTCGAGAAGTTATGGATCTTTTTATTATATGATATTTTTTTGCCAAACTTTGTCTTCTCTTATTTTTCAGCTGAAGATATCGATCTCCGGTTCCAACAGACATATTTTGCAGATTATTCTGACCTAGGGGCTATTTTCTAAATTTTCTGGAAGATATGGATCTTTTTATTAAATGATTTGATTTTTGGCCAAATTTTGGCTTCTCTTATTTTTTTAGTTGAAGATGGCGATCTTCCGGTTCCAATTGATATTTTTGCGGATTTTTCTGAGCTCGGTGCTATTTTCTACATTTTATGGAAGATATGTAACTTTTATTAAATGTGATAATTTTTATAGCCTATATTTTTCTTCTCTTACTTTTTAGGTGAAGGAGGCGATCTACCAGTTCCAACGGACATTTTTGCGGACTTTTCTTAGCTTGGAACTATTTTCTACATTTTCTGCAAGAATGTATTTTTTAATGAAATGATATGATTTTTTGGCCTAATTTTGTCTTCTCTTTTTTTCATGTTGAAGATGGCGATTCCTAGTTCCAACAAACATTTTTGTAGATTATTCTGACCTCGGGGCTATTTTCTAAATTTTCTGGAAAATATGCATCTTTTTGTTAAATAATATGATTTTTAGCCTAACTTTGTCTTCTCTTATTTTTCAGTTGAAGATGGCGCTCTGTCGATTCCAACGGACGAATTTCTGGATTTTTCACAGCTCGGTGCTATTTTCTACATTTTATGTAAGATATGGATCTTTTATTAAATAATATAATTTTTATATCCCACGTTTGTCTTCTCTTATGTTTTCAGTTGAATATGGCGATCTACCGGTTCCAATGGATATTTTTACTGATTTTTCCTACTTGGGTCTATTTTTCTACATTTTATGGAAGATATGGATCATTTTATTAAATGATATGATTTTTTGCCCTACTTTCGTCTTCTCTTATTTTTTTTAGTTTAAGATGGTGTTCTCCCGGTTCCAACGGACATTTTTGCAGATTTTTTAACCTAGAGGCTATTTTCTATATTTTCTGGAAGATATGGATCTTTTCATAAATAATATGATTTTTGGCCTAATTTTGTCTTCTCATATTTTTCAGATGAAGATGGCAATCTTCCAGTTCCAACTGACATTTTTCCAAATTTTCTAAGTTCAGGGCAATTTTTCTATATTTTATGGAAGATAAGGATCATTTTATTAAATGATGTGATTTTTGGGCCTAATTTTGTCTTCTCCTATTTATTTCAGTTGCAGATAGATTCTCTCGGTTCCAACGGTATTTATGAGAACTTTTTTGACCTAGAAGCTATTTTCAACATTTTCTCGAAGATATGGATCTTTTTATTATATAATTTGGGGTTTAAGCTTAATTTTGTCTTCTCTCTTTTCAGATTAAGATGGCGATCTCCTGGTTCCAACGAACATTTTTGCGGTTATTCTGAGCTC
>CM061131.1:88743999-89055567 GCA_030789695.1 Scilla litardierei | reverse complement strand
AAAAATTGATCATCTAGAAAACTATGTCATTGATAGCATATTGGAATTTCAAAACTTGGCCAATCTCTTTTCTGCTGAAAATATCTATCTTTGCTATCATAGGCTTGTGCATCTTTTCTATGCCAACATGGACTATGACCTTGCTAAGAGTAGATTCATCACCAAAGTGCTAGACACCAAACTTGCTATAACTGTGAAATCCTTAGGAGAAGCTTTAGGAATCCCATACACTGGTATGTTATTGGATAATATAGAGATGGTTGATGGGAATATTCGGGAGAAAATGTATTTGCTAGGAAGATATTTCCAAACAAAACTTCCACGTAGCGATCTTCACTATCCAGGAAGAATCCTTGCAAATATATTGTCTTACAATATAACTCAAAAATCTTAAAGCCACTCTGTGTTATCTGAGAAGAAAGCTAAGTGCATCCTATGCATTACTAGGAAATATTCGTGTAAATTGGGCCAAAGTCATCATGGACTCCATCCTTACATCTGCTTCTTCTGATAGACCTTCATCTACCCTAGCCCACGGCCATTGCCTCACCATTCTGTTTATTGGATATACTGTACCTTTGGATAACGAAACCAAAATTCTGGAACCGGCTCGCATCTTTGATGTTCATGCTCTTGGTCGAATAAATCTTCATAAAGATCTTGACCAGAACATTCCAGAAGAGAAGCTCGCTGCTGAAGAAGGATCATCATCCTCAAAGAAGAAAGGTAAAGAACCCCTCATTTCTGATACAGATGAAGAAGAGGGCAATGATGGCGAAGAAAAAGATGAAGAACCGCCAGCTTACATTGTTGAACTTCAAGCTATGCTCTTGAAGAAAATTAAAAAGCTGAAAATTTCTCAAGAGAGAGGTTTTGAAGACCTCAACAAGAAAGTAGACAATCTCAAGGAATTGGTAGTAAAGAGCAACAAGATGACGGAAGAAACACTTGGTATGATCCTTAGCGAGATCAAGGAATTGAAGAAGAATGGAGGAGCATCATAAACTAAGCTATTTGGGTTCTTAAAACAATGGTTCTTTGACAAAATATGTTCATCTAGGTCTGTAATAATTTTTCTGTGATGTGATGTTTTGAACTAATTACTTATGCTTTTAGTTTGATATGCTTATGCTTGATATGCTTATGTTTGATATGCTTATGTTTATGGTGTGATATGTTATGCCTTAAAACATGCTTTAATCATATTATTTAAACTAACGCTGTTTTACAGAAATGATCTTAAAAGTACCTTGAACTATCTTTCTCTCCAACCTTTTACTTTATATAGCTTGATTGATTCTTTGTGAAATATTATATGCTTTTTTTATTGATGACAAGGGGGAGAAAAAGGATGAAATGCAAAAATGTGAATGAATATTGCTTTTGCTAACTGGCTTTGATGCAGGAGGAGTACCGCATCAAAGCAAGGGGAGTAAGTTATTTCATTAAGTCAATATTCATATTTATTTCATTTTTCATTTGGGTGTCATCATCAAAATGGGGAGAGTTAATAGGAAATCGAATCCCACCCCTAAGTGGTTTTGATGATGAGCACACCAAATGATGTTAGTGTACTAACTACAATACGACGACAAACGGTGACTTTACGCATACTCCGAAGAAACTCAACCACACTCGAGACAAATACAAATTTGCTAGTTCTACATCAAGCACAATATGAAGTTCGTGCTCAAGCCTACATGAAAAAGGAACTCAAATTCAGGAGAAGCAAGCTTTCACTAGATCAGCTTTCCGAAGGTCATGTCTTAAGTGAAGTATATGAGTTCCTAGGATAATGTTAAAGCCAAAGTAAATATAGCACACACACAAATGATTTCAAAAATAAATGTTTAAAATGTTTAAAATCATTTTAACTCTTGAGAGTAATTGCTAGCTTTTTTTCATATCCTAGTAGTCAATCTCTATTACACCCAAGAATTGACTACACTCTCTGGGAGCTAAAGTTTCAAGAGAAATTTCTTTGGGAGTCGACTACCAAAGGAGGGAATCGACTACCAGCTGGAAGCAATTTTCAAATGAACGCTCTGGGTGTCGACTATCAGCTGGCAAATTTCAAACATTTTGACCTCCTGATTTCATTCTTTTATCCATAATTTTTGGAACACAAGTCAAACTTCATTTGAAATTTGAATCCTCTCTTATACTATAAATATAGGACTCTATGAGATCTTTTTATATACAACGATATATTATCAAATTCAAAAATCTCTATTGTGCAAAAATTCTCTGATCTCTTTTTTATTTTTGCTCTCATTATTTTTAAGCTAAAATTTGTTTTAATTTCTGATCTCCTAATTGTTTTCATAGCTATTATCTTTTTGAGATCATATTCTATTTGGCTATTAAAATCGTTTTTCAAAATCCGTATTCTTCATTTTTACTATTGAAAGGATTTTTGAAAACAAACGATCTAGATCACAAAGAATCATTCTATATCTTTGTGTGATCTAAAAGATCGATTTGAATTCTTTTAGTCACGTAATACACATGTTATATTTTACTTTGGCTATAGAATTCCAGAAGTAAATCCAAACTCTACTAATTTTTGTGGTGAGTTGGAAATCATTCTTATTTGTGATTTCCCATTTGTTGAAAGGGAGTTGGAAATCCTAGACAAGTCTAGGTGGTTGGAAATTCTGGTCAAGGCTAGGTATTTGGGAAATCCTAACGAGTGAAGTTAGGTGCTTGTATTGCTAAGGAAATAGTGGAAAATCTCGTACTGGATTGGTCGAGGACTAGACGTACCCAAGTTGCGGGAAACCAGGATAAAAATCTCTGTGTTTGCATTTACATTCTTCTGCGATTGTTATACTTGTTCTTGCATTCTTTATTTGCTAACAAATTGTAATTTGTTCATATTATTGGAAGTTAATTCTTTTGTTTATATCCGCTGAGTAAAGATCAATATTTGTGTAAAGATAGTTGTTTTATAATCTTATAATCGTTCAACAGAGTTTTGCCTAAAAACTCTCTGGGAGTCGACTACCATCATAGAGAGTCGACTATCTGCTGCGCTATCTCCATGATCAACATTGCTTATAAGATTAACTTGTTGATTAAGAACCAAGCGTAGATCACACTACTTAGTTTCTTAGGCAACATTAGAAGGATTATAATTGTGCTAACCAATGAACAAAAAAGATTTATTATTTGCACAACACTATTCTACCCCCGTTCTAGTGTTGTTTGCCATCCACAGGATCAAACAATATTGACTGATTAACATGAAGCTACTAGTCATACTACCCTTGTCATCCAAATAATTTAACATGATAATGATTTTAAATCAAAAAGGAAGCATAATGGCAACATGGTCTACACTAACATGGGACGTTACATGGTATATTTGGCAAACTTTGCATACTTCCACTAAATAAAACATTACATCATAAGCATGCATACTAAACTTAGCATACCATGTCACTTTACTAGCATGTGGCTTAAACAACAATTCTACATCAAATTCCAACTTAAAATTAAATATGTGATTAAACTCTATAACCACAATCATAAAACTACATCCTAACTAGGATGTTAGAATTACTAACTCAAATATCTCCTTAATTTCTTTGGCCCTTCTTTTCCTTAAAGACCCCATCAATCCTCAAGCTTTCTTCTTCCATACCTTTATCTCCAATGGTGGATGTCAATAGAGGGATTAAATTAAGGAGATGGTGGTGGAGTGGGAGGTGCAAAGGGAGGAGGAGAGGGGAGTTAGAAGAGGGGATGAGAACTTGAATTTTTTCTACTTCTTTTTCGTTTTCTTTTTCCCAGTTTCTTCTCTTTCATTCATCCTCTCATCCTTATCATCCCTTAATTCCCTCTTAGCTTGCCAAATGGAGAGAGTTTGGTGAAAATCAAAGAGGTGATGACACCTCTTAGGCTGGGTGTCTCCATTAGGAAATTTAGGGATTTCTATTTTCTAATAAATGGAAATCTATCTTACAATTGAGGGCAGATTTTAAACTTATCCTATGTGACATTGTCATGTCAAGTTTTGGGGAGAAATTTTTGGGTTGAAGCGAAATTTGTTGGGAGAATACAAAAGCTTTTCTTTTTTGAAATTGACAGCATCAGCACTTAATACTCTTCATTCAAAAATGACCCAAAAAATGAGACCCAAAAAATGAAACAAAAAACCCAAAAAATGAAACCCAAAAAATATGCAACTTAAATTACACGTATGCAAAAGAGAACTTTATTTCGGCTGACCAAAAAAATTGAAATCCAAAAAAACACAGGGAATGTGCATTCAAAGAGGCGGGCTGAGCTTTTTGGGCATCAAGCAGAGGTCTGACCAACCCATTTGCGCTGACGGCACCCGTTAAATTTTTATACGCTAACTTGTTGTTCTGTGCCGAAGGAGCCTGCACCGAATTTATTGTTTCTCACCGAAGGCGGCCGTGCCTCTAAATTTTTATATGCTAATTTGTTGTTCTTTTAAATTTTGGCCGTAGAAATATTTTTTAAGGACAAAGATTTCGCGGAAAAAAAATCTTAAATGCACCGTGCCTGCGGGCACGGGTTATGACTAGTACTCTACTAAAATACCCTTATTCACCAAATACCAAGTATACCATCTAAATACTCATCCATTTTATCCAAATGATGTCAAAAAATTATTTAAAAATAATTTGGTCATTAGAAAATTATGGAAAATTTATAAAAATATCCAAAAAATTCATACGTACAAAAATACGTCTAGAAATACGTACATTATACATGTATATACAAAAACGGTGTATTGCATTCTACCCACCTTAAAAACAAAGCCAGTCCTCGGACTTTCTAAAGTTAAGGGTCTAACCGAAGGCTAAATGGATCTAAGGGTCGTCCCACACATGAAATAAAAACAACACTATGTATACCCTAACCACACATAGCTATATGTATTACATATACGTACATACACTGCACATACACAACACTCAAGCATATATATATATATACACCATAGTATTCATACACCACATTTTCATACAAGTACTCTACATAGTTATACAAACATTTGTATACAGGACATATTCATGCAATACACCAACACATCAAACACAAGCAATATTACTTACAAGTCCATATACACCACGATGAAGGAACCACAACATGTACATACATACACATGCCTACATTCATATCACTTCATACATTCAATTATACCACACTCATACAATAGCCATACATGCACATACTACATTCATATCATAGACATATGTATACATATGTGCCAGCACAACCACCAAGTCACATAAGTAACATATAAACATAGATACATACGTACAAGTATACATTCAAACAGCTAGATATATGTATCACTCATATGTTTTTATATATATCGTCATAACAAATGCACATACAACAAGAGACACACACAACGAACACACACATGGATACATCCATACATACCAATATTGCTAGTTCTTGGGTTCAAGAGTAACGTTGTTTTGATGATGATAAATACATTACGTTAGTGTGTTAATCAATCTTATGTTTTAGTCTCAGTTTATCTTAATGATTATACATTGATGAGACACAGCCTAATGCTTGGAGGATATTATAATGGATATCTTAAAGACCTCCAAGAGTGATGGAGTGCTAAAGCTTGAAACTTAATGAAGGAAAGCTCATCAAGGGGTGCCAAGGCTTGGAGATGATTGGGAGCATCAAGGTATCATGAGCTTGAAGACTTAGACTCTAGGAGATGCAATTTGTAATCCATGTAATTTCTATTACTTGCATTTCTCTTTTTGAGTCTACGATTACTGTAATGCCTTGATAGATGGTCATACTCTCATGCATATGCATTTAACCATCTTAGTGAGCCTTAGGATTATCATAGATATCATCCCATTAGGTTCAGCTTGCCTTAAACTCTTACTGGAGTTTTTGTCTCTCCCTCAATCGACTGATGAAGGCACGACAGTCGATGGATGAATTCCAGGCACCTGGTCAGCCTTCTACAGGCGACTGATACGCATAGCTCAAGTCAACATTTTTATTGACTCTTCTTGAGCTTTTCGCCTCGGTCGACTGATGTTCAATCTACAGTCGCCTATGAATTTCTCAACAATCGTCTGTTTCCAACTTGCATTTTCTGGGCTTCATCCCAATTTGCAAGTCAGTTGACTGACGAAGTATTTACAGTGCCTGTGAAACGGTCAACAGTCGTCTGAAAGGCGTAAGTGCGAAAGTTGCATCTCTCTGTTTTATTTCCATCCCCTGCAGGAGTCGCCTGATGAAGGATATACAGTCGAATGTCCGTTATACAGTCACATGTGTAGTCTTCTACATTCAACTGTCCTGGCTCAGATTATAGCCGTTGGGATTTTTCTAGCCGTTGAACAGTCGACTGTCACTTGTTCATCAGTCGACTGTCTGTGCCTAAACTGCCAAAAGCTAGCCGTTGCAGATTTCTTCCCTTTGGGTTTTTGGCTGGTTTTACGGGTTCTTCTTGGCTTCCTTTATATAAGAGTTGACTTCATTTAGAATTTCTTGGTTAATATTGAATATGTGAATCAATAGCCACTCCTAATCTCTCCCATTTCCTTATTAGAGCTTCAATCTTATGCTATAGCATCTAAGCTCTAGGGAATTTCTCCAAGGGATTTCAATCTCATTCCTTTTCTTGGAGAACATCTTTCTTCTCTTCATTTCATACACTCAAGTGAGAAGTGTTGGGATTCATTCCTAGAAGACAGAAAGATCACAAGTGCAATCAAAGCCTTATCTCAAGCACTTGGGTTTCACTTGCATGCATTCTTCTTCACATTGGTAAGATCATATCAAGGCATAGGTAAGTGTTATTTCGTTTTGTTTTATGTTCGAAACCCCTAATTCACTTTGTGTGAATTAGATACTCTCTTGGTGGGAGTTACTCTATTAGTGGGAATTTGGTGTCCTAGTGTAGGACTAACCCTAATTCTCTGTGTGGGAATTAGTAATTCTCTGTGTGGGAATTTGAGCCCTGTGTAGGGTTGGTTTGGTTCTTGTGTAGGAAAAATCCTTTGTGTGAGGTATCTCTGTGTGAGATTGTATTCACTTCTCTGTGTGGGAATTATAGTGAATATTAGTGTGGTTGGACGTATCCACGTTTTGGGGAACCAAGGTAAAATCCTTGTGTTTGCGATTGTTGTTGTTGAGCACTATGTTTAATTTTCGCTGCTTATTGTACTTTAATTTCAGTAACTTTTAATTAAGCATTTTGCTTACCATTACACTATTTACCCCCTCTAGTGTGTGTAGCTCTGCAGGGTCCCTTACAAATATCTCTATCTATGTATACATACAAACATCCTTACATATGCTTATATATTAAAACTACACATACTTCCATACAGAAATATATATAGCATATACCTTACATATGCAACATATAGCACACATATAGAACCAATTATACCAACCCATGAATACATACCAACTATACCTATGTACACAGTAGTGTACGCCGTAGAATGTCACACATAGGTGACAATCTATCCACCTGGAAACAGGTTCTTGCTTAGCCTTCTAAGGCCACTACCCACCTTAAGACGCGACTTTTCTCTATGGAGCATTACCTACACTACCTAACACATGTCGTAGTGTGGTGACCTGCATGGGCCGCCAAATATGAAACCCCGATCCCCAGGATACCCGGGAAGTACGAATACGTCCCAATTATTTCTAAAGCAGCGAGTGTTAAAAAGAAAGAGAAGGAAGAGAGTCTATAAGAAGAATAATGCAGGTTACTGCGCACATGCTGAAAAGTACAAGTAATGCTTCAACACAGAAATTATGAGACAGTCATATACAAGTCCAACATTCTTTATTATTAAAACAAAGGTACATCTTTATTTACATCATCTATTCCTCAAATACAAAAGTGAAAAACAGAAGAAATCCCAGAACAATTTCCATAAGACATAAAGGTCCACACCAGTACAACTTACTCCCAAGGGTACCCTAAGAACCAACCGAAGAGGCTGCCCTCTGTGGATTCCATCTCTACCACGAACTGAAAGCTAACTCCTGAGTCAGGCCTGATCTGGGTGTACTGCTGTGCAATTTGGAAAGAGTAAATGGGACACGTCAACACATGACCCAGTAGGAAATCCTAACATCGGTAGGTAGTGTTCAGTTTCAGAACGGTTCTTCCTAACTATGGTCTGGTTATTTAAGTGTAAACAGGTCTACTATTTATGCCTAAGGAACAAGTACTATAAATAAGGCCTACTTAATTAACATGCAAGTAAAGAACAACAACATTACTTGCAGGTATTCAAAAGTAAAAGGTACAAAATTAAATAAGCGTGAAGTAAAGGCAGACAATCACAGATATGCACTTGATGCGTATGAATGGTTATGAATATAAATGCAACACCTAAGTGATCCCATCTATGCCACCGTGCCTATAATGTGACTGATGGGTTCTATAGGTGGCTCCAATGGATTTAGAAGGTGGCCCGGCATTTCTGTGGCACGTTGGTCTATTTAGCATTCAGGTCTATGTCGTATATCATACCACACATAAATTAAAGAGGTGGTTCCTATGAATTCAGGAGGTGGCTTCTGGCATTTCTGTGGCACGCTGGTCCATGTGGCGCTTTGGTCTACGTGGTGTTTATTTCTGTTATGTACTATTCTTTTCATGACAAATTTCACATACACTATAACATTTTATGTTTCCAATTAACATATTACTCCATCATTCCTAATATGAAACACATCATGCTATGGAAGCATCTTGTCATAAAGTATGCTAATATGAGAATAAGGAGCATAACTTGGCATTTGTGTGACATAGTACAAGCATAACATTACATCCATAAACATGAACTATTCTCATAACATAATTTACTACATGGATAACAACATTACATCCATAAGCATGAATATCACCATTCTTAGTACCATAATTTTCACAAACTTTAGCATGTTATTTATTTGACAACAACAGAATTCTGTTTTAAATCTGGACTCTGATATATCTGTCTAAAATAGCTACCTAAGGCCATAATCTGGTTTAGTGCTGAATATAAAAGTTGTAGATGCTTAAGTTCTGTTTCAAATTATCTAAGATTGTGTCATTTGGGGGTCTGTAGAGAGAGTTATGAAATTTTTTCCACAATATATCAAAATCTGTCTAAAACTGACACTATGGTAAAGTCGTCTATTTACACCTTCCTACATTCAAAACTAGGCTCTGCTTTCTTCTAGAGAGTTGTATTTAACTTTATGACCTTTCCAAAACATCTTGAATCATCCCATTTGGACGTCTACACTAGCAGATAAGAATTTTTGAACTGAAAATTTTACAGCATATCATTAAAATAGCTATTATTGCATATTGACTGACTAACATGAAGCTACTAGTCTTACTACCATTGCCATCCTAATAATTTTACATGATAATTATTTTAAAGCTAAGAAAGAAAGCATAATGGCAACATGATCTACACTAACATGGGATGTTACATGGTATATTTTGGCAAACTATGCATACTTCCACTAACTAAAACATTACATCATAAGATGCATACTAAACTTAACATAACATGGCACTTTACTAGTATGTGGCTTAAACTACAATTCTACATCAAATTCCAACTTAAAATTAATTAGATGATGAAACTCTATAACTACAATCCTAAAACTACATCCTAACTAGGATGTTAGAACTCCTAACTCAAAATTCCCTTCTTAATTTCTTTGGCCCTTCTTCTCCGTGAAGACCCCATCAATCCTCAAGCTTTCTTCTTCCATACCTTAAGCTTCAATGGTGGATGTCAATAGGGGGATTGAATTAATGAGATGGAGGTGGATATGGTGGTGGAGTGGGAGGTGCAAAGGGAGGAGAGGTGAGAGAGAAGAAGGGATGAGAACTTGAATTTTTTTCCTTCTTTTTCTTTTTATTTTTCCCAATTTCTTCCTTTTATTCATCCACTCATTCTCGTCATCCCTTAATTCCCTCTTAGCTTGCCAAATGGAGGGAGTTAGGTGAAAATCAAAGAGGTGATGACACCTATTTGGCTAGGTGTCTCCAATAGGAAATTTAGGGATTTCTATTTTCTAATAAAGAGAAATACTCCACTAAAATACCCTTACTCACCAAATACCTAGTATACCATCTAAACACTCATCCATTTAATCCAAATGATGTTTAAAATAATTATTTAAAAATAATTTGGTCATTAGAAAATTATGTAAAATTTATTAAAAAACCCGAAAATTGCATACGTACAACAACGTCTAGAAATTTGTACATTAAACCCGTATATACGAAAACAGGGTATTACATTCTACCCACCTTAAAAACCAAGTCAATCCTCGGCTTTCTAAAGTTAAGGGTCTAACCGATGGCTAAATGGATCTAAGGGTCGTCCCACCCACGAAATACAAACAACACTACATATACTCAAACCACACATAGCTATATGTATCGCATATATGTACAAACAATGCACAAACACAACACTCAAGCAGATATATATACACCCTAGTATTCATACACCACATTTTCATACAAGTACTCCACATAGTTAAACAAACATATGTATACATGACATATACAGGCAATACACTAACACATCGAACACAAGCAATATTACTTACAAGTCAATATACACCACAATGAAGGAACCACAACATATACATACATACACATGCCTACGTTCATATCACTTCATTCATGCAATTATACCACACTCATACAATAGCCATACATGCACCTACTACATTTATATCATAGACATATGTACACATATATACAAGCACAAACACCAAGTCACATAAGTAACATACATACATAGATACATACATACAAGTATACATTCATACGGCTAGATATATGTATCACTCATATGTATTTATATATATCGTCATAGCAAATGCACATACAACAAGAGACATGGATAACGAACACATATATAGATACATCCACACATACCAATATACTCTATCTATGTATACATACAAAATCCTTATACATACTTCCATAAAGAAATATCTATAGCATATACCTTACATATGCAACATATAGCACACTTATAGAACCAATCATACCAACCCATGAATACATAACAACTGCACCAATGTACATAGCAGTGTATGCCGTAGATTGTCACCATAGGTGACAATCTATCCACCTGGTACCAAGTTCTTCCTTAGCCTTCTATAGGTAGAGCTCTATACAAATAATTTCTAAGTCGTGTCTCTAAGGCCACCACCCACCTTAAGACACGACTATTGTTTATGGAGCATTACCCGCATTACCTTATGCACGACGTAGTGTGGTGACCTGCATGGGCCGCTAAATGTAACGTCCCGCTTCCCATGATACCCGGGAAGTACGAATCCATCCCAAATATTCCTAGAACAGCGAGTGTTAAAAACAAAGAGAAGAAAGAGAGTCTACAAGAAGAATAATGCAGGTCTTTGCGCACATACTGGGAAGTATAAGTAATGCTCCAACACAGAAAATAAGAGACAATCTTATACAAGTCCAACATTCTTTATTAATAAAACAATGGTACCGCTTTATTTACTTCATCTCATCCTCAAATACAAAAGTGAAAAACAAAAGAAATCCCAGAAAAATCCCCAAAAGACATAAAGGTCCACACCAGTACAACTCACTCCCTAGACTAGCCTGAGAACCAACTGAAGAGGCTACCCTATGAGGATTCCATCTCTACCACGAACTGAAAGATAACTCTAGAGTTAGGCCTGATCTGGCTGTACTACTCTGAAACGTGGAAAAGTAAATAGGAAACGTCAATGGTAACCCAGTAGGAAATCTTAACATCGCTAGGTATGGTCTAGTTTTAGAACTATTCTTCCTAACTAGGGTCTGGTCACTTTACTGTAAACACGTCTACTATTTATGCATAAGGAACAAGTACTGTAAATAAGCTCTATTGAATTAACATGTAGGGAAAGTAAACATCACCACCTGCAAATATTGAAAAGTAAGAGCTATAGAATTAAATAAGCATGAAGTAAAGGTAGACAATCACAGATATGCACATGATGCATATGAATGGTTATAAATACAAATGCAACACCTAAAAAATCCCATTTATAACAGCATGCCTAGACTCATGGATTCTAGAGGTGACTCCCATGGATTCAAGAGGTGGCCCCGACATTTTCGTGGCACGCTGGTCTATACAGCACGTAGGTCATGGCGTCTATCATACCATAAATAGATTCAAGAGGTAGCCCGATGGATTCAGGAGGTGGCATCCGGCATTTTCGTGGTATGCTGGTCCATGTGGCACTTTGGTCTATGTGGTGTTAATTTCTGTTAAGCTACCATTCTTTTCATGACAAATTTTACGTACACTATAACATCTTATGTTTCCAATTAACATATAACTCCATCATTCTTAATATGAAACGCATCATGGTATAGAAGCATCTTGTCATAAAGTATGATAATATGAGAATAAGGAGCATAATATGGCATTTGTGTGACATAGTACAAGCATAACAACATGCACTATTTTCATAACTTAATTTACTACATGGATAACAACATTACCTCCATGAGCATGAATATCACCATTCTTAGCACCATAATTTTCACAAAACATTAGTATGATATTTATGTGACAACTTCAGAATTCTGTTTTGGATCTGGACTCTGATATATCAGTCTAAAACAGCTATATAAGGTTATAGTCTGGTTTTAGTGCTGAACATAAAAGTTGTAGATTCTTAAGTTCTGTTTCCAAATTATATTAGAATGTGTCATTTGGGGTCTGTTGAGAGAGTTATGAAATTTTTCTCAAAATGTAGCAGAATCTGTTTAAAACTGACACCATGGTAAAATCGTTTGTTTACACATTCCTACAATCAAAACTAGGTTCTGCTTCCTTTTAGAGAGTTGTGGTTAACTTCATGATCTTTTTAAAACATTTTGAATCATCCCATTTGGAGGTCTACATTAGTATATATGAATTTTTGAATCTACAGGACAAAACTGAAATTTTTACTGCATATCATTAACATATCTATTATAGCATATTGACTGACTAACATGAAGCTACTAGTCATACTACCATTGCCATCCTAATAATTCATCCCCTCATATCTTCTTCTTCTTTTTCTTTTCCCCAATTTCTTCTCTTTTATTCATCCCCTCATCCTAGTCATCCTTTAATTCCCACTTAGCTTGCCAAATGGAGAGAGTTAGGTGAAAATCAAAGAGTTGTTGACACCTCTTAGGCTAGGTGTCTCCATTAGGAAATTTATGGATTTCTATTTTCTAATAAATAGAAATACTCCACTAAAATACCCTTACTCACCAAATACCAAGTATACCATCTAAATACTCATCATCCAAATGATGTTTAAAAAATTATTTAAAATAATTTGGTAATTAGAAAATTATGGAATTATAAAAATATCCAAAACTTTCATACGTACAAATACGTCTAGAAATACGTACATTATACCCGTATATACGAATACAAGGTATTACACTATAAAAATAATATTATTTTATAAAAAGTTATATATTTCGATAAAATCTAGAAAATAGCACCAAGCTCAAAAAAATATCAAAAATGTTCGTTGGAACCGAAAGATCGCCATCATCAACTAAAAAATAAGAGTAGACAACTTTAGGCTATAAAAATCATATCATTTAATAAAAAGATCTATAACTTTCTGAAAATGTAGAAAATAGCACGTAGCTAAGAAAAATCCACAAAAATGTTCGTTGAAACAGAGAGATTGTCATCTTCAACTGAAAAATTAAGAGAAGAAAAAATTTGGTTAAAAAATCATATCACATAATAAAAAGATCTATAACTTCTCGAAACTGTAGAAAAATAGCCACGAGCTCAGAAAACGCGATAAAAATGTCCGTTGGAACCGAGAAATCGCCATCTTCAACAGAATAATAAGAGAAGAGAAAAATTAGGTTATAAAAACATATCATTTAATATAAAGATTTGTAGTATACAGAAAATTTTGGAGAATAGCTGGGAGCTCAGAAAAATCTGAATAAATGTCCGATAGAACCGGGAGATCGCCATCTTCAAATGAAAAATAAAAGAAGACAAAATTAGGCCAAATATCATATCATTTAATAAAAAGATACATAACTGCCATAAAATGTAGAAAATAGCACTCAAAAAAATCCGTATAAATGACTGTTGGAATTGGGAGATCGCAATATTCAACTGAAAAAAGAAGACAAAATTAGGCCAAAAATCATATCATTTAATAAAAAATTATAAGCTAAGAAAAATATGCAAAAATGTCTGTTGGAACCGGAAGATCACCATATTCAGATAAAAAATATGAGAAGATAAAATTAGGCTACAAAAATCTTGTCCTTTAATAAAGAGATCCATATCTTTAATAAAATGTAGAAAATAGCCTGGAGCTCAGAAAATACACAAAAATGTTTGTTGGAACTGGGAGATCGCCATCTTCTACTTAAAAATAAGAGAAGAAAAAATTAGGATATAAAAGTTATATCATTTAATATAAAGATTTTATCTCCCAGAAAGTGTACAAAATAGCACCGAGCTTAGAAAAATCCGTAAAAATGTCAGTTGGAATCGGGGGATCGCCATCTTCAATTGAAAAATAAAGAAGACAAAATTAGGCCAAAATACCATATCAATTAATAAAATGATACATATCTTCCAAAAGGTGGAAAATAGCCCAGAGTTCAGGAAAATATGCAAAAATGTCTGTTGGAACTGGGAGATCACCATCTTCAACTGGAATATAGGAGAAGACAAAATTAGGCCAAAAATCATATCATTTGATAAAAAGATCGCCATCTTCAGCTGGAAAATAAGAAAAGAAAATTTTGGGCTATAAAAATCATATCAATTAATAAAAAGATCCATATCTTTCATAAAATATAGAAAAGAGCACCAAGCTAAGAAAATGATATATAAAAATCTTTTCTGTTAAAGATGGTGATATCCCAGTTACAATAGACATTTTTATAGATGAAGATGGCGACTTCCCGGTTTCGAATTTTGTCTTCTATTATATTTCAGTTGAAGATGGTAATTTTTCGATTTCAACTGGCATTTTTTGCCCTAATTTTGCCTCTCTGATATCATTTAATAAATGATTCATATCTTCTAGAAAA
Organism: Scilla litardierei; assembly: GCA_030789695.1. Taxonomy (NCBI): domain Eukaryota; kingdom Viridiplantae; phylum Streptophyta; class Magnoliopsida; order Asparagales; family Asparagaceae; genus Scilla; species Scilla litardierei. The sequence continues at coordinate 89,040,446 of CM061131.1, read as the reverse complement.
TGTGAAAAATAGCATGGAGTTCAGAAAAATCCGCAAAAATGTCTGTTGGAACTAGGAGAACGCCATCTTTAACCGAAATATAAGAGAATACTAAATAATGCCAAAAAATCATATCATTTAATACAAAGAACGACGTCATCAACTGGAAAAAAGGAGAAAATAAAATTAGGCAAAAAAAATCATATCAATTAATATAAAGATCATTATCTTCCAAAAAACATAGAAAATAGCCCCGAGCTAAGAAAAATACGCCAAAATTTTCGTTGGCAATGGGAGATCACCATACTCAACTAAAAATAAGAGAAGACAAATTTAGGCCATAAAATCATATCATTTAATATTAAAATCCATATCTTACAGAAAATGTAGAAAATTACCCAGAGCACCGAAAAATCTGCAAAAAAAGTCTATTGAAATCGGGAGATCGCCATCTTCATCTGAAAAATAAGAGAAGACAGAATTAGGCAATAAAAATCATATCATTTAATTTAAAGATCCATATCTTACAGAAAATGTAGAAAATAGCCAGGACATCAGAAAATTCCGCAAAAATTTCTGTTGGAACTGGGAGATCGTCATCTTCAACTAAAAATAATGGAAGACAAACTTAGTCTATAAAAATCATATCATTTAGTAAAATGTTTCATATCTTCAATAAACTGTAGAAAATAGTTCCAAGTTTAGAAAAATCTACAAAAATGGCCGTTGGAACCGTGAGATTGACATCTTCAACTGAAAAATCAGAGAAGACAAAATTAGGCTCTAAAGATAATCATTTAATATAAAGATTGACAACTTATAGTTAATTTAGGAAATAGCCCGGAGCTTAGAAAAATCCGTAAAAATGTCCGTTGGAACCGGGCGATCGCCATCTTCAATGGAAAAAAGAAAAGACAAAATTAGGCCTAAAATCATATCATTTAATAAAAAGAACTATAAATTCCCGAAAATGTAGAAAATAGCACCGATCTCAAAAAAGCCACAAAAATATCCGTTGGAACCGAGAAATTACCATCTTCAACTGAAAAATAAGAGAAGAAAAAATTAGGCTAAAAACTCATATCATTTAATATAAAAATCCATATCTTCCAAAAAATTTAGAAAATAGTCCGGAGCTCAGAAAAATCAGCAAAAATGTCCGTTGGAACCGGGAGATCGCCATCTTCAACTAGAATATAAGAGAATATAAAATTAGGCCAAAAAATCATATCATTTAATAAAAAGATTGCCATCTTCAACTGAAAATAAAAAACACAAATTTAGGCTATAAAAATCATTTCAACTAATAAAAAGATTCATATCTTTCATAAAATGTAGAAAATAGTACAAAGCTAAGAAAATGATATATAAAAATCTAATCAGTCGAAGATGGCGATATCTTGGTCACCACCGACATTTTTAAAGTTTAACATGGCGATTTTCCAATTCCGAATTTTGTCTTCTCTTATTTCACTTGAAGATCGCCATCTTCAACTGAAAAATAAAAGAAGACAAAATTTGGCTATAAAAATCATAAGATTTAATATAAATAGTTATATATTACAAAAAATGTATAAAAAATTAGGCTATAAAAATCTCGCAAAAATGTCCGTTAAAACCGGGAGATCGCCATCTTCAATGGAAAAAAATAAGAGAAGACAAAATCAGGCCAAAAAATCATATCATTTAATAAAAAGATCCATATCTTCGAGAAAATGTAGAAAAATAGCACTAGGCTCAAAAAAATCCGCAAAATGTCCATTAGAATCGAAAGATCGCCATCTTGAACTGAAAAAAAATAAGAGAAGACAAAATTAGACTACAAAAAGCATATCATTTGAAAAAAATATTAATATATTCAATAAAATGAAGAAAATAACATTGAGCTCAGAAAAATCAGTAAAAAATGGCCGTTGTAACCGGGAGATCTTCATCTTCAACTGAAAAAAGGGAAGACAAAATTTGGCTATAAAAATCCTATCATTTAATATAAAGATACATATCTTACAGAAAATATAGAAAATAGCCCGTAGATCAGAAAAATCTGCAAAAATGTCCTCTGGAACCAGATGATCGCCATCTTCATCTGAAAAATAAGAGACGACAAAATTAGGCTTAAAATCATATCATTTAATAAAAAAACATATCTTCCAGAAAATGTAGAAAATAGCCCCGAGATGAAAGAAATCCGCAAAAATATCCTTTGAAACTGGGAGATCACCATCTATAACAAAAAATAAGGAAAGAGAAACTTAGGCTATAAAATCATATCATTTAATAAAAAGATTCTTATCAGTCAAAAAATGTAGAAAACAGCCTGGAGCTTATAAAAATCCGTAAAAATGTCTGTTAGAACCGTGAGATCAGCCATCTTCAACGAAAAAGTAAATAAAGACAAAATGGCCAAAAAATCATATCAACTATACGGAAAATGTAGAAAAATTGCCCCGAGTTCAGAAAAATCTGCAACAATGTCACCATACTTAACCGAATAATAAGAGAAGATAAAATTACGCAACAAAAATTATGCTATTTAATAAAAAGATCCATATCTTTAGTAAAATGTAGAAAATAGATCTGAGCATATCCGAAAAAATGTCCGTTGGAACGGGTAGATCGCCATCTTTGACAGAAAAATAAGAGAACACAAAATTCGGCAAAAAAATCACATCATTTAGTAAAATTGTTCATATTTTTTTAGAAAATGTAGTACATAGCCCAGATCACATTAAAATACGCAAAAATGTCTGTTGGAACTGGGAGATCATCATATTCAATTGAAAAAAAATAAGAGAATACAAAATTAGGCTATAAAAATCATATCATATACAAAATTAGGCTATAAAAATCATATCATTTAATATAAATATTCATATCTTATAGAAATTGAAGAAAATATCTTGTAGCTAATAAAAATCTGCAAAAATATCGGTTGGAACTGGGAGTTTGCCATCATCAACAAATAAAATTAAGAGAAGACAAAATTAGGCCATTCATATCATTTAATATAAATATCTTATAGAAATTGAAGAAAATATCCCGTAGCCAATAAAAATCTGCAAAAATGTCGGTTGGAACCGTGATTTTGCCATCATCAACGAAAAATAAGAGAAGACAAAATTAGGCCATAAAATCATATCATTTAATATAAATAGTCATATCTTAGAAATTGTAGAAAATAGCCTCGAGTTTAGAAGAATCTGTAAAAACTTCTGTGGAACCGGGAGATCGACATTTTTAACTAAAAAAATAAGAGAAGACAAAATTAGGTGATAAAAATCATATCATTGAATAAAAAGATTCATATGTTCAATAAAATGTAGAAAATAGTCTTGAGCTCAAAAAATCCGCAAAAATGTCCATTGGAACCGGGAGATCTCCATTTAACGAAAAAATAAGAGAATAAAAATTAAGGCCAAAAATCATATCATTTAATAAAATGATTCATATCTTTTAGAAAATGTAGAAAATAGCCCAGATCTTAGAAAAATCTTTTAAACTTTCTGTTGGAACCGGAAGATTACCATCTTTAACTAAAAAATTAAAGTAGACAAAATTAGGCTACAAAAATTCTATCATTTAATATAAAGATCCATGTCTTACAGAAAATGTAGAAAATTGCATGGAGCTGAGAAAAATTTGCAAAAAGGTCTGTTGGAACCGGAGATCGCCATATTCTACGAAAAAAAATAACAGAAGACAAAATTAGGCCTCATAATAATATTATTTAATAAAAAGATCCATATCTTCTAGAAAATATAGAAAATAGGGTCGAGGTTAGAAAAATCTGCAATAATGTGTTGGAAACAGGAGATAGCCATCTTCAACTTAAAAATAAGAGAAAACAAACTTAGGCTATAAAAATCACATCATTTAATAAAAAAAATTTATATCTTCCATAAAATATAGAAAATAGCCCCCGGCTCAGAAATCTGCAAAAATGTCACACTACTAAAAATTTGACTTTTACCAACGTTTTTATGCCCGCGTTTTAAAGAAACGTTGGTAAATGTCTATAGGTGTTTCGACATTTACCAGCGTTTATATAAACGCCGGCAAATGTTAGACTTTTCCCGGCGTTTATAAGGATGCCGACAAATGCTGGGCTTTTCCCGGCATTTTACAGAAAACGATGGCAAATGCTGCTCTTTTTCTTGCGCTTTACGAAAAATGCCTGTAAATGCTAGAGTTTTTTCGACGTTACACTAAAAATGCTGGAAAATGTAGTGTCCCTTTTTTATAGAAAAGAAGGAAAAATTTTAGTAGCATTTTTGAAAATTTTCCAATGTCAAACTAGTAAATAAGCGCCATGTGAAATTCCCTCAACTCAAATAATTTCATGTGAAATCCCCCCCCCCCCCGAAATTTAGAAGTTCAGGTTTGAAAGAAATTAGGTTTGTGCTCATCAATTCAGATGTGCACATCAAATATCCTCTGCCGTTTATAAGTTTAGGGAAGAAATTAGGTCGCAGCGCGCTCCGTTTTCCTTCCATCCCTATCATTATCTGACCTTTCCGATCTTCAACGATGAAAGGCCGGAATCATCTTCGTGCACGAAATCTATCCGCTCTCTGCTGAAGAAATCCCGAGATTCCCTTGCGAGCCGTAGATACAGTGCCCCCAATTCTTTGAATCTAGGGTTTCCATCTCAGATCTGTTTCGATTTCATGTTCCAATGTCGGCTCCACCAAAATCCGACGACATTGTCCAGATCTGCGAGGTCTGGAGCAACAACCTCGAGTCGGAGTTCGCCATACTGCAAGAGATCGTCGATGATTACCCCTTCGTCGCCATGGACACCGAGTTCCTGGGATCGTATGCTGGTCTTTGGGGAAAATGGCGATCTCTATCCAACCGCTCTCAGTCTCCTCACCTCTGCTGTCAACGATCTATCATCATCTTCATAGTTGAGAAGATCCAAGTTGCTGCTACTCTCGCACTCTTCTTCTTCTTACCGTACATCGTCTTATAGAAGGAACCTGAGCATGAGGCGTAGATGTGAGTCGAAGGGCACCAACGATATCGATCACATATCGTAGCAACTCAGAGAAGAGAATCTCAAGGACGGATGTGAGTTCCTCTCTCTGCTCCGTTGATGATGTTGATTTTTTTAAGTTTGTGTTTTGTAATGCAATCCAAATTTTGGAAATGTGATGGATGAGTTACGTTGAAATGCATTCAAAATTAAAGCATACTTTCAACAAATTATTTCACTTATCAACAAATTAAAGCCATGTTCATATTGACTCGCCACCGTCCTGAAGGTCACCGTGTTCGACGTGACCCTGCGTCGACCTGAAGGCCACCATATTCGACATGACCCCGTCGCCGACCATGTCGATCTCCGACAAGTTCACCGTGTGGGGCTCTACATCCTGTAGCCTGGTAATTTTTTAGACCCCATTATCATCTTCTTCTCTTAATAGTAACCCTAGAAAAAGTTCATCTAATAGAAACCCTAGCAAGAAGTGGAATAATTGAATCCGATCTTAAAACTTTGCAGGATGACTTTGAAATTAGGCCCCTCATCCTCTGGAAATGCTAGTTTGTTGCTGGCTTTGTCTGGGAGGCTGAGTTCAGATCTTAAGGTGCATAGTTTAATTTCCTAATTACTTCATCATTAAATACAAATACATTAACTTCCTTTCACATAAAAGTTAACAAAAGTAAGATTCTAATGCAGCTAGTGTATTCCATTGTCACTGCATAGACAATGGCTGGTAGACTGTCCCTGGGAAGACCATCAAATAATTCATGGAATAAAGCATCTTAATTTTGACAGATGTAGAAAGACCTTTTAGAGCAAGACCATCAAATAATTTTCTCATTTTATTGTTAAATGGTTCTATGTAGTCCACTTAAAGAAATTATTTTTCTTTCAAACAGACAGATTACCTACGGTGGTTTCAGTCCATGTACTTTGTTCTCTATGTAACATTTACAATGTTTATAACAATGATCAAAGTAAGAAAACAATGAACATTTGCAGCTATGTTGATATCCTTATTGATATGGTTTATTGTGAATTGAGCCTTAAGATCTTTTCGGTTACGTTAAATGACTATTTAGAAAAGTTTGGAAAAATTGTTTACTAAAAATTCATGGAATTGCCTCTTCAGATCATGCTGCTTGTTTCCATTTAATTATGGGGTTCAATTTCACTTTAGAGGGGACCGACCCTTCCAATTATGGCAATTGTATCATATGATCTGTTCTATTAAGAATACTGCATTCCGACTTTAGTCCCAAAGTATAATTGTTTTGCAATAGAATTAAAAAGCTGTAACAGAAAATTCAGGCGCATCTGTATACATACCAGTTACAAAATATTTGCCTCAAAAACATATATTTCGAAATATCAAATCTGCAGTAAAATGCCCCTTATCTAAAATTGCCATGTGTCATAAAGTTTTGTCTTACAATCAATCAGATTTCCACTCCGAATGGGAACTAACATCAACTTCCTCAGTGAGTAATGCCAGTTATTTGACCTTTGTATCTAAAATATTTGCAGGTAAAGTTAGGCCAACCATGCATTGGCCTATTAGATTTAAGATTGATTTGGAGTCTGCAAAAGGCTTGGCTTACTTGCATGAATATTGTGTGTTTAGTCTTACCCATTTTGTAGTTCACTGAATATGGCTTGGGACATTACTAGCTGTGGCAGTTCAGTGATCCCCTCAATATTGTAATTTCATCGTTCCAATTTGGTATTTTCTTTAGATATTGGTCGCATATGGCGGTTTTCCAGTATCGGAAATTGGTGGAAATGGCATGCACATGTTTCTTATAATATGTTCCATTTTTACTCACCATATAGTTTCAGTAATTTGTTCAGTTTCTTATGTGTTCAGTTTGAAAATGGCATGCATATGTTAACTTTACTAGCAAACTCTGATGTGTTCAGTTTCTTATTTCAGCATGCCACTGATTTGTCTAGAAGAGAAACTCTTGTCAGTGTTACTGGTAATTTTTTGTCACTCGAGTTGATTATCAAATGAAGCATGTTAAAATTTTGTATTTTTAGTTCAAAACGTCTCCTTATATTGGTACACACTTAGGCTGATGGTGGGGCTGGTTTAACAATTGCATGCTTTGTTTAAACATAAATAATTAACGATATATTTATGTTTTCGTTGTGTTGGGACCTAAAATATTTTTGATTCCGATATCTGTAACCATTTACATTTTGATGATTTACACGTTTTAATGATATTTTGTCTCTGTTCTTTGCGATCATCTAGGAGGAATGAAGGTCAAAGCCGATTATGATGAGTCGTCTCCATATACGGCTATGCTTGTTGCACAAGATGTCGCACAACAGTGCAAGGTATGAATTTAGGGTTTCCATTCAATTATCTTGCATTTTTTTGGTTAATTCATCTCTTCTGTAGTGTTTGGAATCTACATGAGAAGAATGGGGGTTAATGTGTTATGTATATTTCGTATGTTCTTTTTTGAAGTGTTGTATTTTTCGTTGGTAATGTGGATCAACTGATCTCTCTTCCAATTGTAGGAGCTTGGAGTTACTGCACTGTATATAATTATAAATCTCTATGCAACGGGTGGAAACAAGACAAAGACACCTGGTCCTGGAGCTCAATCTGCTCTAAGAGCCCTTGCTCGTTCGGGAATGAGATCGGTCGTATCGGTAAGATTGAACTTTTTGGACTAGTTTCAGAGCCCTTGCGCATGTTACTTATAATTTGTGAACTTTTTGGACTAGTTTCAGAGCCCTTGCACATGTTTCTCATAATTTGTTACATGCAAATGGGACAATGGGGACAATGGGTTCGTGACAAGAATTGCGCTTATGTTTATCTATATGGGCCTACCATAGAATAGTAGCCATTTCCGTTGAGTTTTGATGAAAATGCATTTGAAAATTGCTAAGCAGATGGTAATTATCTAGATTATTTTATTTACCTAATTATATTTTCATGATTGTACACAGGATTAGGCCTAGCTATTCAGTTAAACAAAACCTGAAGCAAAATACATATACAGTCTATATTAATACACTGGTATTAATATTTTTGTTAAACGAAAAATTGTAAGGTGTTGGAAGTTCGCAGACCTGTGGATCATGCTTTAATTCCAAGGAGACTACGATCAGGTATGTTGAATTCCAATACAACACACCACCTTTTTGTTCATTGGATAATTTTGTTATCATGATATTTTACTTTTATCTTCAATTGGTGACTTTATAAATTAGAACCTATGCCTTTTCTTCTGTTGATATGTCCTGTTATTCTATTTTTTTCTAGTGCTAGAAGAGTATTCTTTATTGATTGTAAGTAGTATTACTAAATGCATGAAACTGATGAACTTTGGAGTTGCTTTTTTTTTCTTTTTTTGGGTGTTATCTTTGGTGCTATTGCTTGGAGTTGATTGATATTTTCTAGTAGAAAAATTTTAATTGATCTATCATTCGAGAAAGGTTTGTTTGGGTGTTATATTTGTTTCATTTTTTTGGGTGTTATCTCTAGCTTGTTTCCACTTTTAGACTACTAATTGAAATCTTCTTTTACTTTCTTATGTCCACTACAGGTCTCTGATGCTAGTAGCAGGCCATCATGTAACTCAAGTGGAGAAAGTTACCCAGCATCCAATGAAAATTAGCTTTGGGATTCTATTTTGTTGTCAAATATTACCTTATTATATTATGTTTGACTTTATTGTATTTTGTATGGATGATGGATCCTGAAAAAACTTATTGTAATTTATATGGATGATGAATGAATTTATTGTATTTTTTATGGATGATGTAACTTAGAAGCATTTATTATAATTTGTATAGATTATGTATTTTAGAAGAATTTATTTTATCATATTTTTATGAATTCTAAATGTGTAAATTCAAAAGGACAACATGTTTTAAATGTATCTATGCATTTTCCAATGTTTCAAAGAAGCGTCGGTAAATGTACTATAAACATTTCCCAACGTTTTTAAAAAATCACAGGCAAATGTACTAAGGACATTTTTCAATGTTTCAACAAAATGTCGGTAGATGTCTTCGGTATTTACCAACGTTTAAAAGAAACGCCGGTATATGTTGGTGGGTTTTTCCAACGTTTCATGAAAACGTCGGGAAAAGTCTTGGGTATTTTCCAACATTTCACAAAAACGATGGGGAATGTCTTGGGCATTTCCCAACGTTTCAAGCAAACGCCGAGAAATGTCTTGACATTTCCAAACGTTTCAAGAAAACGCTGGCAAAAGTGGGCATTTTCCAATGTTTCACCAAAACGTTGGGAAAACATTTAGCAACGCCCACTTTTCCCAACGTCTTAGCAACGTTTCATAAAACGCCGGGAAAACATTTGTCAGCGCTTCAAAAACGTTGGGAAATATTGAAAAAAACGATGGCAAAAGTCTCCTTTTTACAGTTTAAATTGGGAGATCGCCATCTTCAACTGAAAAATAAGACAAGACAAACTTAGGCTATAAAAGTCATATCATTTAATAAAAAGAGACATATGTTCCATAAAATGTAAAAAAAAGCTCAAAACTTAGAAAAATCAGCAAAATGTCCGTTGGAACTGGGAGATCGCCATCTTCAATTGAAAAAATAAGAGAAGACAAAATTAGGCCAAAAAATCATATCCTTTAATTAAAAAGATTCATATGGTTCATAAAATGTAGAAAATAGCCTGGAGCTTTGGAAAATCCGTAAAAATATCCGTTGGAACCGGGAGATCGCCATCTTCAACTTAAAAAAAGAGATGACAAAATTAGGCCAAAAATCATATCATTTAATAACAAAATATGTATCTTACAGAAAATGTAGAAAATAGTCCAAGCAAAGAAAAGTTCGCAAAAATTTCTGTTGGAACCGTTAGATCGCCATCTTCACTTGAAAAAATAAGAGAAGAAAAATGTAAGCTATATAAATCATCTCAGCTAATAAAAAGATACATCTCACTACAACAAAAATGGTCATTGACAACTTCTAAGAAAAGTTGTAATATGGGTCAAACAACTTTTTAACAAACGTTGTTGTTGCGGGTCAAATTCGCCTAACAATGAGATTTATATAAGGGGGAATCAATGGTACGGTAATTACAGGTTAATTGGGTCTTAATAGAGGTTAAACACTGGATTCAAGATCGCTCGAAGGTCGCCGACTGCTTGGAAGAGTGGCCGATCTTCCTCCACAATGAGCAGCTCGTTAGAAAGGTTGCATTGGTTGTCAACCTGTGGCCTCTACGATGGTTAAGTCAGTATGCGATTTGTTAGAAAGAGGGGGGACACGCTGGCCTTTCTTAGTGTAGAGCGACCTAATGTGACGAGCTTGCGTGGAAGACACAAATATGTGGACGATATCCAGCCTTGTGTGTAAATAAGCGGTTTTTATTTCTACCAACTAACCCTCTCATTGATGGCTAGAGTGGGGTATTTATAGTGGGGAGAGTCGGTTGATCGCCGTTCAATTAGCTGTCGCTTCTACTTAGCTGGCTTCCAGTTGGTGCTTTGCTGGAGTATTAATGGGGATGCGATGGGTCTTGGAGAGTGTCAGAGATATTTTAGCACCGCCTTAATCGGGCATTAATGGGGACGCAATGGTGGCCATCAGTTCTTGTCTTTAACATTGGGCATTAATTGGAGGCGTAGGTGGCCCTGCGTCACTCGGTCAGAGATATTTATGGGTGCCTGGTCTCTGAGGGTTGCCCTTGAAGAGAGTTGAGCTTGGAGCCCAAGCTCGGCATCCCTGGCTTCCTCCGGTCGACCCTCCTGCCTAGGTCATCAGAGAGAGCTTCACTGTGCCGGTCGATCTCTACACTTGGCTGGTTAGCTTCTAGCTTGACTAGTTGGATGAGCCTCTCTCTCGATTTATAGGGTGAGCTTCCCAATCGGCTAGGCGAGCGGCGATCTTCTCATTTGGTCTCGCTTTTGTTCTGGCTAGCCGGTAATCTATTCTCTTGGGCTTCAACTATTTGGGCCTTCATTTTCTGGGCTGACCATCAGGTCGTAACAATTGCCCCCGTCATTTAAGTTCGAACCGAGAAGCCCGGCTTAGCTCGGATGATGTGTCACACCCTTATTGGCTGAGGGCCGATCGGCAGCATTAATTTGAATCGATCGCCAAATCTTTTTAGGTCATCATGACGATTCAGGGATGTGGAGAATCGAGGCGTCATTTTTCTCTTAGCGTGATGCATGGCCGATCTGACCGGGGGGTAATCGAGGCACCAGATTCGCCCGAATCACACCATGTGGCCCGCATCTAACAGTTGATATTAGCTTCTTCATCATATAAAAAGAGATGGGAGGCTATCAAGAGGGACTTTTCTACATCCTTTTTGAATATTCATTTCCTACGTCCGTGTTGAGTGATTCTACCGCTGCCATCGTCACCATCGCCACACTGTTGTCGTCGAAGTTTCGTCTGTCTTTTCTTCTTGTATGTATCCCCTCGACCTTTTCCATGGCATCATCCCCTTCTTCTGCTTCTGATTATATCGTTGAGCGGTCTTTTGGTGAGTTAGAGAGTAGGTAGAACATGGAACCGGAGGATCCAGAGGAGTCTTGGCCAGAGCTCCCTCGCTCTAAGGGTAACCCGGTTGTCGAGCCTGCCATCACCTCGTCATCTTCGGCCTATAGGGATCCTAAGAAAGGGAAATGGCCTAGGTCGTCCCCTAGGACCCCGGTGGCTGACCAAGATTCTGCGGAGGTCTCGATGGAGATCTTAGCCGTAGCGGCCCACACGTCGACCTCCTTCGTCACTCTCATTTTCTCCAAGTACATCAGGACGCCCTATTCTGTTCGCCTCATAGAGTTCTCCGAGCAGGTATGCTCCCTAAGGGATCACGAGGTCGGGGTCTATGCCCAGACCTTTGCCCTTGGGCTCCGGTTCCCTCTCCAACCCTTTCTTCTCATCGTCCTACACTTCCATGAACTCCCCCTCTTTCGACTGATGCCGAACTCCATTATGGTTGGCTTCCTCGTCCTTTTCTTGGGTAGTGGCATAAGTCCGACCTTGCCACCTATTTTAGTATTTCTTCGAAGCCAAGCGCAAGGGGCATACTACTATGTTTGTGCAAGGAGGGGTCCGCCTCTTGTTCTCAATCTACCAGGCAAGATAAAAGATTGGAAAGAGATGTTCATCTTTGTCTTGATGCCCACAGCTTTGAGTTCAAACTGGGGTCGCTGAATCCCTCGGTGAACAATGAAGTGGTCCTCGCAGCTGACTAAGAGAACGCCATGATCTTAGAGGACATCCCCAAGAAAAGCAGGGACTTTAAGGACTGGTTACAGACGAGAAGATAGTCAAGCACGTCTGGCTTGAAGGTAATCTGAGCTTCGTGATCCACCCCTGATTTTCTCACCCTGATCTGTGGTTTTTTTGTAGGTGCGGCCATGAGTCTCTCAAGGGAGGAGATGAAGAGGAAGGCCAAGAAGCATGATGCCAAGGGCTTGGCCAATGTTGGCCAGAAGCGAGGCAAAGAGGGGGCGAGCTCCGCTCGGGACGAGGAGGAGCGGAGCAAGAAGACAAGAGTGAAGGACGCACCTTCCGCTCTTCTTTCCCGGATGAGCATGGCGGCATTGGACCCTCCTGTCAACCTTGACCCACCCCAGGAGAAGCTGGTTGCTGCAACTGCTATGGCATCCCAGGGCCCGTCGATCACCGTGACTGGTGCGACCCCTACCAGCTCGGTCGTGCCCTTGGTCGTGCACCGAGTTCTTCGGCTGGGTCAGCCCAGACGATCGGGAGGTAGAAGTTAATTGTTGGCCATATGGATGCCTGTCGTCGAGGGTAGGAACGCCAACCCATCCGAGCTGCGAGATGACGCTTGATGTTTTCATATCAAAGAAGGCCGATCTCCTCGCTCTTTCGATGGAGGAGATCGTTGCGCTGCTCTCCTCGGTGGGTGCATGCGAATTTGGTTTTTGACGAGGCCAGAGTTACGTCCTGCCTGGCCGAGAACAGCATGCTGCCCAAGGATCGAGAGTATTTGGTGAATGTTGATGCGAAGAGGAGATGTGATACGGCCGTTTGGCCCAACATGCAGGTTCGTCGCTATTTTAACTCAGGATACCACTTTTCTCAGAAGATGCACGCTCACGTCCCTTACTCCTTTTGTGTAGATGGTTGCGGTGTTGGTGTCCCTCCAACGTCACTTCATGGTGTCGAGCAGGGCTGAGGGCACCCTTGCGAGGAAGGTGGCCAAGCTAGAGACCGTGAAGAAGAAGGCCAAGGAGAAGAAAAAAGCCCTGGATGACAAGCTGGACTCTTTGGAGTTATTATGAGGTCCAGAAGGAGACGATCTCCGAGCTGGACAAAGCTAGAGATGAGGCCGAGCAGAAGGCCCCGTGCGAAGAAGGTCAGAGGGACGCCGTTGAGAATACCCTTGCCAGGGAGAGGGAGGTCAGCCGGAAGAGGATCACCAAGCTCGAGAGGCAAGTGTAGGAGATGGAGAATATCGACCTCAAGGTGATCAAGTTGGAGGCCATCAGCCGATACCAGGTCCAGGAGTTCGTTCGGCTTTGGCAAAGACCATGGCCGAGGGCTTTGAGGAGGGCCTAGAGATGGGCTTTGAGACATTCAAGAAGGGGATGGCGAAGCACTACCACCACTTAGAGATTGACTTTTCCCGGTTTTCGACGGTATCTGACAATGAGGGGAGGCTTCCACTCCAGCTGGTGACGTGCGGGGGCTGGCGGAGGCATAGTTGGTGAGGGCGAGCTATCGATGTCAGGACGGTGTTGTGGCCAAACTCATCTCGTCATTTTTTTGTTTTGATTTAAGTCCGGAGGACTTTTTGTAAGAATGATGTGCAATCAGAGTGACAATTTAAATGAAAATTTTGTCGTTTATTGTCGTGTACCTTGTCCCTCCCTATGTATGCCCCAATATTTTGTGTAGATGAGCTTCGGGTCGAGGAACGGTAGAATGTTGAGTAGACACTCTAGAAAATTTTTGCAGAGATCTTACTCGTGCAATTAGGTTGGCGATGCCCCTTAATGGAGAGCGTTGGTTGAACCTAGACTGAGTAGTGGTCTAACCTCAAAGGCAACACACGGCAGCGGAGCCTCGACAGGGAGAGGGCACAATCCGAAGAGCTCTGGGCGACCTATCGGGGGTGCGGCTCGGAAGCCTACCCCCAGATCTTTGGAAGGGTATGCGCATAGCTTGAAAGCCTGCCCTAGGTCCATAGTCAACCTATAGGGGCGCGGCTCAGAAGCTTGCCCAGGATCTTTGGAAGAGTAGGGCGTAGCTCGGAAGCCTGCCCTAGGTCCTTCGATGACCTATCGGGGGCGTGGCTCGAAAGCCTGCCCCGGATCTTTGGAAGGGTAGGGACGCAGCTCGGAAGCCTACCCCATGTCCTTCGACGACCAATCGAGGGCGAGCTCGGAAGCCTACCCCGATCTTTGGAAGGGTAAGGGCTCAGATCGAAAGCCTGCCCAGATCCTTTGGTGACCTATCGAGGGCGCGGCTCGAAAGAATGCCCCGGATCTTACAAGTGTAAGGGCGCAGCTCGAAAGCCTGCCCCAGGTCCTTCGGCGATCTATCAGGGGCGCAGCTCGGAAGCATGCTTCGAATATTTGGAAGGGTAGGGGCGCAGCTCGGAAGCCTGCCTCAGGTCCTTCGGTGACCTATCAGGGGTGAGGCTTGGAACCCTGCCCTAGATCTTTGGAAGGGAAGGGGCACAGCTTGGAAGCCTACCCGAGGTCCTTCGGTGACCTATCAGGGGCACGGCTCGGAAGCCTACCCCGGGTCATTCGGTGACCTATCGGGGGCGCGGCTTGGAACCATGTCTCGGGACTTTGGAAGGGTAGGGGCATAGCTCGAAAACTTGCCCCAGGTCCTTCGGTGGTCTATCAGGGGTACGACTCGGAAGCCTACTTCGGATATTTGCAAGGGTTAGGGCGAGCTCGAAAGCCTGCCACAGGTCCTTCAACGACCTACCGGGGGCACGGCTTGGAAGCCTGCCCCGGATCTTTGGAAGGATACGGACGTAGCTCGGAAGCCTACCCCATGTCCTTCGGTGACCAATCGGGGGCGCGGCTCAGAAGGCTGCCCCGGTAAGGGCGCATATCGGAAGCCTGCCCCAGGTCATTAGGATGCCTATCGGGGGCACGGCTTGGAAGCATGCCCCAGATCTTTGGAAGGGTAGGGGCATAGATCGAAAGCCTGCCCCAGGTCCTTCAGCGACCTATCGGGGGCGCAGCTCGGAAGCATGCCTATGATCTTTGGAAGGGGTAGGGCGCAGCTCGGAAGCATGCCCCAGGTCCTTCGGTGACCTATTAGGGGTGCGGCTTGGAAACCTGCCCCAGATCTTTGGAAGGGTAGGGGGCGCAACCGAAATCCTGCCCGAGGTCCTTCGACGACCTATCAGGGGCTTGGTTCGGAAGCCTGCCACAGGTCCTTCGGTGACCTATCAGGGGTGCGGCTTGGAAGCCTGCCCTGGATATTTGTAAGGGTAGGGGCACAGCTCGAAAGCTTGCCCCAGGTCCTTCGGTTCGGAAGCCTACCTCGGATATGTGTAAGGGTAAGGGCACAGCTCGAAAGCCTGCCCCAATTCCTTCGACGACCTATTGGGGGTGCAGCTCGGAAGCATGCCCCAGATCTTTAGAAGGGTAGGGGCATAGCTCGAAAGCCTACCCCAAGTCCTTCGATGACCTATGGCTGGCACGGATCGAAACCATGTGATGGATCTTTGGAAGGGTAAGGGTACAGCTCGGAAGCATGCCCCAGGTCCTTCGGCAACCTATC
Organism: Scilla litardierei; assembly: GCA_030789695.1. Taxonomy (NCBI): domain Eukaryota; kingdom Viridiplantae; phylum Streptophyta; class Magnoliopsida; order Asparagales; family Asparagaceae; genus Scilla; species Scilla litardierei. The sequence continues at coordinate 89,024,743 of CM061131.1, read as the reverse complement.
GAGGGCATGGCTCAGAAGCCTGCCTCGAATCTGTAGAAGGGTAGGGCGTAGCTCGGAAGCCTGCCCCAGGTCCTTCGACGACCTATCGGGGGCGAGGTAGCTTGCTCCCAACAATCAAGCCAACCTACGTTAAGGTGTTCTGATTTTGGAGAGGAGCTATAATTCAAATTGAGACAACACAAAAATAATTTAGGCCACAATTTATTGATAATATTTGAGCAAATTCTTGGCATTCCATGAGTGAGCTAACTCCTTGCCCCACATTGTTGCTAATATGTAGGTCGTCGACCCTACAATGTCAATTATTTTGTAGGGGCCTTCCCACTCTGCGGCAAGATTTACTCGATGGACGATCTCTGGTTTGAAGATCGTGTTTCTGAGGATGATGTCACCGACCCTGAAGCTCCGCTTCATTACATTGGAGTTATAGTGCCGGGCCATCCTCTGGATGTGCTTGATGTGGTTTATCAGAGCCCGGTCCCTTACCTCGTCGACGAGCTCGCTGATGAGGTTGAGGCCTTCTAGATTGGCATCTTCGTTGAAGTTCCTGAGCCGGAGGGATTCCTCGCCGACCTCCACCGTAATGACGGCCTCTTCTCCATAGGCAAACATGAAGGCGCTCTCACCGGTCGCAGCTTTATAGGTCGTGCGGTAGAACCAAAGGATACCAGGCAGCTCGTTGGGCCAGTATCCATGGGCACTGTCGATCTTCTTCTTCAGGGGCCCGAGGATGCATTTGTTTGTCGCTTCTGCCATACCATTGCTTTGTGGATGCGTCACGGAGGCAAAGTGGAGGTTGATACCCAGTCCGAGAAGAAGATTCTGAAGTCCGAACAGTCGAACTGCATCCCGTTGTTCGTCATTATAGAGTGGGGTATTCCAAAGCGACATATAATGAACTTCCAGACGAAGTTCTTCATCTCTTTCCCGGTGATGCGCGCTAGTGGCTCCGCCTCGATCCGTTTGGTGAAGTAGTCAATGGTAGTGACGAGGTACTTCCTTCATCCTGACGCATGCGAGAATGGTCCAATGATATCGAGGCCCCATTTGGCGAATGGGACTGGGCTGATGATCAGAATCAGGTCTGCCGGTGGGGGCAGTGGTATGCTTGTAGAATCTTTGGGACTCCTCGCACCGCTTGACATACTTGGTCGCATCGTCCAACATGGTTGGCCAGTAATAGCCCTGACGGATCTCCTTGCATGCTATGGTCCATCTGTCGTAATGATTATGTGGAAACCCTCATGTATCTCGTGGATGACCTGCTCAGCTCTGGTGGGCCCGAGGCATTTCAAATAAGGCAAAACGTCGTATCTCCTGCGTGGCTTCCAATAAAGCTCTCCTCCGAAGATCACGAACGTCAAGGCCCATCTTTCGATCTTCTGTGCTTCTAGCCGATCTCCAGGCAAGGCCCCGATATCCAAGTAGGATATAATCGGGCTCATCCATGTTGGCTCCCGGTCGACGCATAGCATCTTGCCTTCTTCAATACTTAGTGTCAGCAGGTTCTCGACGTAGATGGCATTTCCTTTCTCAACCGGAGAAGAAGATGCCCACTTTGAGAGTGCGTTGGCCCAGAGATTGTTCGATCGGGGCAGATGTTGGATCTTTGCTCTTCTGAACTTTAGAAGCTCGGCCCAGACGAACTTTAGATAAAGATTCATCGGGTCCTCCCTAGCTTCAAAGTTGCCTTGTATTTGTTAGACGATGAGCCTCGAGTCACTAATCAGCAGCACATTTATCACCCCAAGCACTCGTAGAGCTTTAGCCCATTAAGGATGGTATCGTACTCCGCCACATTGTGGGTCGCTGAAAAATTCAAGCAGAGTGCATACTCCAGCAAGCTCCCTTCAGGGGTCTCTATCACGATGCTGGATCCGTTCCTTAAGCCCGTGGCTAATCCATCTACGTGGATGATCCATCGCTCGCGTGTGTCCTTGATGGCAGGCTTCTGTTGTTTCGTACCCGGCTGAACATCCAACGAAGCTCCAGCAAGCTCTTCGACCATGCATTCTGCTACGAAGTCCGTCAGTGCCTGAGCCTTAATCGCCACCCTGGGCTAGGAGACAATGTCAAACTCGCTAAGTTCGACGCTCCAATTCAGCATCCGGCCCTATCTATCCAACCTCTTCAGATTCTTCTCGAGTGGAGAGTTGGTGTAGACCAGGATGGTGTGTGCCCTGGAAGTAGGATCGGAGCTTCCTTGCCATCAAGGTTTAGCAGTAGGTGAACTTCTATATAGGGCTATATCAAGTTTCTGCCTCCCGGAGCACTCAGCTGGCATAGAAGACCGGCCTATGTGTGCCTCCATCTTTTTTGATAGGACCGAGCTGACGGCCTCCTCGGTGGCGGCTAGGTAGAGGCCAAGCCGCTCTCCTTCCTCCGGCTTCACGAGCCAGGTGACTTTGCAGATAAGATTCCAGCTCGCCAAACGCTTGGGGTGCAAGAGTCGTCCCACTCGACTTTATTCCTCGCCACTTTTCTTCATATTGAGGGCCTTCCGCAAGGCTTTAAATAATGGGAGGGACCTCTCGACGAACTTTGACAGGAATCTTCCCAGTGTGACGATCCGTCCATTCAGCCTTTGTAAGTCTCTGATCGTCCTCGGCTCACTCTTGTTGATGAGGGTGGATATCTTATCGGGGTTTGCCTCAATCCCTCGCTTGGTGATCATTACGCGTAGGAGAACGGCGTCCTGACTGATGGGGGCTTCTGCTTCGATGTGGGCATTCTTCTTGTCTCAGGCTCCGTGACCTCCAATACCGATGACTTTCAGCATCGAGATTTGGCCTAGGGGAATCCTGTACTCACTGGGCTGCCTCATGGGGGACTCCTCGGCTCCCCTCTCGAAACCTCTCCATCATGGTGACGATCAGCTGTCGTGGTCGAACATCATCTTCCTCTCCAAGCTACCATTGTCGAGTGGCCGCTTCCTCTTTGAACTGGGGAAGCAGGTCCCGCCTCACATTCGGGGGTTTATGGGGGCCTTCGAGCTGAGGGGACCCCATGGGTCTAGTGGGGACCCAGTCTTCCATCAGCTTGGTGAAGGCCGTGAAGTTTGCATGGACGTTGCATGCTGTAGCCTGTATGACAGCCGTCGACCCCTCAATGGACAGATCCAGCGGGGGAGTCCTTCCGGGAGAACGAGGCCCCTCAACCAAGGGCGGCCTCAGAGTGTCATTGATTAGTGCCTCGAGTCGTCCTGGATTTCTTGGAGGTGGCGGTGGGGTGATGTCGGGTGACTTGCCATGGTGGGAATTATGGCGAGTATGTGTGGAGCCTGACATAGGTGTAATCCTCCGTTCCCACAAACGACGCCAATTGTTGTCGGTCAAATCTACCTAACAATGAGATTTATACAAAGGGAAATCAAGGGTACGGTTATTACAAGTTAATTGGGTCTTAGTAGAGGTTAAACGCCGGATTCAAGATCACTCTAAGGTTTCCAACTGCTTGGAAGAGTGGCCGATCTTCCTGCACAACGCGTAGCTAGTCAGAAAGGCTTGGTTGGCTGTCAACCTGTGGCCTCTCTGATGGTAAATTCAGTAAGCAACTTGTACGAAGGAGGTGGGACATGCTGGCCAATCTCAGTGTAGAGCGACCTAATGTGGCGAGCTTGCATGGAAGGCACAGATATGTGGACGATATCCAGCCTAGAGTGTAAATGAGAGTTTTTTTATTTCTACCAAACAACCCCCTCGTTGATGGCAGGAGGGGGGTATTTATAGTGGAGAGAGTCAAGTGATCTCTGTCTAATTAGCTGTCGCTTCTGCTTAGCTGGGTCCAGCTGGTGTTTTGCTGGAGTGTTAATGGGGATGCGATGGGTCTGCGAGAGTGTCAAAGATATGTTAGCACCGCCTTAATCAGGCATTAATGGGGACACGATGGACGGCCATCAATTCTCGTCTTTAACCTTAGGCATTAATTGGAGGTGCCACGTCACTTGGTCAGAGATATTTATGGGCTGACTGGTCAGCGAGGGTTGCCCTTGGAGAGAGTCGAGCTTGGCACCCAAGCTCGGTGTCCCCAGCTTCCTCCGGTCGACCCTCATGCCTAGGTCGTCAGAGCGAGCGTCGTCGTGTCGGTCGATCTCTACAATTGGCTGGCGAGCTTCCTGCTTGACTAGTTGGGCAAGCCTCTCTCTCAATTTGTAGGGCGAGCTTCCCGATCGGTCGGGCGAGCGGCGAGCTTCTCATTTAGGCTCGCTCTTGTTCTGGCTAGCCGAAAAGCTATTCGCTTGGGCTTCAACTATTTGGGCCTTTATTTTCTGGGCCGACCATTAGGTCCTAGCAGTTGTAATATGCGAAGTTGTAATAGGGTTGGCTCCTTCGACCACTTTTTCTGCATGTTGTAAGCAAACGTTGTAATAGGTATTACAATTTTTTTGAAACATTGTGTAAACTTCTATTACAATGTTTAGAAAAGGTTCGTATAAACTTCCATAAATATCTCTGACGAAGTGACGTGGTTTGTATTACAACTTTTAATAAAAGTTGTGTAAACTTCTATAACAACTTTTAATAAAAATTGTGTAAACTTTTATTACAACGTTTATAAAAGGTTGTGTAAAGCAATATATTACAACTTTCTTTAAAAGGTGTGTAAACTTATATTACAGCGTTTATAAAAGGTTGTGTAAACTTATATTACAATTGGTTTAAATAGTTGTTTAAAACTCTTTTTCAACTTCTATAAAACGATGTCTAACATCTATTACAGCTTCTATAAAACGTTGCAGAAAATGTACAAAATTAAAAAAATATGCGGTTGCAGCTATTCTAAATCTCCCTGCAGTAGTTGTACACATCCTGATGAACACACACACACACACATAATATTATTCAAACAACATTCATTGTTCATCGAGATAACACAGTTTTATTTCCTCATCTTTTTTCAAAAACTAAAGTGACATAATCTTTTTACAAAATTTGCATATCGTTGCTGATATCATACATCAATCAACTAACTACATATGACAAACAAGTATTGACATAAAGTCACAACAACACATATGCCTGTGGTGAACACAATACTGTTCCTCTCAGTCATACCCCTTCGTCGTCAACCGACGGTGGTGGACGGAGCACAACCTTCCTCTCCCTATCAGTCATCCCCCTTCATCATCGACCTTCAAAACCCAGACGCAAGCATCCCCCATGGAGTACATACGAGCCGTCATGCTTGATACAGACATACACCCTCTCAGACCCATGCAGAACGTCCGGTCTCTACAACCGTAAAAATTAATTTTTGCAGCACAACAAACATTTAATAAGTGTGTGTTTTTTGTGTGTGGAAACATTATAAAAATAATTAGAAAAAGAACATAAACCATAAAATGTAGTTTTTATAGCTGTTGCCGCTACATATGATGTGATATTCCTCCTTGCCTGACCCACATTCGCTGCCCAGGCTGCCTTTGCCCTTGCCTAACCCACATAATGTTAATATTTCATATGCAACTAGCCGACATTGCTTATAAAAAGAAAGCGATTGTTTTTTCAGAATCGCATTGGTTTTTAGTAATACAATCTCTTCAGTCATGAAAATACTCACCACCATTCGAGTTTGGTGTGGGATCAACATGCAGATCAGTTAGGGAGGTTAATTTTCAATGCAATCTTTTGAAACTTAATCACCCTCAGGTCTATAAGCTGGTCCTTGTCATTAGAAAAGGGGATGCATGTGTCTATGCATGTGTGTGCATGTCTGTGCATGTGTGAGATAGAGAAAGAGAGAGTTTTACCTCTTAGCACAGTATAAAAGGTAAATAACCAATAGACCTATTTTTCATTAAGAGGAATGATACCAGCCCTTTTACCATCTGAAAGGAATTGGTGGACCTTATTCTTCATCCCATGGCCTTTTTGATAAATAGCAATCCCTGGACAGCTGACCTGCCAGAACTAATGGGAGCTGCAATTTCCAACCATTAAGCCACCATGGATTGCATTCCATCACACCTGAGTAGAACCTTTGAATCACCAACAAAACATTTTTGATTAGGGATTAGCATATAGAAGTAACTGAAGTGAAAAGGGATAACTGGAAGGTGAATTGAAGTCTTTCAAATCTTAAAAAAATAATAAACATAAAAAAAGAAACAAAACAATTATCTAACCATATTTCATGTTTTATATACACAAGTCACAGCAATTCACATCACAATTACAGAGTTTTAAATAGCTAGTCGAAAACTTTTTTGTCGACAAACTATCATTTTCCAAGTATTTACTATTACTATTGCAAATTATGTGCATATGAGTCAGAGCATAACACATACAATCATCATTGTCACTTGTTCAGCGCTCTTTTCTCCCTTTTTTTCAAAATTTTTCTAAACAATGTAATTGCGTTTAACTTATTCTCATGGGTCTTAAGGCAAGCAAAATATCACAGTGTTGCAAAGTTGATTGGTAGAAAATGATCAAGTCAAGGGAAAACAGTTTTAAAACAACAATTCAATATCTTCCATATGTGATTAAAAGCCCAATCTTGTTGAGATACCTTTGTTCTAATAACGGTTCCATCCTCTAAATGCAAACGGGTAACAGATGATGAATCTTTTAAGAATTTGGTCCCGATTGAAGCAACTTTGGATGAAAAGCCATTATATGTACTTTTCATGTAAAAACCAAAGAATAAATAAGCCATGGCATACAATATCCTAGAAACGTTAAAGCATCTATTTAAAATGGATTCCTAATTATATCACAAGTGATTCAGTACATTGATAGTCTGCCCAATAATAAGCATGTGCCACACAGAATGTGCAAGCATGTTGTACAACTGGGCATCAGATAGAAAATAGTGATGTCCCAAAACTTGCACTGCATATGACAACTTAGCTATGCATGAAAGATCAATATATGGAATTCTAGAGCAATGGAAGAGCACTCGTTAAAGCATGAAAAGTTATCACCTGGGAAAAATTGAGTGAAGGTTATGCAGAAGTATAAATCACACCGAAAATTTGGTTATGCGACACCTATATCTTTTGAGGAAAGGAGAACACACCCATTTTACCACCAATTTTTCTTTAAAACATTCAGATAGGCTTCATAATATTCAACTACTTTATGAAACTGGGAATGCAAATGCAAGAACTTCCTAAAATAACCAAGCAATTCACAAAGCAAAACAACAAATACTTGACCACAATCCTCCACAAGCCCGAAAACCCCACAAGAATCTACAAGCTCGATCACGTGATAAGGGCACCAAGTATTGTCCTCATGGTGTACTCAAATCTCTAATACATCAACCCAACAAATAAATCGAAAATTGAGTGAAGGTTGTGCAGAAGTATAAATCACCCCACAAATTTGGTTACGCGACACCTATATATTTTGAGGAAATGAAAACACACACATTTTACCACCAATTTTGCTTAAAAACATTCAGATAGACTTCATAATACTTTTGGGATCCACAACTTGATGAAACCGAGAATGCAAATGCAAGAACTTTCCAAAATAACCAAGCAATTCACAAATCAAAACAACAAATACCTGACCACAATCCTCCAGAAGCCCAAAACCCCATAAAAAATCTGCAAGCTCGATCCCGCGATAAGAGCGCCCTGTATTGTCCTCATGGTGTACTCAAATCTCTAATACATCAACCCAACAAATAAATCGAAAATGATTCTAGAGATTAAAAAAGTATAAACACACTGAGAGATTTAAAATAATCCTCATGTGGGTCAATAATGTAAATGACTCTGTGACTGAGAATAATCGATAGGGTCGGAAGATGAACGTAAACGACCCTCCGATCACGGTCGGAAGCCGACAACCGAAATGGGTCTGAGGCAGCGTATTGATTCCAGCAACAAACATCATGGTTTGAATAACTTTTGCCTTCTCTTCCTGCAAAATTCAAACAAAATTCCAATAAAAACAATCAGAAACAGAGAGAAATCAACTTGAGAACCCCATTTAACTAAAAAAATGATCAACTAGAGAAACCCATTTATCTCTTAAAATGTGTTGCGTAATGTAATTTCTTGTCATATATATTGATAGAGCATGGTGGGACTTCCGGCACTACTTTTTTGTCAAAAAAATAAGTTAAGAAAGAAGTAATTAAAATAAACGAAAGTAGAGCATTAAAATTCTTCATGCTTGAAAATAAAACAAGTCAACACAATATTAATCATGAATTTGATTCAATTACATGTTAATTACGAATTTTCCAAAATCCAAATAAAAGGACATAATCATTAGCCTCATGGCATCATCAACCACCGTTGATGTCCTAATTTATAAGGATTCAGTTTGCTTAGGAAATTAAGTCCTAAATTCATAAATCCTAACATATATCACCAAATGGATTTGTAACAGAAGGTAAGCCTCGCATGGGTCTTTACGGTTACAAACAATCCTACAACGCCAACGATTGTTGATGACACGCTCTGTTTTCAAATAAGCATGAAATTAAAAATGCCAACTTTTTAAACCATGATGATAAGCAGATGAACAAAGCAAAGAATTTAAAAAAATAAAATCTCCAATCTGATTCATATCAAACCTACAATTCATAGTTGTGCAATTAAAAAATCAATACTTTTTCAGCTCTTCACCTTATTTATCACTGCCTTGTGCTAAGGAATATTTGGCAAACCAACTCCTTTTCGTGTTTTTCCACACACACACATACACAAGATCATCAAGCAAATTCGGCATTTAGGGTATGCTTCATTTGAATTTGGTGATATTGAAAGAAAATTCACTTCACTCAAGCAACTTAGGAAGAACCCCTTTTGAAGAGAAAAAAAGGATAGACCTTTTTTCGTTGGAGAGCAAGTAGTCAAATCCATCAACAACGAAGTTGGACTTGTCATTAGGCCTATCTAATCTGCTTAACGGTGAGCGAAAGCATGCCATGGCCCCTACGGCTTCAAAGCAACGATGCGAGAGTTAGAACTCAAATAAGATCGATGAAACTCTTACCCAAATTTTTTCTCAGCAGATGATGCTTGAGCGGCAGCAACGGCAATGAAGAAGCAAAACTCTCGATCGATCACACGAAGAGAAAAGACGATGAAAATTTCTGGGTTTCGACGATGGTGCTCAGCGTAAGAGAGGCCACTGCACTTCGAATCGCTCAAGCTATTGACGATGGCCTGAGGAGAGTGTGAGTTGTTAGATCTGGATCTAAGCCTAGAGGGTGGTGAATAGGCTAATAAAAATTCTCATGCAATCCATGAGAAATCACACGCAGTTATAATCACATGCAAAATAAAAAGTATGCAATCACAGAGTATGCGCAGATTTACCCTGGTTCGGTCGCACCAACGACCTACGTCCAGTACCCAAGCAAATACTAGATTAATCTGTTTCTTTACACAACTACAATGAGTCCCGAGCTCCCACTCCTCACCTAGTCATACCACACACCACCGGTGCAAAACACTATCAACCTAGTAAACGCTCTATTTTGACTAGCTACAACTCGTCAAGGCCCTCTTGTCTAGCCCCCACTAGACAAGTCCCTAAAAGTCACAAATACGGTAAATTTTCCCCTACGAAGATTAAGACACTACTACACAAAATAATAATAAAAGAGTTTAGAAAATCTCTGTTTGTGTAGCCGTCATTGTCTTTGTCAATCAACGCGGGTCAGATCTGAATCTGACGTGATGTAGTCGTCGTGTTGCGTCCCATTGCACCCCCAAGAGGCAGTGTATGCTCCTCTAATAGAAATTGCAGCCTCTGGATTGTGCTTGGATGAAAGCAATATGAACTTGCGGCAATGTGCTTTTGGCTAGCTTGATCAACTATGTTGCAGCTCCTTATTGGCACTAGGATTTATGGGTCGGCAAGGTGCTTGGTTTAGCTTCTCTCTCTCTCTCTCTCTCTCTCTCTCTCTCTCTCTCTCTCTCTTCAATTAAACAATCATGTAATTAGCTTTTGTCCCCTGCCTTCTTTATTAATCCTCTCACCTTTGATTCAATATGCCTGCAAAAAAACAATTAGTAAAGGAACTAATGTTACGGCAGGCTTGCAAATTTCATGGGTCAAATGTTGCAGCTGCAATACTCCCCTTCAATGTTGCGGCTCCATTGCTCCCTTCAAATTGTGGCATGGGGTTGATGGCGCTACGTGATGGAGTCTACAATTACAGCAAGCACTTGTGAGTTCAGCTGGTCAAAAATTGTAGCTTAAGGGTTGAAGCTTGGTTCGGCAAGCTGCTCTGAAGGGGATATTGTGGCAAAGCACCTCGGGATTCACAAGGTTGCTACTGCACATGGAGGACTCAGAGATTGCGGCAGCTTGGGATAATTTGTTCGGGCTTGATGATGGAGAGAGCTTGATAGATAGATTGAGGCAATGGAAATAGCTAGGTGTTCTTTTGGCCTTGGAATATTTAGCAATGGGGGATTTTTGGCTTGCGGTTATGTGGTTCAAACCCTAAGGAGTATTTCGGCAATAACAAGGATTTGTAGCTTGTGAATTTTGTGTTGGCCGCATTGTTCCCCTCTTTGATGCTTGCTTTTTTTAGGGAGTCCCTTAGGATTTTGCGGCAAAGAGGATCCCAAGAGTAGAGGGATTTGATTGGGATTTTGTTTGATCTCTTTCCAATACAAATAGGATTAGCAATTTGAATGGGATTTGATTTGCAATGCTAATGGGATTTGGTATAAACACAAATAGATATGAATAAATCCAATGTGATTCTCTCCATCTCACCCTATATTGGACCAAGTCCAATTTGCTATAAGTATAGAAATTTCTCCATCTTCCAATTTACTATGTGAATAGCAATTCCTCCATCACTTTGACTTAGTCATCGTTTGAGTATTTACGTCCTCGCCACTCATGCAAACACTTAACACACACATCAAATCGTTCACACACGTTTGTTATCATCAAACAAGAAGTCCTAGATCGTTGCATCCAACAATTTCCCCTTTTGATGATGACAAACCAATGCAAGACTTGAGAAATTACGATTCAAATTATGTCATCATCATATGTGTGTGTGAAGTGTGAAGATGTAGGATGTATGCAATATGCAACAAGTATGTCAATGATGTGCAAGCATACAAGCATGCAAACAATGGTGTTCAAGAATTCAACATGCATGCATGCTCTCCCTTTATTCATGCCCCCCTTGAACCATTATTCATATATTCAATAAGCACAATTTCATTATTATACATTAATGCTCCCCTCGAACTAATATTCATATATGCAATATATAAGCAGTACTGCACACACCAAATCATTCAAATTTTTCTCAATATTTTCTCCTCCTTATGTTATCATCAAAAGTGTATAAACGAAGTCTAATTCATGTCACACTTAAAAATAGCATATTATAAATTACAACTAACACTTGCATGTCATTTTTCTTAAAATAAACACTTCAAATTCAATGAAAAGTGTAACGTAGACTTCTACAACATCGTGTAAGTGTGATGATTAAATAATTGAAGCACAAAGGGAGAAACTCTTAAGAAACTCAACCAAAACCAATCCACATTTTCCATTAAACATGAAATCACCTAGGATTGATTTTTCCCATCTCATTAAAAATGAATTCAAGGTACCACACCCTATATGGACTCTTAGATGTGGGGGTGGCATTGCTTGATGAGTATAACACCAACGCTAAAGATTACCCATAAAGCTTATGTTGGATACTCGTGGGTAGTAAACTTGCCATGAATTGTATCCATTTTACATACGAAGCAATATTCATTCATTTTTTTAATTCAATTCTTCGAGCTCAATTTTTATCCCTGGCAAATACACATCATATCCCTTAGATTTTTAGTTATTATTCATCCTACATTCACTTTCCGATATTTCATAAACGAATCTCCAATTGTGCAACAATATTCAATACTAGTGGAAGTGAAAGTGTAGGTGTAGGATCATGTTATTCAATCCATTAAGCATGTCATGACTATTTAAAGGTACTAACATGCGTATGTAGCTATAATAATAATACAGTGATTTCTACAAGGATATGAATGACATTCATAAATATTACTTGAATGGTACATAGGAAAAAGATATACATTAAGTACCCTTTTTTTCTTTTTTTCTTTTTCACCTTTTTTTATTTTTTTCTTTATGAAGACCTAAACAAGCTAGAAAGTAAACAAACTAGCACACAAAATAAAAATCAAATCAAGCACACAAAACAAAAAAATGATATGAAGGTATGCATTAAGTGCAAATTAGAAAAGTATACCTTCGCGTCGTCGCTTGGCTAAGGAACTAATAATGAAGCATTCAGTTTGTAGTTCATCGCCAAATCTAAGTTACATATGACCTTGGAATCCAACAAGGTCCACTTATGTTAGTCATCAAAGATTTAAGAACCCATATTTGCTTAAATTTCATATTCGTGTCACAAGAACATGGTCCACTTATGTTACACTAATATGATGTATGGTCAACACAAGAACAAGTAAAGCACTTTGCATGCATATTTCCAACCTTTGTTGTTTCAATGTGAACTTTTCTGTATTTAGTCTTTTCAACATTTTTAAAACCATATCCTAGTCCTCGCCTATTATTACCATAAAGTTGATTTCCAAGAATAATGTCCAACGATTGTTTTCCAATTGAAAATTTCTTTAATGACAATTCTAGACTAGTGACTTTGGATTTCAATAAAGTATTTTTGTTCACAACCAGAGTGCATTTATTTATAAAAGCTTTCTTGATTTCCTATTTCTTCGTTTCAAACATAATCATTTTTTCTTTAAGCTCATTATTTAGCATGCACACTTTTTCAATAAGCAATTTATTTTCAGTTTCAATCTTAATAATTTTTTCTATATGCATGCTAATCTCTTTTAACAAAGAAGGACAAGAAAGACAATCAACTTTTCAGGTGAGCAAGATTTTTCTTCTTTCAACATGGTAATGGTTGATTTGCATGCAACAAGTTCTTCTTTCAGGTTTTCAGTTTCTTTCAACTTGTCACAATTTTCTTTTTGCAATTCAAAACAACCATTCTTATAGTCATCTAAAGTAAGTTCTAGCTCATTAATCTCATCTTGCATTCCTTTACAAATATGTAAAAGTTAAGCTTTGATGCAAGATTTTACCTAATCATCTTTTGCCATCAGAGAAAGATTGATTCCAACTTCATGCTCCTCATTTTCAACTTCACTATCCATGTCACACTTTCGCACCACAACTTTTCCTTTCTTCTCTACGACATTAGCCTTTTCTTGTTTGCAATGCTTTGCATAGTGCCCCTTTTTTCCTGCATTAAGTATTCAAATCTATTAGTAGTATTCTGTTCAGATGGATTTCTATCTGAATTAAAATTGTTAGAGCGAGTGAACCATTTATGTATTTCTTCTCTTCCTTGAGGATTTCTGAAGTATTTTCTGAAGTTTCTGACTATCAGTGCTATCTCCTCATTATATTGTCGCCATCTTTGCTAGCTTGAAAAGCTATTGGTTTTGGTTCCTTTTCCTTAGCCTCTGGTTTCTCTCTAGCCTCTATATTCTGCAGCTCAAGTCGTGGGACATTAAGTTGCCTATCAACCACTCTCATCTGTGATAGATCTTTTGCTTCTTGAATGGCAGTGACGTTAGGCTTGAGCGAGCTTGGCAGTGCCCTTAAGATTTTCCTCACCTGCTCAAGGCTAGAGTATGACTTACCAAGGGAGCTAGACTTATAAACGATGTCCGTGAACCTCGTAAACATCTCTGATATGGACTCCGACGGAAGCATGCTGAAGCTCTCGTACTCTATGCTCAGCAAGGCAAGTCTAGACTCCTTCACATATGACGTTCCATCATGCGTCACCTCCAGCGTGTGCTATATTTCCTGTGCAGTTGTACAATGTGAGATATGATTAAATTCAGACTTATATAAAGAGCATATAAGAGCATTCATAGATTTTCCATTTAAAGAGTAAAGTCTCATATCAGCATCATCCCAATTTTCTTTTGGTTTAATTATTTCAGTGTCTTCAATTTTAATCACAGGTGGTTTATATCCATTTTCAACAATTTTCCACACTTTATAATCAACAGACACTTAGTAGATTTTCATCATAGATTTCCAATAAGCATAATCTACTCCATTAAATTTTAGGGGTCGTGATATGGACTCACGTTCTGAAAAAGCACAATCAATAGAGTTATTCATGGTCAAACTAGGCTAGATCATCTAACATGCTCTGATACCACTTGTTGATCTGCATTTAAGCCTAGAGGGGAGAGTGAATAGGCTAATAAAAATTTTCATGCAACCCACGAGAAATCACATGCAATTATAATCACGGGCAGAGTAAAAAGTATGCAATTGCAGAGTACACACAGATTTATCTTAGTTCGGTCGCCCCAACGACCTATGTCCAGCATCCAGCAAATACTAGATTAATATGTTTCTTTGCACAACTACAATGAGTCCCGAGCTCCCACTCCTCACTTAATCGTACCACACACCACCGGTGCAAAATACTATCAACCTAGTAAACGCTCTATCTTGACTAGCTACAACCCGTCAAGACCCTCTTGTTTAGTCCCTACTAGACAAGTCCCTAAAAGTCACAAATACGGTAAAGTTTTCCCTACGAAGATCAATAAACTACTACACACAATAATAATAAGAGAGTTTAGAAAATCTCAATTTGTGTAGCCGTCTTCGTCTTCGTCAATCAGCACATGTCAGATCTGAATATAACGTGATGTAGTCGTCGCGTCACATCCCATAGCATCCCCAAGATGATGCGACAGTGGATGCTCCTCTAATGGAACTTGCGGCCTCTGGATGGTGCTTGGATGAAGGCAATCTGAACTTGTGGCAACATGCTCTTGGCTAGCTTGATTAACTATGTTGCAGCTCCTTGTTGGCACTAGGATTTATGGGTCGGTAAGGTGCTTGGCTCAGCTTCTCTCTCTTCAATTAAACAATCATGTACTTAGCGTTTGGCCTCTTCCTTCTTTATTAATCCTCTCACCTTTGATTCAATGTGCCTGCAAAAAAACAATTAGTAAAGGAACCAATGTTGTGGCAGGCTTGCAAATTTCATGGGTCAAGTGTTGCAGCTGCAATACTCCCCTTCAATGTTGCAGCTGCATTGCTCCCTTCAATGTTGTGGCATGGGGTTGATGGCCATACATGATGGAGTCTACAATTGCAGCATGCACATGGGAGTTCAGCTGGTCAAAAATTGCGGCTTGAGGGTTGAAGCTTGGTTCGACAAGCTGCTTTGAAGGGGATGTTGCGACAAAGCACCTGGGGATTCACAAGGTTGCTGCTGCTCATGGAGGACTCAGAGATTGCGACAGCTTGGGATAATTTGCTTGGGCTTGATGATGGAGAGAGCTTGATAGATAGATTATGGCAACGGAGATAGCTAGGTGTTCTTTTGACCTTGGAATATTTAGCAATGGGGGATTTTTGGCTTGCAGATATGTGGTTCAAACCCTAGGAATATTTCAGCAAGAACAAGAATTTGAAGCTTGGGAATTTTGTGTTGGCTGCATTGTTCCCCTCTTTGATGCTTGCTTTTTATAGGGAGTCCCTTGGGGTTTTGCGGCAAGGAGGATGCCAAAAATAGGGGGATTTGATTGGGATTTTGTTTGATCTCATTCCAATACAAATAGGATTAGGAATTTGAATGAGATTTGGTTTGCAATGCTAATGGGATTTGGTATAGACACAAATAGATATGAACAAATCCAATGTGATTCTCTCCATCTCACCCCATATTGGACTAAGTCCAATTTGCTATATGAAATAGAAATTTCTCCATCTTCCAATTTGCTATGTGAATAGCAATTCCTCCATCACTTTGACTTAGTCATCGTTTGGATATTTATGTCATCGCCACTCCTGCAAAAACTTAACACACATCAAATTGTTCACACACGTTTATTATCATCAAACAACAAGTCCTAGATCGTTGCATCCAACATGAGTGTTGACGATTGCTTGAGTAGAGCGCACAAAGAGTGCTCCAGAGGGGCTTGGGGGAGAGGAGATTGCGAGCTAGGGCTTGGGGGAAAGGATATCGCGAGCTAGGACTTGGGGGAGAGGAGATCTCAAGCTATGTCTTGGGGGAGAGAAGATCGGAGCTAAGGCGAGATGGGGCTAGGTGAGAGGGGAGAAAGAGAGGAGCAACAGTTTGGATTAGGGCCGGCCTACTAAAGTAACTTGCTAGTGTTTTATTTTCCTCTCTCATGATCTCAAAATTGTTGAAGCTGTCTTACGTTCGCACTTTCTCCCCCTTTTCTACATAGTCAAACTCCCTTTTACTTTTAAATTAACGTTTGTAAATAGAAAAAGGGATTATTTGGAAAAAAGCATTGACGACAAAGTACGGTGCGTATCTTTTAATAACATTGCTAACTTATGGATCTGTCAATTACGGGCCACATGTAGCATTAGAAAATTTTTTCGTCTCATGCACAAATGAACCCACTTTCTTCTTTATTAACCATTTCATATTAACTTCTCATGACAATAAAAAAATGGCCCTGATAGAATTTTTTTCCTCAAACTTCATGTTCTAACCATATATTTTAGCCAAATAAAAAAATTGTTCATTAGCAATAATTAATGATTGTGGTGTCAAAATTAACATTTACAACTATTCACGAAAAAAGTTGTTATAACCATTTTTTACAACTATCCACGAAAAAAGTTGTAATAAACATTTTTTACAACTTCCAGAGAAAAATAGTTGTGGTGTTAAAAATAGCATTTACACCTTTTCACGAAAAAATTTGTAATAAACATTTTTACAACTATCCACGAAAAAGTTGTAATAAACATTTTTTACAACTTTCTGAGAAAAAGGTTGTGGTGTCAAAATTAACATTTACAACTATTCACAAAAAAGTGGTAATAAACATTTTTTACAACTATCCACGAAAAATGTTGTAATAACCATTTTTTACAACTATCCATGAAAAAAGTTGTAATAAACATTTTTTACACCTTTCAGAGAGAGAAAAGTTGTGGTAAACATTTATTACAACTACCAAAATAGAAACATTGTCCCATGAAAGTTGTAAATGACTAGTTTGTTGTAGTGTATCTTCCCTAAAATGTAGAAAATAACACCAACTTCAGAAAAATCCGGAAAAATATTAGTTGGAACCGGAAGATTGCCATCTTCAACTGAAAAATAAGAGAAGGCAAAATTAGGCCAAAAATCAAACCATTTAATAAAAGATCCATATCTTCCAGAAAATTTAGAAAATAGCCTCGCGGTCAGAATAATCCCCAAAAATGTCCGTTGGAACTGGGAGATCGCCATCTTCAGCTGAAAAATAAGAAAAGATAAAATTTGGCCAAAAAATCATATCATTTAGTAAAAAGATTCATAACTTCCTAAAAATATAGAAAAATAGACCCGAGCTCAGAAAAATCCGCAAAAATGTCTGTTGGAAAAGAAGATCTCCATCTTCAGCTGAAAAATAAGAGAAGACAAAATTATGCTATAAAAATCATATCATTTAATATAAAGATCCATACCTTATTGATAATGTAAAAAATAGCCATGAGCTCAAAAAATATGCACAAATGTAAATTGGAACTGGGAGATTGCCATCTTCAACTGAAAAAGAGAAGACAACATTGGGCCCAAAAATCATATCATTTAATTAAAATTTCCATATCTTCAGAAAAGGTAGAAAAATAGTCCCAAGCTAAGAAAAATCCACAAAATTGTCTGTTGGAACGGGTAGATCGCTATCTTCAACTGAAAAAAATAAAAGAAGACAAATATATGCTATAAAAATCATATCATTTAATAAAAAGATTCTTATCTTTCATAAAATATAGAAAATAGCACCGAGCTTATAAAAATCCGTAAAAATGTCCGTTGGAACCAGTAGATCGCCATCTTCAACTGAAATATAAGAGAAGAAAAAATTAGGACAAACATAATTCATTTAATAAAAAGATACATATATTCTAGAAAAGTTAGAAAATAGCCCCGAGGTCAGAATAATATGCAAAAATGTTTGTTGGAACCGAGAGATCGTCATCTTCAACTGAAAAATAAGAGAAGATAAAATTAGACCATAAATCATATCATTTAATATAAAGATCCATATCTCCCATAATATGTAGAAAATAGCCTGGAGCTCAGAAAAATATGTAAAAATGTCCGTTGGAACCGAGAGATCGTCATCTTCGACTAAAAACAAGAGAAGGCTAACGTAGGCTGTAAAATCATATTATTTAATAAAAACTTCTATATCTTCCGTAAAATGTAGAAAATAGCATCGAGCTCAAAAAATATGCAAAAATGTCTGTTGCAACCGGGTGAACGCCATCTTCAACTTAAAAATAAGAGAAGACAAAATTAGGCTATAAAATACAATTATTTAATAAAAATATATATAACTTCTCGAAAATGTAGAAAATAGCCCCGAGCTTAGAAAAATCCGCAAAAATGTTCGTTGGAACAGGGAGATCACCATCTTCAACTGAAAAAATTAAAGAAGAAAAAATTAGGTCAAATTATCATATCATTTAATAAAAAGATCCATAACTTCCCAAAAATATAGAAAAATAGACCCGAGCTCAAAAAAAGCGGCAGAAATTTCCGTTGGAACCGGAAGATCTCCATTTTTAATTGAATAACAAGAGAAGAAAAAATTAGGTTATAAAAATCATATCATTTAATATAAAGATTCATATCGTACAGAAAATGTAGAAAATAGCTTGGAGCTCAGAAAAATCCGAAATAATGTCCGTTGGAACCGGGAGATCGCCAACTTCAATTGAAAAATAAAAAACAAAATTAGGCCAAAAATCATATCATCTAATAAAAAGATACATATCTGCCATAAAATGTAGAAAATAGCACCGAGATTAGAAAAATCACACAAATGTCCATTGGAACCGGGAGATCGCATAATTCAACTAAAAAAGAGAAGAAAAATTAGGACAAAAAATCAAATCATTTAATAAAAAAATTCATATCTTTCAGGAAATGTAGGAAAAAAGCCTAAAGCCAAGAAAAAACTGCAAAAATGTCAACTGTAACATGGAGATCGCCATCTTCAACTGAAAAATATGAGAATAAAAAATTAGGCTATAAAAATATTATCATGTAATAAAGGCCATATCTTTAATTAAATGAAGAAAATAGCCTGGAGCTCAGAATAATCCGTAAAAATGTCAGTCGGAACGTGGAGATCGCCATCTTCAACTGAAAAATAAGAGAAGAAAAAAATTAGGATATAAAAATCATATCATTTAATATAAAGTTTCTTATCTTTCAGAAAGTGTAGAAAATAACCATTAGCTTCGAAAAATCTGCAAAAATGTCTGTTGGAACCGGGAGATCGCCATCTTCAACTGAAAAAAATAAGAGAAGACAAAATTAGGCCAAAATATCATTCCATTTAATAAAATGATACATATCTTCCAAAAAAGTGGAAAAATATCACGGAGCTAAGAAAAATCCGCAAAAAATGTCTGTTGGAACCAGGAGATCGACATCTTCAACTGGAATATAAGAGAAGACAAAATTAGGCCAAAAAATCTTATCATTTAATAAAAAGACCGCTATCTTCAACTGGAAAATAATAGAAGACAAATTTAGGCTATAAAAATCATTTCAAATAATAAAAAGATCCATATCTTTCATAAAATGTAGAAAATAGCACCAAGCTCAGAAAATGATTAATAACATCTTATCAGTTGAAGATGGCGATATCCTGGTTACAACAGACATTTTTATATATGAAGATGGCAATTTCCTAGTTCCGAATTTTGTCTTCTCTTAAATTTCAGTTGAAGATGTCGATTTCTCAGTTTCAATAGACATTTTTGGCATAATTTTTTCTTCTCTGATATCATTTAATAAACGATCCATATCTTACAGAAAATGTGAAAAATAGCCCAGAGTTCATAAAAATCTGCAAAAATGTCTATTGGAATAGGAGATCTGCAAAAATATAAGAAGACAAAATTAGGCTATAAAAATCATAAGATTTAATATAAAGACTCATATCCTTTAGAAAATGTAGAAAATAGTCCAGATCTCGGAAAAATGTGCAAAATGTCTGTTAGAACCAGGAGATCACCATCTTTAATATAAAAAAATAAGAGAAGACAAAATAAGGCTATAAAAATAATCTCATTTATTATAAATATCCATGTCTTTCAGAAAATGTAGAAAATTGCTCGGAGATAAGAAAAATTGGCAAAAAGGTCTGTTGGAACTGGGAGATCGCCATATTCAACGAAAAAATTAAGAGAAGATAAAATTAGGTCCAAAAATCATATTATTTAATAAAAAGATACATATCTTCCAGAAAATATAGAAAATAGGCTCGATGTCAGAAAAATCCGCAAAACTGTCCGTTGGAACAGAGAGATCACCATCTTCAACTATAAAAATAAGAGGAGACAAACTTAGGCTATAAAATCATCATTTAATAAAAGATCAATATCCTCAATTAAATGTATAAAATAGCCCCGAGCTAAAAAAACGTTAAAGTGTCCGTTGGAAACAAGAGATCACCATCTTCAACTTAAAAATAAGAGAAGACAAACTTAGGCTATAAAAATCATATCATTTAATAAAAGAATCATATCTTCCATAAAATATCGAAAATAGCCCCCAGCTCGGAAAATCTACAAAAATATTCTTGGAACTGGGATATCACCATCTTCAACAGAAAAATAAGAGGAGATAAAATAAGGCCAAAAATTCATATCATTTAATAAAATGATCCATATGTTTTAGAAAATGTAGAAAATAGCACAGATCTCAGAAATATCCACAAAAATTTCAGTTGTACACATATGTACAAGCACAAACACGAAGTCACATAAGTAACATACATACATAGATACATACATACAAGAATACATTCATACAGCTAGATATATGTATCACTGATATGTATTTATATATATCGTCAAACCAAATGCACGTACAACAAGAGACATGCATAATGAACACACACATTGATACATCCACAAATACCAATATACTCTATCTATGTATACATACAAACATCCTTACATATGCTTATATGTTAAAACTACACATACTTCCATAAAGAAATATCTACAGCATATACCTTACATATGCAACATATAGCACACATATAATACCAATCATACCAACCCATGATTACATACCAACTGCACCTATGTAGAAAGCAGTGTACGCCATAGAACATCACCCATAGGTGACAATCTATCAACCTGGAACCTAATTCTTGCTTAGCCTTCTATAAGTATGGCTCTATAGTAATAATGTCTCAATCTAGACTTTAAGGCCACTACCCACCTTAGGACACGACTATTCTATGTGCATCATTACCAGAGTGTGGTGACCTACATGGGCTGCCAAATGTAACATTCCGCTCCTCAGGATACTTGAGAAGTACGAATCCGTCACAAATAATCCTAGAGCAGTGAGTGTTAAAATAAAAGAGAAGGAAGAGAGTCTACAAGAAGAATAATGTAGGTCATTGTGCACATGCTGGAAAGTATAAGTAATGCTTCAACACAGAAAATAAGAAACAGTCATATACAAGTCCAACATTCTTTATTATTAAAACAATGGTACCTCTTTATTTACATCATTGCATCCTCAAATACGAAAGTGAAAACAGAAGAAATCCCAGAAAAATCCCCAAAAGACATAAAGGTCCACACCAGTACAACTCACTCCCTAGACTGCCCTGAGAACCAACTGAAGAGGCTGCCCTCTGAGGATTCCATCTATACCACGAACTGAAAGCTAACTCATGAGTCAGGCTTGATCTGGCTGTACTACTCTGAAACCCGTAAAAAGTAAATGGGACACGTCAATGCATGACCAAGTAGGAAATCCTAACATCGCTAGGTAGGGTCTAGATTTAGAACTATTATTCCTAACTAGGGTCTGGTCACTTACCTATAAACAGGCTACTATTTACGCATAAGGAACACGTATTGTAAATAAGGTCTACTAAATTAACATGCATGGAAAGTAAACAACATCACATGTAGATATTGAAAAGTAAGAGCTACAAATTAAATAAGCCTGAAGTAAAGGCAGACAAGCACAGAAATGCACATGATGCATATGAATGGTTATGAATACAAATGCAACACCTAAGGGATCTTATCTATGCAGCATGACTACAGTGTAACTCATAGATTCTAGAGGTGGCTCCCGTGGATTCAGGATGTGGCCCCGGTATTTCCATGGCACACCGACCTATGTAGCACGTAGGTCAATGTCGTCTATCATACCACACATTGATTCAAGAGGTGACCCCATGGATTCAGGAGGTGGCCTTCGGAATTTCCATGGCACGCTGGTCCATGTGGCACTTTGGTCTATGTGGTGTTAATTTCTGTGAAGCTACCATTCTTTTCATGACAAATTTCACTTACATTATAACATCTTATGTTTCCAATTAACATATAAACTGCATCATTCTTAACAGGAAACACGTCATGGTATGGAAGCATCTTGCCATAAAGTATGCTAATATGAGAATACGGAGCATAATATGGCATTTGTGTGGCATAGTATAAGCATAACATAACATCCATAAGCATGAACTATTCTCATCACATAATTTACTACATGGATAACAACATTACATCCATAAGCATGAATATCACCATTCTTTGCACCATAATTTTCACAAACTTTAGCATGATATTTATATGACAACTACATAATTCTATTTTGAATCTGGACTCGGATATATCAGTCTAAAACAGCTATCTAAGGCCATAATCTGGTTTAGTGCTGAAAATAAAAGTTGTAGATGCTTAAGTTTTGTTTCTATATTATCTAAGATTGTGTCATTTGGGAGTCTGTAGAGAGTAATGAAATTTTTCCCACAATGTAGCAGATCTGTCTAAAACTGACACCATGATAACGTCGTCTGCTTACACCTTCCTACATTGAAAACTAGGCTCTGATTCCTTCTAGAGAGTTGCAGTTAACTACATGAACTTTCCAAAACATCTTGAACCATCCCATTTACAGTTCTACACTAGCAGATATGCATTTTTGAATCTACAGGACAGAACTGAAAATTTTACAGCATATCATTAACATAGCTATTATAGCATATTGAGTGACTAACATGAAGCTACTAGTCATACTCACATTGCCAACCTAATAATTTGACATGATAATGATTTTAAAGCTAAGGAAGGAAGCATAATGGCAACATAGTCTATACTAATTTGGGATGCTACATGGTATATTTTGGCAAACTATGCATACTTCCACTAAATAAAACATTACATCATAAGCCTGCATACTAAACTTCACATAACATGGTACTTTACTAGCATGGGGCTTAAACTACAATTCTACATCAAATTCCAACTTAAAATTAACTAGGTAATGAAACTCTATAACCACAATCCTAAAACTACGTCCTAACTAGGATGTTAGAATTCCTACTTCAAATATCTCCTTCTTAAATCCTTTGGCCCTTCTTCTCCTTGAAGACCCCATCAATCCTTAAGCTTTCTTCTTCCATACCTTAAGCTCTAATGATGGATGTCAAAAGAGGGATTGAATTAAGGAGATGGTGGTGGAGTGGGAGGTGCAAAGGGAGGAGAGGAAATGAGAACTTGAATTTTTTTCTTCTTCTTTTTCTTTTTCCCAGTTTCTTCGCTTTTATTCATCCACTCATCCTTGTCATCCCTTAATTCCCTCTTAGCTTGCCAAATGGAGAGAGTTAGGTGAAAATCAAAGAGGTGATGACACCTTTTAGGCTAGGTGTCTCCATTAGGAAATTTAGAATTTTCTATTTTCTAATAAATAGAAATACTCTACTAAAATACCCTTGCTCACTAAATACAAGTATACCATGTAAATACTCATCCATTTAATTCAAATGATGTTTAAAAAATAATTTAAAAATAATTTTGTTATTAGAAAATTATGAAAAATTTATAAAAATACCCGAATATTCCATACGTACAAATACGTCTAGAAATACGTACATTATACCCGTATATACGAAAACATGGTACTACACTATAAAAATCATATTATTTAATAAAAAGTTCTAAATCTTCCATAAAATGTAGAAAATAGCACAGAGTTCAAAAAAATACGCAAAAATGTTTGTTGGAACTGGAAGATCGCCATCATCAACTGATAAATAAGAGAAGACAACATTAGGCTATAAAAATCATATTATTTAATAAAAAGATACATAACTTTTAGAAAATGTATAATAGCCCGTAGCTCAGAAAAGTCCGCATAAATGTTCGTTGAAACATGGAGATCGCCATCTTCAACTGGAAAAAAATAAGAGAAGAAAAAATTAGGTCAAAAATTAATATCATATAATAAAAAGATTCATAACTTCTCGAAAATGTAGAAAATAGCCCAGAGCTCAGAAAAATCACCAAAAATGTCTGTTGGAATCGGGAGATCGCCATCTTCAACTGAATAATAAGAGAAGACAAAATTAGGTTATAAAAAGTATATCATTTAATATAAAGATTCATATCATATCGAAAATATAGAAAATAGCTCGAAACTCAGAAAAATCTAAAAAATGTCCGTTAGAACTGGGAGATCGTTATCTTCAACTGAAAAATAAAAGAAGACAAAATTAGGCGAAATATCATATCATTTAATAAAAAGATACATATCTACCATAAAATGTAGAAAATAGCACCGAGCTCAGAAAAATCCGCACAAATGTCTGGTGGAACTAAGAGATCGCAATATTCAACTGAAAAAAGAGAAGACAAAATTAGGCCAAAAAATCATATCATTTATTAAAAGATTCATATCTTCCAGAAAATGTAGAAAAAAAGCACAAAGCTAAGAAAAATGTCCATTGGAACCGGGAGATCGCGATATTCAACTGAAAAATACGAGAAGACAAAATTAGGATGCAAAAATCTTGTCATTTAATAAAGAGATTCATATCTTTAATAAAATGTAGAAAATAGCCCGAAGCTCAAAAAAGTCCGTAAAAACGTCTGTTGGGATATCGCCATCTTCAACTGAAAAATAAGAGAAGAAAAAATTAAGATATAAAAATCAAATCATTTAATATAAAGATTCTTATCTTCCAGAAAGTGTACAAAATTTCGCGACTTCAGAAAAATCCACAAAAATGTCCGTTGAAACCGTGAGATCGACATCTTCAACTGAAAAATAAGAGAAGACAAAATTAGGCTAAAATATCATATCATTTAATAAAAAAATACATATCTTACAAAAAGTGGAAAATAGCCCAGAGCTTAGAAAAATCTGCAAAAATATCTGTTGGTACCGAGAGCTCGCCATCTGCAACTGGAATATAAGAGAAGATAAAATTAGGCCAAAAAATCATATCATTTAATAAAAAGATCGACATCTTCAATTGGAAAATAAGAGAAGGAAATTTTAGGCAATAAAAATCATATAAATTAATAAAAAGATCCATATCTTTCGTAAAATGTAGAAAATAACACCAAGCTCAGAAAATGATATATAAAAATCTTATCAGCTAAAGAAGGAGATTTCCCGGTTGCAGTAGAAATTTTTATAGATGAAGATGACGACTTCTCGGTTTCGAATTTTGTCTTGTATTGTATTTCATTTAAAGATGGCGATTTCCCGATTTCAACCGACATTTTTTGACCAAATTTTGTCTTCCCTGAAATCATTTAATAAACGATCCATATCTTCCAGAAAATGTGAAAAAAAAGACTGGAGCTCAGAAAAATCCGCAAAAATATCTGTTGGAACCGGGTGATCGCCATCTTCAACCGAAATATAAGAGAAGACAAAATAAGGCCAAAAAATCATATCATTTAATAAAAGGAACGCCGTCATCAACTGGAAAAAAGAGAAGACAAAATTAGACAACAAAAATCATTTCAATTAATATAAAGGTCATTATCTTTTAGAAAACATAGAAAATAGCACTGAGCTCAGAAAAATATGCAAAAATTTCTGTTGGAAACGGGAGATCGCCATATTCAACTGAAAAATAATAGAAGACAAAATTAGGCCATTAAAATCATATCATTTAATATAAATATAAAAGATCCATATCTTACAGAAAATGAAGAAAATAGCACATAGCTCAGAAAAATCCGCAAAAATGTCCGTAGGAACCAGGAGATCGCCATCTTCATCTAAAAAATAAGACAAGACAAAATTCGGTCATAAAAATCTTCATCTAGAAAAATAAGAGAAGACAAAATTCGGTCATAAAAATCATTTAATTTAATAAAAAGATCCATATCTTACAGAAAATGTAGAAAATAGCCCGGTGCTCGGAAAATCCCGTAAAAATTTCTGTTGGAAGCGGGAGATCACCATCTTCAACTAAAAAAAGGAAAGACAAACTTAATCTGTAAAAATCATATCATTGAACAAAAAGATTCATATCTTCAATAAACTATAGAAAATAGTTCCAAGTTTAGCAAAATCCGCAAAAATGTCTGATGGAACCGAGAGATCGACATCTTCAACTTAAAAAATCAGAGAAGACAAAATTAGGCTATAAAAATCATATCATTTAATATAAAGTTTCATATCCTATAGTTAATTTAGAAAATAGCTCGAAGCTCAGAAAAATCTGCAAACATGTCCGTATGAATCGGGTAATCGCCATCTTCAACGAAAAAATAAGAGAAGACAAAATTCAGCTTAAAAATCATATCATTTAACAAAAATAACTATAACTTCCCAAAAATGTAGAAAAATAGCCCCGATCTCAGAGAAAGCCGCAAAAATATCAGTTGGTACCGGGAAATTGCCATCTTCAACTGAAAAATAAGAGAAGACAAAATTAGGCTATAATAATCATATCATTTAATATAAAAATCCATATCTTCCAGAAAAATTTAGAAAATAGCATGGAGATCAGAAATATTTGCAAAAATGTCTCTTAGAACCAGGAGATCGCCATCTTCAACTAGAATATAAGAGAATACAAAATTAGGCCAAAAATCTTATCATTTAATAAAAAGATCGACAACTTCAACTGAAAAATAAGAAAAGACAAATTTTGGCTATAAAAATCATATCAATTTATAGAAAGATTTATATCTTTTATAAAATATAGAAAATAGCACCAAGCTCAGAAAATGATATATAAAAATCTTACAAGTTGAAGATGGCGATATCTTGGTAACCACAGGCATTTTAAAGATGAAGATGTCGATTTCCCGGTTCCGAATTTTATCTTCTGTTATATCAGTTGATGATCGCCATCTTCAACTGGAACATAAAGAATACAAAGAAGATTTAATATAGAGATTCTTATCTTACAAAAAATGTAGAAAAAATCATGGAGCTCAGAAAAATCCAGCAAAAATGTCTGTTGCAACCGGGAGATCGCCTCTTCAACGAAAAAATAAAAGAAAACAAAATTTGGCCAAAAAAATCATTTCATTTATTAAAAAGATCAATATATTCGAGAAAATGAAGAAAAATGGCACCGAGCTCAGAAAAATCCGTAAAAATATCTGTTAGAATCGAAAGATCACCATCTTCAACTGAAAAATAAGATTTTACAGAAAATGTACAAAATAGCCCGAGGCTCAAAAAAATCCGCACAAATGCCCTTTTGAACTAAGAGATTGCCATCTTCAATTGAAAAAAAGAAAGACAAAATTCAGCCAAAAATGATAACATTTAATAAAAAGATCCATGTTTTCCAGAAAATGTAAAAAAAATATCCCCAAACTAAGAAAATTCCGCCAAAATGTGCACTGGAACCGGTAGATCGTCGTCTTCAACAAAAAAAATAAGAGAAGAGAAACGTAGGCTATAAAATTATATCATTTAATAAAAGGATCCATATCTTCCATAAAATGCAGAAAATAGCACCGAGTTCATAAAAATCGGTAAAAATGTCAGTTGGAATCGGGAGATTGCCATCTTCAATTGAAAAATACGAGAAGACAAACTTAGGCAAAAAATCATATAATTTAATAATAAGATACATATCTTACAGAAAATTTAGAAAATAGCCCCGATGTAAAATTAATCGCAAAAATGTCCTGTGGAATCGGGAGATCGCCATGTTCAACTTAAAAATAAGAGAAGACAAAATTAGGTTATAAAAATGATATCATTTATTAAAAAGATCCATATCTTCCAGAAAATGTAGAAAATAGACCCGAGCTCAGAGAAATCCGCATAAAATATACGTTGGAACTGCGAGATCGCCATCTTCAATTGAAAAATAAGGGAAATCAAAATTATGACAAAAATCATGTCATTTAATAAAAATCCATATCTTTCGAAAATCCAGAAAATAGCTCCAAGCTAAGTAAAATCCACAAAAATATCCATTTGAACAGTGAGGTCGCCATCTTCAACTAAAAAAAAGAGAATACAAAATTTTGCCAAAAATCATATCACTTAATAAAAAGATACACATCTTTCAAAAAATACAGAGCTAACTAAAATCCGCAAACGTATCCGTTTAAACCGCGAGATCACCATCTTCAACAGAAAAATAAGTGAAGACAAAATTAGGCTATAAAATCATAAATTTAATATAAATATTCATATCTAACAAAAATATAGAAAATAGACTAGAGCTTAGAAAATCCGTAAAAAATCCTTTGGAAGCGGGAGATCGCCCTCTTCAACAGAAAAATATGAGAAGAAAAATTAGGCCAAATCGTATCATTTAATAAAAATATCCATATCTTCCAGAAAATTTAGTAGATAGCCACGATGTCAGAAAAATCTGTAAAAATGTCCGTTGGAACAGGGAGATTGCGATCTTCAACTGAAAAATAAGAGAAGCCAAACTTAGTCTTTAAAAATCATATCATTTAATAAAAGATCCATATCTTCAATGAAATTTTGAAAATAGCTCTGAGCTAAAAATGCAAAAATGTCCGTTGGCACCGGAAGATCATCATCTTCGACTGAAAAATAAGAGCAGACAAACTTAGGCTAAAAATCTTATCATTTAATAGAATGATTCATATCTTACAGAAAATTTAGAAAATAGTCCAGATATCTGAAAATCCGTAAAAATGACCGTTGGAACCGGGTGATCGCCATCTTTAAGGAAAAAAAATAAGAGACGACCGATTATTCCAAAAAATAATATCATTTAATTAAAAGATCCATAACTTCCTTAAAATGCACCGATCTCAGAAAAATCCGAAAAAATGTCTGTTGGAATCGGAAGATCACCATCTTCAACTTAAAAATAAGAGAAGACAAAATTAGGTTATAAAAATCATATCATTTAATATAAAGATTCATATCATATAGAAAATATTGAAAATAGCTCGAGTTGAGGAAAATTCGTAAAATGTTGTTGGAACTAGTAAACCGCCATCTTCAAGTGAAAAATAAGAGAAGATAAAATTAGGCCAAAAATCACTTCATTTAATAAAAAGATCCATATCTTCTAGAAAATTTAGAAAATAGACTCCATGTCAGAAAAATCTGTAAAACTGTCCGTTGGAACCGGGAGATCGCCATCTTCAACTGAGAAATAAGAGAAGACAAAACTTAGTCTGTAAAAATCAAATCATTAATAAAAAGATTCATATCTTCATTGAGCTTTTGAAAATAGTTTTAAGCTGAGAAAAATCCGCAAAAATGTCTGTTGGAACAGGGAGATCGACATCTTCAACTAAAAAAATAAGAGAAGACAAAATTAAAGTAAAAAATCATATCATTTAATATTACAGAAAATTTAGAAAATAGCCCAGAGCTCAAAAAATTCACTAAGAATGTCCGTTGGAACCGGGAGGTCACCATATTCAACGAAAAAAATAAGAAAGGACCAAATTAGTCCAAAAAATCATGTCATTTAATAAAAAGATCCATAACTTCCCGTAAATTTATAAAATAGACCCGAGCTCTGAAAAATCCATAGAAAATGTCTTTTGGACCCGAAAGATTGTCATTTTCAACTGAAAAATAAGAGAAGATAGAAATTAGGCAATAAAAATCATATCAATTAATATAAATATTCATATCTTACAGAAAATGTAGAAAATAGCCCGGAGCTCAGAAAAATCCGCACAAATGTCCGTTGGAACTGTAAGACTGCCATTTTCAGCTAAAAATAAGAGAAGACAAAATTAGGCCATGTAATAAATAGATTCATAACTTCCAAAAAATGTAGAAAAATAATACCGAGCTCAGAAAAATCCTCACAAATGTCCGTTGGAACAGGGAGATCGTCATTTTCGATTAAAAAAGAGAAGACAAAATTAGGCGAAAAATCATATCATTTAACAAAAAGATACATATCTTCAATAAAATTTGGAACATAGCTCCGAGCATTTAAAATTCGCAAAAATGTCTGTTGGAACAAGGAGATCGCCATCTTCAGCTGAAAAATAAAAGAAGTCATAATTAGGCCAAAAATGATATCATGTAATAAAAGTTACATATCTTCCAGAAAATGCAGAAAATAGACACGAGCTCAGAAAAATCAGCAAAAATGTCCGTTGGAACATGGAGATCGCTATCTTCAAATGAAAAAAATAAGAGACGACAAAATTATGCCAAAAATCATATCATTTAATAAATAGATTCGTACATTCCAGAAAATGCAGCAACTTGCTTTGAGCTAAGTAAAATCCAAAAATGTCCGTTTGAATAGAGAGATCGCCATCTTTAACTGAAAAATAAGTGAAAACAAAATTATGCCAAAAATCATATCATTTAATAAAAGTATCCACATCTTCCAGAAAATACAGAGCTAAGTAAAATCTGCAAAAATATCCGTTTGAACCCGGGAGATCACCATCGATAAATAAATAATAAGAGAAGACAAATTTGGCTATAAAAATCATATCGTTTAATATAAAGAATCATTTATTACAAAAATGTAGAAAATAGTCTAGAGCTCAGAAAAATCCGCAAAAATGTCCATTGGAACCGGGTGATCGCCATCTTCATCTGAAATGTTAGAGAAGACAAATTTGACCAAAAAACAAATGATTAAATAAAAGATCCATATCTTCCAGAAAATGTAGAAATAACATTGAGATGAAAAAAAATCCGCAAAAATGTCCGTTGGAACTGGGAGATCGACATCTTCAGGTAAAAAAAATAAGAGAAGACAATATTTGGCCAAAAATCATTTCATTTAATAAAATGATACATATCTTCCATATAATGCAAAAAAATAGCCCCGAGCTCAGAAAAATCCGCAAAAATGTCCGCTGGAACAGGTAGATCGCCATCTTCAACTAAAAAAAGAAGACAAAGTTATACCAAAAATCATATCATTTATTAAAAATATCCATATCTTCTAGAAAATACAGAAAATAGCTTTGAGCTAAGTAAATTCCACAAAATTTCCATTGGAACATAGATATAGCCATCTTCAGCTGAAAAATAAGAGAAGATAAAATTGTGCCAAAAATCATATCATTTAATAAAAAGATTCACATCTTCTAGAAAATACAGAAAATAGCTTCGAGCTAAGTAAAATCCAAAAAAAATCCGTTTGAACCGTGAGTTCCCCATCTTCAAATAAAAAATAAGATAAGATAAAATTAGGCTATAAAATCATATTATTTATTATAAATAGTCATATCTTACAAAAAATATAGAAAATAGCCTGGAGCTTAGAAAAATCTGCAAAAATGTCCGTTGAATGGGAGATCACCATTTCATCTAAAATATAAGAAAAGATAAAATTAGGCCAAAAAAATCAAATGGTTTTATAAAAAGATCCATATCTTCTAGAAAATGTGGAAAATATCCTCGAGGTCAGAAAAATCTGTAAAAGTGTCCATTGGAACCGGAAGATCGTCATCTTCAGCTAAAAAAGAGAAGACAAAATTAGGCCAAAATTAGATGAATTAATAAAATGATATATATCTTCCGTAAAATGTAGAAAAATCAGCAAACTTGTCTGTAGAAACTGTGAGATGGCCATCTTCAGCTGAAAAAGAGAAGACAAAATTAGGCCAGAAAACCTTATCATTTAATAAAATGATCCATATCTTACATAAATGTAGAAAAATAGCCCTAAGCTCAGAAAAATCCGCAAACTGTTTAAACCGGGAGATTGCCATATTCAACTGAAAAATAAGAGAAGACAAAATTAGGATATAAAAATTATATCATTTAATAAAAATGTCTATATCTTTCAGAAAATGTAGAAAATAGCCTGGAGCTCAGAAAAATCCGTTCAAATGTCTGTTAGAACTGGAGATCGCCATCTTCAACTCACACAAAGAGAGGCAAAATTAGGCCAAATAATCGTATCATTCAATAAAAAGGACCATATCTTCTAGAAACTGTAGAAAAATTGCTCCAAGCTAAGAAAAATCAGCTAAAATTTCAGTTGGAACCGGTAGATCACCATCCTAAAATAAAAAATAAGACAAACAAACGTATGCTATAAATATCATATCATATAATAAAAAAATTCATATTTTCCATAAAATGTAGAAAATAGCACCGAGCTCAAAAAATCTGCAAAAATGTCCATTGGGACCTGGGGATCACCATCGCAAAATTAACCTATAAAAATCATATCATTTAATATAAAGATACACATCTAACAGAAAATGTAGAAAATATCACAGAGCACAGAAAAATTCGCAAAATATTCGTTGGAACATGGTGTTCTCCATCTTCAACGAAAAAAATAAGAGACGACAAAATTAGGCCAAAAATTCATATTAGTTAATAAAAACATACATACCTTTCAGAAAATGTAGAAAATAGAACTGAGCTCAGAAGAATCCACAGAAATGTCCGTTTTAACCGGGATATCGCCATATTCAACTGAAAAATAAGAGAAGACAAAATTAGGCTATAAAATGATATCATTTAATAAAAAGATTCATATCTTACAAAAATATAGAAAATACCATTGATTTCAGAAAAATCCGCACAAATATCCGTTGGAACCTGAAGATCGCCATCTTCAACTAAAAAATAAGAGAAGACAAAATTAGGATAACAATCATATCATTTAATATAAAGATTCATTTCTTACAGAAAATAAAGAATATAGCCTGGAGCTTAGAAAAATCCGTAAAAATGTCTGTTGTTACCATGAGATCGCCATCATAAATGAAATAAAATAAGAGAAGGAAAAATTAGGCCAAAAATCATATCCTTTAATAAAAAGATGCATATCTTCCAGAAAATGTAGAAAAACATACCCGAGCTTAGAAAAATCCGTAAAAAATGTCTGTTGATACCAGGCGAATGACATCTTCAACTTAAAAAATAATAGAAGACAAATTTAAGCTATCAAAATCGTATCATTTAAAATAAAGATCCATATCTTCCATAAAATCTCGAAAATAGCACCGATCTTAGAAAAAACTGCAAAAATATCCGTTGAAACTAGAGATCGCTATGATCAATTGAAATATAAAAGAAGACAAAATTATGCGATAAAAATCATATCAATTAACGTAAAAATTCTTATCTTTCAGAAAATGTAGAAAATAGCCATGTGCTCAGAAAAATCTGCAAAAATGTCCATTGGAACTGGGAGCACGTCAAGTTTAGCAAATAAAAAGAGAAGACAAAATTAGGCTAAAAAATCAAATCATTTAAAAACGATCGATATCTTCCAGATAATACAAAAAAATAGCCGAGTGCTCAGAAAAATCTGCAAAAATGTATGTTGGAACTGGGAGATCGTCATCATCAATGAAAAAAAATAAGAGAAGATAAAATTAGGCCAAAAATAATATCATTTAATAAAATGATCGATCTCTTTCAGAAAATACAAAAAATATCCCCGAGGTCAGAAAAAATCCATAAAAATATCTGTTGGACCGGGAAACCGCCATCTTCAACTGAAAATAAGAGAAGACAAACTTAGACTATAAATATCATATCATTTAATAAAAGATCCATATCTTCAATAAATGTAGAAAATAGCCATGAGGTCAGAAAAATCCGCAAAAATGTCTGTTAGAACCAGGAGATCGCCATCTTCAACTAGAAAACAAGGGAAGACAAAATTAGGCCAGAAAAATCATATAATTTAATAAAAATGTCTATATTTTATAGAAAAGGCAGAAAATAGTCCACAGCTCAGAAATATCCGTAAAAATGTCCTTTGGAACAGAGAGATCACCATCTTCAACCAAAAAAATTAGAGAATACAAAATTATGCCAAAAATCATATTATTTAATAGAAAGATCTACATCTTCTAGAAAATACAGAGCTAAGTAAAATCCACAAAAATATTTCTTTGAACAGGGAGATCACCACTTTCAACTAAAAAATAAGAGAAGAAAAAATTAGGCTATAAAAATCATATCATTTAATATAAAGATTCATATCATACAGAAATTGTAGAAATAGCCTGGAGCTCAGAAAAAACAGCAAAAATGTACATTGGAACCGACAAATCGTCGGTTTCATCTGAATTATAAGAGAAGACAAAATAAGGCCAAAAAATCAAATGATGTGATACAAAAATTCATATCTTCCAGAAAATGTAGAAAATAGCCTCGAGGTAAAAAATGTCCAAAAATGTCTGTTGAACTAGGATATCGCCATCTTCAACTAAAAAAATAAGCGAAGACAAATTTAGGCCAAAAAATAATATCATTTAATAAAATGATTCATATCTTCCATAAAATGCAGAAAAATAGCCCCGAGCCTAGAAAAATCTTCAAAAATTTCCGTTTGAACCGGGAGATGGCCATCTTCAATTGAAAAATAAGAGAAGACAAAATTAGGAAATAACAATCATATCATTAATAAACAGGTCCATATCTTATAGATATGTAGAAAATAGCACGTAGCTCAGAAAAATCCGCTCAAATGTCCGTTGGAACCAGAAGATCGCCATCTTTAACTTAAAAAAGAAGACAAAATTTGGCCAAATAATCATATCATTTAATAAATGATCCATATCTTCCATAAAATGTAGAAAATTGCCACATGCTAATTAAAATCTGTAAAATGTCCGTTGGAACTGGTAGATCGCCATCTTCAACTAAAATAATAAGAGAAGATAAATGCAGGCTATAAAAATTATATCATTTAATAAAAAGAAACATATATTCAATAAAATGTAGAAAATAGCATCGAGCTTAGTAAAATCAGCAAGAACGTCTATTGGAACTGGTAGATCGCCATCTTCATCTTAAAAATAATAGAAGACAAAATTAGGCCAAAAATCATATCATTTAATAAGAAGACCAATATCTTCTAGAAAAATTAGAAAATATGCCCATAACACCTGCGAAATCCGTGCGAGTCCGAAAATCGTTAACCATTGCAATTGCTTGAATAACGAATTTTACCGGTGTTGTGGGAAAATAAGAGGCCAAATGAGGAACGTCCTCAGTTTCTATATGAAGATGAAGTAGTATCCATGACTTCCCATGAGATTTCGAGTGGGATAACCACTTGGTTGCTGTGAATAGCGGGGTTGAAGCATTTCACTATTTCTGACCGCCCAAGTACGAATTCGTCCCAGGTATGCCTGAAGAGGCAAGGATGATGGAGAAAGAGAGGAGAAGAGAGAGAAATAAGACAGAGGCATGCCATTGTACACATGATGGGATTGTACGTGTAATGCTCCACAATACTCAATGAATCGCAACATCACCCAGGGAGACACAAAAACACAACATTCCGAAACTAATAACATTCCATATAGGTAACAAGGCTCAATTAAATCTTATGTACACATTTCTCTCAGGTACAACTCAACACACCCAAGTACAACACTAAGGCACTACTACCACCATCGCACTTCACTACTCCACATCCCCAATACCCAGCCAGCACTCTTGAAGCATCCAATTTGCTACCTGAAAACCACAGGGTAGAGCACGTCAATACGTGTCCCAGTAGGAAATCCCAACACTAATGGCAATTTATGTTATTCTTTGCTTAATTACTATGGTTACAAGTTAAGGTAAGATCATGAAGACTATGTAACATAGTATAACGGTAACACATACCACTGTATGAAGTAAAAGTATATGAAATAGAGACGTACCTGCCGTTAGAGAGTGAGCTGACGCAAAAGAGAGTTAGTGCTACAAAAATTATATAAGTGAAGGAACAGCAAAGGCAACTACAACTATATGATTACAATGAGAAATAAATACACGAGGACAAGAAACAACTACAAGTAAGACTTCATAATAAGGATAACATAACTGCAAGGTAGTAAGTGACAAGTGCAGAGACTAACAATCCAAGTGCCACAAGAAGAGTATTATACCACAGTGTCACAACAATACAAGTAGAGGAAAGAGGAAACACTGCAAGGAGAACAAATAACATGTAATTTATAGCAACTACAACTATAACAAGTAAGGGAAATAATCACAAGTATATTATGATAAAGTAAGAGTCTTCAGTTATTGATATTTATCCGAAACCTTGGGTAAATGCAGGATATAAAGACATGGACCTCACCCCCAAGGTGGGGTGGCACTCAAACTACCCCGCTAGTGGTACACAAGCACTAATGAATTTTAGCGGGGCCTCTCGAACTCTCTCGTCTCTGGCAGGAGTGAGAATATCTTCCACATCACCACACGTATCACACAGTCACTCCCTGTTAGGCGAGTGAAAATAGTCATCACAACTACCATGGGTTATCCACTCCCTGCAGATGAGTGGGTGCTAAGAATCTCCACATCCAAGTCCAGTCCTTATGGCTGCTCTTACTCAGATATTCCTTCAAATTCCATCTTGGAAACTCACCATATTTAGAGAGGACTGAGACATTCCAAGCTCTTTTGAGTTAAACATCATAAGTTATTATATGAGTCGTGATGGCATGGCCTCAAGTGTCAACATTTCTCATTCATATCAATATGAGTTATGCGCCTAAGTGTCATGCCCTCATCATAGCCACATCACATATCAACATAGGTCATGCACCGAAGTGGCATGCCCTTCATCATATCCATTTCAATTCATTAATACTGATATATAAAACCATGCCTTACATTTCCCAAACATTATCAATTCATAACATGGTTCATGACATAAATGTATGAAAGCACATTTCTCCAGTTTATGGATTTTGCCTTCATTTGGGCATTTTCACGAGCATGTGGTGGGCATTATTATTAACATGGCCCTTAGAACATGAACTAATCCATGAGCAAACCACACTATCAAACTCTTTTCCATGTGTCAACAAGCATCATGAGCAATGAAAGGAAGAATATCTATAATACACAATTCAAAGCGATGTTTGAACGATTTAGCTTGCTGGGAAAATACAGACACATATATATGTTGGCAGATATCACCCAATTTCATTGTGAATTTAGCAAAACTTTATAAATTAAAGTCGTAGATCTACTAATAAAGGTTTCAGTTATCAAATATCAAAAATTCAGGATGTATATGCTAATTATTGTGACATGTACTGTAAAACATAGCAGATCTATTCAGGTTTAGAAAATATGACACAAATCCTTCAATAAATCTCAACCTATTCCAGCCAGATTCTGATTTTTCATTGAACATAAAAATTGTAGATTTTGAAGTTTAGATGTTTAAAATGTCGAAGTTTGCAGAATTTGGATATCTATAGTAGGAGATATAGTCAGTTTAGTGAGAGGATGTAAAATTTGGCAGAATCTGATACTCTGGAAATAGTTCCATTTTAGGCCTAATTGCATTTGGAAATTTGAAAAACTTCAAACATGAAAGTTGTAAATAACTATCCATTCCTTTCAGCAGAAATTTTTCAGAATTTTCACATGTCTTAATAAAAACAGCAAGCAGGGAAAACCCAACTAAATTTCAGCCACTTCATAACAAAATAATAGTTCAATTAAGCTAAGACTAACATAATATACCATTAGGGGAGGGGTTCCTACCTCAATATGGAAGCTTTCCCAACTCTTTTGCTTATTCTCGATGCCTCCTATATCCCTCTAGCTCCAAGCCTCAAGAAGACTCCATCTTGCATTTTCCATGTAGTGGATTATTCAAAAAGAAATGCATAGTATTAGCAAACATGGTATTATTGAAGGGATAACCCCACGGTTGTGGCAAATAGCAGGGTTGAAGCATTTTACTATTTCTGGCAACCGAAGCTATCGGCCAATCCGGACATCAAACGACCGAAATCATGGCTCCTATGGCATCGATAGTGCATCACCATTGCATTGAATGGTAAAACAATACGAATCCACTCACGGGTTCAATACACAAGCAACTGCCACGATCAACGATTTCTGGGACTTGCACGAATTTCACCGGTGTTATGGGAAAATAAGAGGCCAAATGATGAGCGTACGTGGTTTCTATGTGAAGAGGAGGCAGTTTCCATGATTTTTCCTGATATTTCGATAGCTGGGACTGCCAGAAATAGTAAAATGCTTCAACCAAGCTATTTGTAGCAACCGTGGGGTTATCCCAATCAAAATCTAATGGGAAATCTTATACACATAGAAACCACATACGCTCCTCAGTTGGCCTCTTTTTTCCCCACGTCTATGAAATCCGTGCGAGTCCCAGAAATTGTTGACCATGGCAATGGCTTGTATTGAACTCATGAGTAAATTCTTACAGTTTCCCATAGAAATCAATGTTGATGCACGATCGATGTCGTATTAGCCAAGATTTCGGTCATTTGATGCCCGGAGTGGCCGATTGTCGGGCTGCCAAAAATAGTAGAATGCTTCAACTACACTATTCACAGCAACCATGGGGTTATCCCAACCAAAATCTCATAGGAAGTCATGGAAATTATCTCCCCTTCACATAGAAACTATGGACGCTCCGCATTTTGGCACCATATTTACTCAAACCACCTACGAAATCCGTGCGAGTCCCACAAATTGTTGACACTGGCAATTGCTTTTGTATTGAACATGTGAGTGGATTCTTATTGTTTTCACAAGGAAAGCAAATGTGATGCAAAGAAAGTGAACGTGACACACTAACGATCTCGTAGGAGTCAAGATTTCGGTCGTTTGATGCCCGTATTGGTCGATAACTTGGGCTGCCAGAAATACTAAAATGCTTCAACCCTGCTATTCGCAATGACCGTGGGGTTATCCCAATCGAACTCTCATGGGAAGTAATGGAAATTACTCCTCTTCACACAAAAACTTCGGCCGATCCTTATTGGACCTTTTATTTATCCACAACGCCTACAAAATCCGTGCGAGTCCCAGAGTTCGTTAACCATGGAAATTGCTTGTGTATTGAACCCGAGAGGGGATTCTTATTATTTTCACATGGAAAGCAATGGTAATGCACTATCGATTTCGTAGGAGCCAAGATTTCGGTCATTTGATGCCTCGATTGGTAGCTAGTTGAAGCTGCCAGAAATAGTAAAATACTTCTACCCCCATATTCGCATCAATCGTGTGGTTATCCTAATCGATATATCATGGGAAATCATGAAAACTACCTCCTTTTCACATAGAAACCATTAACACTTCTCTTTTGGCCTCTTATTTTCCCACAACGTTTGCGAAATTTGTGCGAGTCCCAGAAATTGTTAACCATAGCAATTGCGTGTGTATTGAACCTGTGAGTGAATTCTTATATATTTTTCACATGGAAATCGATGGTCATGCACTATCGATGTCGTAGGATGCAAGATTTTGATCGTTTGATACCCGGGTTGGCATATAGCTTGGGGTACCAGAAATAATAAAATGCTTCAACCCTGCTATTCGCAAAAACCGTGGGGTTATCCTAATCGAAATCTCATGAGAATTCATGAAAACTTTTTTGAGTATAGGACTTCTCTCTACTTGGTGTTAATGATGAGCAAACATAAATACTTGTGACTAATCCCCTATTTTGCAGTTAATCCATTGCCTAAGACAATTATGAAGATCTACTAGCAATGGATGACTCACAAAGATCATTGAAAGGCAAATGAAATTGGATTGGATGATCGTAGATGATGATTGAAGCTCCGTGAAGACTTCAAGCTCATACGATGGATAGAAGAGAGAATTCGTCAATGTAACTTTCTTTATTTCTCTTCTAGTATGTAGCTTAGAAGTAGATTGATGGAGCACTCACACACATCTACATTCAGTCATAGGACATCATTAGACCTTTCGTCCTTAGACTCCAATTCATTTCTCTTTTCGTTATACAAGGATTGTTTATAACAGTCAACTGCTTAACAGTTTACAGTCGCCTGTCTCAAAAACAGTCGACTGTGTATTGTTCGACAGTCGCCTGTTATGCACGGACTTTTACAATATAGTTTTGTGCCTTCTCTGATTATTTCGCAGAGGCCACTGATGAATGATTTATAGGCGCCTGTCCTGGTGACAGTTGACTGTGTTTTGTAAATCAGTCGCCTGTATATCCTTCTGCCCAAACTAGTTTGATCTGTCTTTCACGGCCAGTCGATTACTGTTGAATATTCAGTCGACTGTCCCTTGGATCAGTCGACTGTGTATGCTTCAACAGTCATCTGTCTGTGAGCCAACTTATTGACTCTGCACTCTGGAAATTCTCAGAGTATTTGACAGTCGCCTGTATAAGGATTTATAGTCGCATGTTCTGATTAACAGTCGACTGTGTTCCTTACTTCAGTCGTCTGTCATATTACTTGTGAGATTTCCAGTATTATTCTAACTTACTTATCTTTCGGCCAGTCGCCTGTAGAAGAAATTACAGTCGCCTGTTGGTTTAACAGTCGCCTGTCTTTGCTTCATTAGTCAACTGTCCACGTGGTAAGTTACCGTTATGATTTCTCACCTACCCTTGCTGACTGTGCAACAGTAGACTGTGGATTGTTCAACAGTCGACTGTCGCGAGTTCAGATTCTATCCGTTAAGATTTTTCTCACGGATTTCAATTGGGTTTTTGCCTAAACTGTTTTGTGGATTTGAGAAACCTATAAATAGGGCTTCTACTGTTCCATTGAGATGTTACCTAAGCTATTGCAAAATCTCTCATGCTTTCATTTACAAAGATCAAAGCTCTCAAATCCAAAGCCCTAAGTATTTCCAAATCTTGTTCTCTTGCTCTCCAACCTAGAACCAAAGAGTGATCATCTAGGCAATTGGTGCAGTTAAGAGAAAGGGCTTCTCCTCTCTTCCAAGAGAGTTCTTCAACACACATCACACTCCTCCTTCAAGTTCTACTTCAAGGCATAGGTGATTGTAAGTGTTGTTTTCATTATTTCTTAACTTTCGTTATTTGAGATTTGCTCTCGGTTGTGAGAGTGGTTTTGCTTGCTCCCAAGTCGTGGGAGTCAAGGACATCGATTTCTTTCGATTTCACTTGTAGGGTTGCTACAAGTGGGTTTTAAGGGAACCTCAAGTTAGGGTTCTAACTTGAGTATCCAGAGGTATCCGGGTGGAAGGGACGTAGGATTACCGGGAACAAGTCGGGAGTTGACTTGGGTAATCCGAACCCTTGAAACATCTCTGCATTTGCGTGTGTTTCATTTTGGGTTGTTTTTCTATTCCGCACTATTTGTTGGATTGCATTTTATTTGGTGTAAATTCCTTTTAAATTTGCATAAACACTATTCGACCCCCTTCTAGTGTTTTCCCCATAGACAGGGTCCTTACAATTGGTATCGCAGCACAAGGTTATATCTATGGCATCCAACAACAACAACGTTCCTCCGCCGACTTTGTACAACAATCACGATCGTGATGGAGCGTCCACACTTTTCGAAGGTCAATCTACGGTATGTCCTCCACGTTTCAATGGTACTAATTTTGGCTATTGGAAGTGTAGGATAGAGACATTCCTTAGGAGTGCTTCACTTTGGAGAACTCTCCACAAGGAGTACGTCGAGCCCACCGAAGAGGATTTCGAGAAATGGACGACTTCCGAGAAGTCCGCCGAAGTCAACAACGCTAAAGCAATGAATGCTCTTCATTGTGCGTTGGACCCGAATGAGTTCAACAAGATATGCACATGTAAGAGTGCATATCAAATTTGGAACCATCTCATCGTTACCCAAGAGGGAACGAATAATGTAAAGCTTTCAAAGTTATATGTTGTTGTGCAAAACTTCGATTTATTTCATATGCAGGAAAATGAGACCATTGCTTCGATGTACGGATGATTCACAGACATCACAAATGAATTGGAAGCCCTTGGCCAAAAATATTCTGAACCTGACAAGGTAAGGAAGATCATCATGGGAATGACCTCCAAATGGGAAAGGAGAGTGATCGCCATCGAGGAGGTCAATGACTTGAAGAATTACACGGTTTTGAAACTTATCGGGACTCTTATGTCTTATGAGGTAAGACGAGAGAATCGATTAAATATTCGAGCCATGATAAATCCTTCGGAGGCCAAGAAGAAAGCTTTGGCATTCAACGCCAATCATCATCCTCCGATAGCGAAGATTTGGAAAATGAGATGGATTTGGGTGAAATGGCCCAAATGGCGAAGTTCCAATGCTTCTTCCGCAAAGGTAAGTTTTTCTCAAATAAACGTTTTGAGTCTACTAATGCTACTTTCTCTCTTTGCTATAAATGTAATAAGCCAGGGCACATCAAGAGGGATTGCCCAATGCTAAAGAACAAAGAGAAGTGGAAGGCTCCGAAGTACCACAAGTCCTACAAGAATAAGAAAGACAAGAAGAAAGGACTTGTAGGCACATTTGACGACTCAAGTGAAGAATCGTCAAGCGATTCCGATGATGAAAAGGGTGAGAGCGCCCACATGTGTTTCATGGACCGAGAGGATCCATTCTCCGATGAGAGTGATTCCGACACGGATGAAACCGATGTAACAATGGATGAACTTCGTATTGCTAACGAAGAATTATTTGCTAAGTATCAATCTTTAATGCTTAGATACACTAGCTTAAAGAAATCAAATGTTAGCAAGTCATCCATTTCATGCATTATCAACAATAACACCATTGTTGATACTTTAACTCTTGAGAAAGCAAACTTAGCTTCTCAAAATGTCACCTTGAGAGATGAGGTGATTATCCTCAAATCTCAACTAGATCAAACACATCCAACGGATAATAGTGATCTAGTCACACGTCACACACAATTGGGTTTAGAGAATGATTCTCTTAAAACCCAAGTGCACAAGCTCAAAGCACTGGTGTCCACCTTGGATACCAACATTTCTTCTCTAAAAGAGAAATATGAGCTCATGTCCTCCCGTATTGTGAGATTCAATAAGGAAAAAGGACAATTGGATGATTTGCTTGCAAACCAATTTCCAGCCACACATCATGTTGGTCTTGGGTTTGTGAAAGCAAATGCATCCAATGATCGCACCTCCTATAGTGGTGTCACTATAGGCTTTATGAGGCCTTCCTCCGATACATCCACAAGTGGTTTCAAAGACACTATAGGTAGCAAACCTACCAAGAAAGTCACCACTTCACCTTCTCTTCCTTTTGGCAAGAAACCCACTGAGGGTGGAAACCAAAAGTAAGGCCATGCTTACATGTACACTAACACTCATCCACGTATGAAACCTCCTACTTCACAAGTGGATAATTATGACACATTTTATGCTCCGCACCCACGGACATGTACACAACCACATATGAGAAATACTCATGTATGTGCTCCTATACACCCGTATGCTAATACGCATCATTCTTACTTGTATGCACCTCCTCCGCATGTCATGCATAATCCATATGCTTCATACAACATGCATGTTCCCAAGCATACATATCATCCTAGAATGTACAATGCATATCCTCCACCACATCTCTATGCTAGAAATCATGTTCCTAAGAAGCATGCACCACATAGAAATCCAACACATATGCATGCAACTAGGAAGAGGACTCCCAAGATTTACACTATTTGGGGTCCTAAGAATATTAGTCTAAATGATAGGAATGCTTATGTTGATTCCTATTTTCATGATGTGATTAGAAATAGTAATTATGTTGGGAAGCGGAAGTCCACTTGGACTTGGCTTTCAAAGGGCTAATACCCTTGGACCCAACAAACATTGGGTACCATGAGCTTATGGTAAATTATATAGGTACCCAAGAGAAAGAAGAAGAGCAATAAAGGTCAAACTTGCTCTAAAGGGAAAGGATGGATTCTCGATAGTGGTTGCTCCAAACATATGACGGGAGATCCCTCATTGCTCTCCGAAGTGATTAGCATCAAGGATGGTGCAATGGTCACTTTTGGAGGTAATCAAAAGGGAACCATCATAGGAGTAGGTATCGTTGGTAATCTTTCCAAACCCTTAATTACTAACGTTTATCTTGTTAGTGGTTTGTGTCATAATCTCATTTCCATTAGTCAACTTTGTAACAAAGGTTACAAGGTTAACTTTGGAGAAGGATTGTGTACTATTGTTGATTGTGATTCAAATGTTTTATTTTCCGGTATTAGGCGTAAAAATATGTATTATTTGAGCTTACCTAAAACCGTAGAACATTGCTTAGTTGCTAACACAAGTGAACAACTATTATGGCATCGCCGTTTTGGTCATGTTCAATTCAAGCACTTATATAAGTTAGCTAAGCATGATCTAGTCAAAGGTTTTCCTAAGAATGCTTTTAATAAGAAAAACTTTTGTGATTCATGTCAAAGAGTTAAACTAAGTAAATCTTCATTTAACCTTAAAGAAGGGATTTCTTCTAAGAGGCCCCTAGAACTTCTTCATCTAGATTTATTTGGGCCAACTAGAACCGCTTCTTTAGGTAATGCTCATTATGGATTAGTTTTCGTTGACGAATTTTCTAGATTTACTTGGGTTTCATTCTTAACTAATAATAATGAAGCTTATGAAGAGTTTACCAAATTTGCAAAGAAGATTCAGAATTTCTTAGGATCCACCATTATCACTATCCGTAGTGATCATGGAGGAGAATTTGAGAATGAATCTTTTACTAAGTTTTGTGATGACACTGGGATAACTCATAATTTTTCCTTCCCTCGGGCACCACCACAAAA
Source organism: Scilla litardierei (assembly GCA_030789695.1). Taxonomy (NCBI): domain Eukaryota; kingdom Viridiplantae; phylum Streptophyta; class Magnoliopsida; order Asparagales; family Asparagaceae; genus Scilla; species Scilla litardierei. The sequence continues at coordinate 88,979,992 of CM061131.1, read as the reverse complement.
TGGTGTTGTACAGAGAAAGAATATGACTCTTATTGAGTGTGCACGCACTATGCTCCATGATAGTCATCTTGGACTACAATTTTGGGCAGAGGCGGTGCACACGTCATGTTATGTGCTCAACAGGATCCTAGTGAGACCCCGAACGAACAAAACTTGTTTTGAGTTGTTTTATGATAAAAAGCCTCAAGTAAAATATTTTCGTGTTTTTGGTTCAAAATGTTTTATAAAGAACACATTTGGTAATTTAGACAAATTTGAGCCAAGATCCGATGAAGGAATTTTTGTTGGATATTCCACACGTAGCAAAGCCTACCGGATATACAACAAAACTTCTTCAACGATTGAGGAATCTCTTCACGTATCTTTTTATGAAGATTTTGATTTTCCTCATGTTGATGGTGATAGTGTAGATACTCTTTGTGATTCTCTTAATAATGTTAAGATTAATGATTCTACTGTTGAGACTAACACTTCTAACGAAATTGTTGAAGTTGTTCCTAGTGATACAGGTATACCCAAAGCTTACCCGACCGTTCACAATCATCCCCATAACCAAATAATTGGAAATATTGGTGTGGGTGTTCGAACGAGGTCGAGGATTGAAGAATTCTCTTATTGCACTTTTGTCTCTACCATTGAGCCAAAGAACATCCAAGAAGCTTGTGAGAATAGCTCCTGGATAGTGGCAGTGGAAGAAGTACTAATGCAATTCGAGAGAAACGAAGTTTGGGAACTCGTACCTCTTCCAAGTGGTCACCAAGTCATTGGGACTAAATGGATCTTCAAAAACAAGACGGATGAAAACGAGGTAATCACAAGGAACAAAGCAAGGTTAGTAGCTCAAGGCTACCGGTAAGAGGAAGGTATTGATTTCGAAGAATCTTTTGCCCCCGTAGCTGATTAGAAGCTATTAGGTTACTTTTGTCTTTTGCATCCCATAAGAATTTTAAACTGTTTCAAATGGATGTTAAAAGTGCATTTTTAAATGGGGTTGTCAATGAAGAAGTTTATGTTTCTCAACCTCCCGGTTTTATTCATGAAAAATTTCCAAACCATGTTTTCAAACTTAAGAAAGCGTTGTACGGGTTGAGACAAGCTCCTAGAGCTTGGTATGATTGACTTAAGACCTTCCTTTTGGATTTAGGTTTTAAAATGTGAGAAGTTGATTCTACACTCTTCATTAAAGATTATGAAAATGACATTCTTTTGATTCAAGTTTATGTAGATGATATTATTTTCGGTTCTACTAACTTTAATCTTTGTCAAGAATTTTCCAAGTCTATGAAGGATGAGTTTGAGATGAGCCACATGGGAGAGCTCATCTAATTCCTTGGATTGCAAATTCGACAAATGGAGAATGACACATTCATACATCAGACAAAGTACACCGGGGAGCTTATTAAGCGATTCGGGATGGAATTACCTTCAAGCAAAAGGACTCCCATGAGTACTTCTACTCATCTACACAAGGATGAGAGCGGAAAAGATGTAGACGTTCGTCTATATCAAGGTATGATCGATAGATTACTTTACTTAACTGCTAGTAGGCCCGATATCATGTTTTCCGTTTGCCTTTGTGCTAGATATCAAGCTAGACCTAAGGAGTCACACTTGATTGTGGTTAAACGAATATTTCGTTATCTCAATCAATCTCTAGACTATGGATTACTTTACCCTAAATCTAGCACATATGAGTTAATCTCATATACTGATGCCGACTTTGCCGGATGCAAGTCAGACAGGAAAAGTACTAGTGGCACTTGCCATTTTCTAGGAAATTCATTAGTCTCTTGGTTTTCTAAGAAACAGAATTCGGTATCATTGTTCACGACTGAAGCAGAATATATTACCACAGATCTTGCATGTGCACAAGTTCTTTGGATGAGACACACTCTTATGGACTATGGTGTCAACTGTGATACTTGCTCGATCATGGTTGATAACCAAAGTGCCATATGTCTTTCCAAGAATCCGGTACACCACTCCCGTACCAAACACATAGACGTGAGACACCATTTTATAAATGATCATGTAGCTAAGAAGGACATCATCTTAGAGTACATTGAAACCCTAAAACAAATTGCCGACATCTTCACAAAACCTCTTAAAGAAGATTCATTTGTGAGGTTGCGTGGAGAATTAGGAATTATGGGTGAATCTGAAATCTAGAAGCTCAATATACATGTTATAACACTTTTTGAGCTCATATCATCATGTTGCCTATCTTCTTGTGATATATCATTTATATGCGTTTAAGAAAGGCAAATTGTGATCTATGTGATTTCTTGAGTTTCTTGAGATTGATTCTGGTGATTTATGTTTCAATTGATGTAGTGTTTTTAAATTGTTTTTGATACGCCTATATTGGAGAGGCCCCAGAACAGAGGGGCCCGAGCCCAACCCGAAGGCAGGAGGCCCACGAAGAAGGGACGGCCCGATCAATGAGACCCACGGGAAATCTCAGACCCGAAGACACGCTCGTAACCATCCCACGACACCGGGGGTAACCGCTCCCCCAGGGGACGAGGCCTTAATGTCCATTAAGGGGGCCCCGTAATCGGCTCCCCCATGACGCAGGCAGGTGCCATCGTGGGGAAGGATCTCGGGGGCGTGAGTGGGGCGGACAGCGTGGGGGCGTGGTCGGGGGGGCAAACGTGGACGAAGCTCCATAAAAGGATGGGAAGGACAACGAAGCAGGTGATCGAATCCCAGGTACTTAAATCTGAGGTATTCCATCAACGACTTTGGTTTTCCGTCATTACTCTTCCTCCTCCTGCTCGCATCGAGGGTTAGCGTATCAATCTTCTCTCGAGTCATACCTACCCCGTCGAGTACTCCTAAGACCCCGATCTGACTTAGGCATCAGAGGGGATTCGACCGGAACCAAGGTCTGGCCACCCTGAGGAGTTTCTCGTCCATTCAGGAAGAAGCTGACTGAGGTGTTGAGGCTACCCTCAGCGCCCGACGACCACCCTCGCTGTTAGCGAGTGTGGCCACGGACCGAAGACCGAGCTCCGAGTGAAGCGCCGAGGCTACCCCTCGACGTGCGTCCAACTGAGGCCGAGCCCATCGAACAGAGCCGAGGCCTCCCCTCAGCTCCGCTTCAGCCAAGGACCGACGCTCGACCTCGATTCCATCTTCGACCCACGCCGAGCACACGAGAGCTTGGCGTGCCCAAGGGATCTCAATTGACCCCTTGACCACGCTGACCGCACAGTCGTCGGTCAACGATTCAGTGGTGAGAAAACACCCGTAAACATCTGGCGCCGTCTGTGGGAACGAGCTAACACCCACGTAAAGTAACCGCACTGGCAATGACACGGCTCCGCCCTCCGCGCCGGAGGGTGGATGCGACCCTGGCGTCAGGTATCGGCCCCCACCGCGGCCGACGGGAAGGGACCGTGACTCCCCGGCGAACGCTTCAGGTTGGGACTCTGAGGCGACCCCAGCCCGACCGCGCGGTCGACTTTGATTTGGAGAATGGGGGCCCTCCGTCACCCCCCAGTCGGCAGGACGGGGGTAGCAAGGGAGAAGCCACGGTCGGACGACGCACTAGTGGTATCTGGGGTCATCGACACATCCATGGTGCGGTGGCTGCTAGTCGACACTGGCAGCTCCTGCGACATCCTCTTCATGTCGACTTTAGAAAGGATGGGACTGCGAGACGAGGAACTGGAGCCATGCTCCGGGCCCGTGGTGGGCTTCACGGGTCACTCCACACCCATCGTTGGGACGGTCCATCTCCCGGTGACGCTCAGAGCACCACCCGACTCGGTGACCCGGGCGGTGGAGTTTGTGGTGCTGAGGATCGGGTCGGCGTACAATGGGATCATCGGCTGCCCACTCCTTAACGCTATTGGCGCGGTGGTCTCGACTCTCCGCCGAACGATCAGGTTTCAGACCCCAAGGGGGATTAGGCAAGTCGACGGTGATGCGGGAAAGCTGAAGATCTGCTACCAGCTAGCAGAGGAGAAGCCCCTTGAACGGCCTGACGATCTGATGGCCTCGCTTGACTTGAGGTACGGGCCAAGACCCGCTCCCGGGGAGGAGGAGCAGCAGATCCTGGTCACGAAGGTCGAAGGAAAGTTCGTCTCTATCGGATCGGGACTGGACCCTGACCTGAAAAGCAGGCTTATCGAGTGCTTGGAAGCCAATCTTTACATCTTCGCATGGTCACCCGATGACATGCCCGGCGTTGACCCCCGGATAATTATGCACCGGTTGAATGCCGACCCCAATTTCAAACCGGTCAGGCAGAAGAAGCGAAACCTAGGAGGCGAGAAGATGAGGGCCGCCTCCGAGGAGGTGGAGCGCCTTCTCGACACCGGCTTTATCCGAGAAGTCTGGTACACAGAGTGGCTGTCCAACGTCATGATGGTCAAAAAGCCCAACGGGAAGTGGCGTATGTGTGTGGATTTCAGCGACCTCAACAAAGCTTTCCCCAAGGACAGCTACCCATTGCCTCGCATCGACCACCTTGTGGATAACACCTCAAGGTATGAGATGCTCAGCTTCATGGACACCTACTCTGGATACAATCAAGTCCAGATGGACCCTCGGGATGAAGAGATGACGGCCTTTACGATGGATCGGGGGACCTTCTGCTATAAGAAGATGCCCTTTGGGCTGAAGAACGCGGGGGCCACCTACCAAAGAATGGTCAACAAGGTGTTTGCCTCCCGGATAGGGAGGAACCTGGAGGTCTACATCGACGACATGCTGGTCAAATCGTAGGAGCCAGGGGACCATATCACCGACCTCAGGGAAACCTTTGAGCGGTTGTGAAGGCACAACATCCGGCTCAATCCCACGAAATGCACATTCGGGGTAAGATCTGGTAAGTTCCTAGGTTTCATGATCACCAATCATGGCATTGAGGCCAACTCCGACAAGATAGAGGCACTAATTAGCATGCGAGAGCCGACGATAATTAAAGAGCTGTAGAGGTTGAACGGACGCATCGCCGCTCTAGGGCAATTTCTGTCCAAGTCTGTAGAGAAATCCCTTCCATTCTTCAAGACCCTGAGGAAAGCCATCGCCGAGCCGGCCGACAAAAGGAAGATGATACAGTGGGATGAGGAGTGCTCCCAAGCATTCACCGAACTCAAGGAATGCCTTCGGAGTCCACCGCTCCTATCTAAACCGCAGGAGGGGGAGTCATTGAGCCTCTACCTAGTGTGCACGGAAGAAGCGGTGAGCTCGGTGCTGGTCAGAGAGGACGATGGAGTGCAGAGGCCGGTGTATTATACCAGTCGGGTCCTGAAAGACGCGGAGGGGCGGTATGCCCCTATGGAAAAGCTGGCCTACGCCCTCGTCCTCTCGGCCCGTCGACTCCGGCCCTACTTCCAAGCCCACACTATAGTGGTCCTTACCAACTCCCAACTGGAGCAAAACCTCAAGAGATTCGATTGGATGGGGAGAATGCTGAATTGGGGAGTGGAACTAAGCGAGTTCGACCTTCGATTCAAGCCTCGCACGGCCATAAAAGGACAAGCCTTGGCAGACTTCATCGTCGAATGCACCATAGAAGGAGGGAACCCCTCTGAGGGAGTGGGCTCGGCTACGGTAACCACCCAACCCTTGTCATTCCTTTCAACTGACATCGTTCATGCTGGCCACCTAGGAGACCAGGACACATGGATAGTCCATGTTGATGGTTCAGCAACCCAGTCAGGAAGTGGGGCCGGTATCACGATTCGATCTCCCAAAGGAAGTGTCGTTGAGTACGCGCTTCGGTTCGAGATCCTGGCCACCAACAATGTGGCTGAGTACGAGGCCGCGATAAACGGTTTGAGGCTGGCCCGAGAACTCGGGGCCGATTTCGTGCGTCTCCTCAGCGATTCAAAGCTCGTCATCAACCAACTGCAGGGAAATTACGAGGCACGCAAGGAGGCAATGCAGAGCTACCTGGCCATGGCCAGGACTGTCCTGTCCAAATTCAGGAAGGCTGAGACCCTTCACCTCCCACGATCGGAGAACGCACGAGCAGATGCCCTGTCCAAACTGGCCTCCTCCTCGACCAAGGAGCTGTGTCACACCATCTATGTGGATAACCTTCGATTCCCCAGCACGGAGGAGAAAGAGGTGATGGCGATCGACGGGAACCCCACCTGGATGGATCCGATCGTTTGGTACCTCTCCCATGGGGAAGTGCCAACGGACTTAGACGAACGCCAAACCCTGGAGAGAAAGGCATTCCGGTACGTGATCCATGAAGGGGCACTTTACAAGAGACGTTGGACCAAGACAGACATCCTCTCTTACCTTAAGTGCCTCGGACCTCAGGATGCAGACTACGTCCTCCGGGAGGTGCACAAGGGGATCTGCTGAAATCACCACGGAGGCAAGACGATCGCTCAGAAGATCTTGAGGCAAGGATATTACTGACTGACCTTAGTCCACGATGCAACGGAATTCGTCCAAAGGTGCCAGGAATGCCAGAGGTTCGCCAAACTCGGCTCAACTCCCCCATCGGAACTCGTTCCGATTGTCAGCCCCGTACCTTTCGCGAAATGGGGGCTCGACATCCTCGGACCGTTTACTTCAGGTCGAGGACAGAGGAAGTACCTGATCGTGGCGGTGGATTACTTCACCAAGTGGATCGAGGCCGAATCGCTTGCTTCCATCACTTGGAAGAAGGCAAAGAGTTTCGTATGGAACTCCATCATCTCCAGGTTTGGGATTCCCCGAGCCATTGTCACAGACAACGGGAAGCAATTCGACTCTGCTGGGTTCAAAGGCTTCTATGCGGAGTGGAAGATCAAGCTCCTCTTCGCCTCAGTAGCACACCCCCAGACCAACAGGATGGCAGAGACCGCCAACAAGTGCATCATAGAGCCCCTCCGCAAGAAGGTGGAGGACGCCGAAGGGAGTTGGCCGGAAGAACTCCCAGGGATACTCTGGTCATACCGAACGACCCACAAGCAGGCCACGGGCGAAACCCCATTCATGCTCGCTTATAGCACCGAGGCGGTGGTGCCAGTCGAGGTAGGCAAGGAATCCCTCCGCATAAAGCATTTCGACGAGGAAAGGAACTCGGAAGGCTTGGAGCTCGGCTTGGAGCTCCTAGGCGAGCGACGGGAGCAGGCCTTGGCCACCATCATCCGCCAGAAGCAGAAGGTGGCTCGCTACTACAATTCCCGAGTTAGGGGGAGGAGCTTCCGCCAGGGGATCTGGTCCTCAGAAAAGCCGCCTTCAACCCAGAGATCACTCGCAAAGGGAGGCTGGCGGCTAAGTGGGAAGGACCCTACAAGGTCATCGAGGTCCTCGGACCCACGACTTATCGACTAGCTAACTCGGAGGGAAAGATCCTCACCCATACCTGGAACACCGAGCACCTGCATAAATATTATCAATGAGATCGCCCACAAATGTATCTCTTTTCTTCCATCTACCCGAATAAAATCACTCGAGCCAATTCATCTTCGTATTTTGCGACCGGGAGAAGCTCACTCAGGATGAGGGAGACCTCGCGGGGTGAGCACCCGAGCAGAGGCTCATAAGGCTAGGGGATAGACCCCTAGCAGGTTGACTCCCCCAACCGGCCGACAGGTTGAGGGCCAACTCCCCCGGGTCGGCCAAGGGGGTGAATCTATCGTAAGGCTAGGGGCAGCTCCCCCAGCAGGGTCGGTCCGTCGATCCGCCGTCAGACTGGGAGTAGCCCTCCCAGCAAGCTGAACGACACCAACCGGCTGTAAGGCTGGGGGCAACTCCCCCAGCAGGTCGGTTAACCAGCTGCCTGTAAGGCTAGGGGCAACTCCCCTAGCAGGTCGGACCAGAGGTCGACTTCAGTGGTTGACTTCAGTGGTCGGCCTCAACGGTCAGTCGCAGAACACGGGGTCGCACCCCTAGCAGACTGACCGGCCGAACCGACTGTAAGGCCGGGGGCAACTCCCCCGGCATGTTGGTGTGTCGATCGGGCCGTGAGCCTGGGGGATAGCGTCCCCCAGCCAGCCGATCAGCCAAACACGCTGCAAGGACGAGGGGCAACATCCCCGGCAGGATAGCCACCTCGTCGCCAGCAAATCCCAAAAACGGGCACACACCAAGGGGGAAGACAAGCAGTCATAGGCAGAAAAAGGAGACTTCATTTCTAAATAGAAGGAGGAGGGAGGGAGTGTTACACAACAACATAATAACCGAGCGACAAGATCAAACCCTCACTCACTCGTCTTCGCAGGGAGCCCCCTCAGGGCCGCCGGCAGGTTGTACACGAGGTCCGTCCCGTGTCTCTCCCTCGCCGTCGGAGTACACCCGGAGCTCCTCGAAATCGATCCCCGAGAGTAGAAACCTCTTCTGGATCTCGGATTTGCAGCGGGCGAACCCCTTCTCGAACGCTTCGGACATAGCCGTGGCTACGAAAGAAAGGGCGTACTCTTCCACAATGTCTTGGGCAATCTGAGCGGGGTTCATCGACTCCAGCTCTCGGATCCGATCTTCAAAGATGGTAACCCGGCGCTGATGCTCCGCCAGCTCCACCTCGATCTCTCTGGATCTCGCGTTAAGCTGGACTAGAAGAGCTTTCTCTCTCTCCTCCGCCACCTCCAGAAGGCTGGAAAGCTCCGGGAAGTCGGTCGCAACGACGGGGACAGGGCCCCCGCCAACTTCGGCGACCTCCATGAGCTCGGCAATCCGGTCCTCAGCCTTAGACTTCCCAACCAAAGCCAAGGCTTTCTCCCGATCTGATTTCTCTAAAGCAGAGGAGAGCTCAGTTACCCGGGTCTCCAGGGACTTGACACGCGCCTCAGCCAGCAGGCTGGCCTCACCCTCACCCCCCTCAGCCTCGGCGATCCATGCCACATCAGCCTTGGCCTGATAAAGGGCCTCGAATTGGTGCCTTATCGAAAGCCCCACTGAGGACAACTGCACCAAGAGACGAGGGATGAAATGAAGACTGCTACTAGGAACGAGGTATGCGAGAATGCCTCACCTGTTGACCAGCCTGGACCACGAAGGCAGCTAGGCGGTCGCCTTTGACCCCATCCAACGCAGCTTGGTCCAGAGGAAGGCAGCAGTTCTCAGCCAGCCGCGCCGCCACTCCGCAGTCAGCAAAAACCGACTCCCCCGACCCCACCGGAAAGCGAGGTCGGAGAAGACCCTCGCCCGACTGAGGTAAATCGATGGGAACCAAGTGGAACTCTCCCAGGTACCACTCGTAAACACCAGGGAGGGGGTTCTGTGGCGGCGATGAAGGCTCAGTCCACGGCCAGATGACCTCAGCCGAGGAGGGCGGAGTCCGACCCTCAGGCAGTGGAGCACCAACCTCCTTGACTTGGGCACGGGCCTTCTTCGAGACGCCCAGTAAGGGGAAGGATGGGGCTTGCCCCCTCGCTCTTTTGGAACCTGCACCGGGAGGCGGCTGTTTCTTTCGGACCTCACATACGTGAACCCTCCTTCGCGGAGCGGGCTCTGGGACCGTGACTGGGGGAGGAGTCGGAGAGGAGTCGGGGGAAAATCCACCTGTAAAAGGGGGCAGAGGAAAGGGTCAGAACTGGCCGGGATGGCCCCATACATCAACTCCTCCAAGCGGCGGACGTCAGCGGAACTCACCAATGGGCCAAGTGGTCTTCCGCAAGTTAAGATCATCAAAGAGAACGTCGATTCTCCGGTCCTTCGTGGGGACCGCTAGCATGGTCTTCACCGCCTCGAGCTCGGCATCGGTTGGGTCGTCCAGCTCAAGAGCCAGCGTGCTGACGGTGCTCCATTGGGTCGGGAAATCTACGTTCGACAGGAAGACGACGAAGACGTATTCACCCTTCCAGAGCTTCAAGGAGCTCGGCAGCCCCAGCACCAGGCTCATCTTTGGCCGAGCACTGATATAAATCCAGGCCCCCGACTGATGATGGCTCAGACGGTAGAATTGGTCGAAGAGTCGGAGGGAGGGGACCACCCCCTTAAGTACGTAGAGAACAACGAACCCGATGATGAGCCCAATAGCGTTGGAGCAGAATTGGCATAAGGCCGCCCTATGAGCTCGCAGAAATTCAGCGATGAAGGCATGGAGAGGAAACCGAAGCCCGAACCGAAAACACTTTTCGTATACCCTGACCTCACGTGGACCGAGGAAGCAGATTCGCTCGTCGGATTCAGGGGCCCGGGCAGAGTATGGGGAAGAAGATAACGGGTGCGCATACCTCCGATTGAGGGGGCACAAACGGACGAGGGATATCCCAGAACCTTGGGGGGCACCCCTGAAAGCATGCCCCCCATGACGACGAATCGCAGAGACCAACCCACAGGCCGGGCTGGGATCGCCGACGTTCTCTGGGCGACCCGAACCAGTGACGGAGGATGACGACATGAGGTGAAGCTTGAACAGGATTTAGATCGACGAAAATAAAAGGGAAGAGGTGGGGAGATGACGATTGATGAAGCCAGCCCGGTAGACGTCAACTCCCCTTTTACCTCTCTCTTTCCCCAGGACGACCCCTCGCACGGCGGGGATGAACGCACGGGGGAACATGGCAACATCTGGGAGCCAACGACGCTTCGAAACCCACACCTAGAGGGATATGAACGGGCCACCTCATGATGGCCTCCATTTAATGAAACAGCTTCGACTGAAACGCCTGTCAAAATCGGCAGAAGTCACATCGGCCTAGCCGAGCCAGCTGGAGGGGATCGACACGACCGATGGGGGCAATTGATACGCCTATATAGGAGAGGCCCTAGAACCGAGGGGCCCGAGCCCAACCCTAAGGCGGGAGGCCCACGAAGAAGGGACGGCCTGATCAATGAGACCCACGGCAAATCTCAGATCCGAACCGTCCACGATCTGACATGCTCGTAACCAGCCCATGATCACCGGGGGTAACTGCTCCCCCGGGGGACGAGGCCTTAATGTCCATTAAGGGGGCCCCGTAATCGGCTCCCCCATGACGCAGGCAGGCACCATCATGGGGACGGATCTCAGGGGCGTGAGTGGGGCGGACAGCGTGGGGGCATGGACGGGGGGCAAACGTGGACGAAGCTCCATAAAAGGATGGGAAGGACAACGAAGCATGTGATCGAATCCCAGGTACCCAAATCTGAGGTATTCCATCAACGACTTTGGTTTTCCGTCATTACTCTTCCTCCTCCTGATCGCACCAAGGGTTAGCATATCGATCTCCTCTCGAGTCATACCTACCCCGCCGAGTACTCCTAAGTGTTGGATATGGACGACATGTATACACCCATGAGGGGATGTATGAGGGTCTATGGACCTCAGATGTCGCGTGCATGAAAGCATGTGCGAATGGAACCTTTTCATGTGTGAAAAGGACCACTCGATAAGTGGAAAAAGTCACTTTATAAGTGCATAAAGGCACTTGATAAGTGCATAAGGAAGAGGATAAGGAATGGTGTTAATATAGGCTAATAAGCTTATAAGTAGTTATTTCCTACAATAACTACCCCCTTGGCCTATAAATAGGACACAAGGGTAAGCCTTTTAAGGCTAATCCTTCATACCACAAGTTTGCATAAGGCAACTTATTTTTCCTCTTCTCCCTTCCATTAAGTTCTTCTTCCAAATAGAGATTTAGACGGTGAAACGCTGCTTTGATCCTATGTGACAAAGTACCGACTGTTGTGGCGAATCCAAGGGCGAAGTAATTCAGAGACTATAGCGAAGCGTACACTAACGTAAGTCTCTTCTCTCTTTCGATCCTCTATCATCTTATGATGGGATCCTACATTGGTATCAGAGCCACACGGGTTCGCCCTGGTCTCACCGATGAATGACACGTTGTCTCTTTCACGAATGAGTTTCCTACCATTATGGATATGGTAGGAGCGCATCGTGACGGAGATAATGCAAAAGTTGTTCTTTTCACGTTAGGGTCTTTTGCCATTACGGATATGGCAGGAACTCTCCGTGACGGGAACAACTGACCGTTCATCTCGCCAAACTCGCACTCCTCATGGATGCTGAGTCTCCATTCAATAGGGAATGAGCACTCTCTTCATGTAGAACATGAAGTTTGCGGCCTTGAAAGTGTGTTATTTGTTTTTTTGGCACACGGCCATTAAAGCATAACCACTTTCTCGATGAACGGGTGTCTCATCGAAGAAGATGGTGGTTACCAAACTTCTCATCGGAGAAGAAGATTGCCATGGAAGGGCATGGTGAATTGTCACCATGTAGTATGGCAATAGCATATCTCTTTGGTGCATGATCACCATGGCCATGTGGGTCATGGTGGCTATGCACCCCCCTCCCCATTGGGGAAGGGGTTGGCTTCGGCCAATGACAACCAAGACTACCCCCCTTCGGGGGGTGGGGGGTGTGCGGCCGGACTCCAAGGAGGCCGGCCGGCCGGTAGGCCAGGGCCTCGGCCAGGCCGAGGCGCCCTGGCCGGCCCTGGCCGAGGCCAGGGCAGAGGTGCCCTGGCCGAGGCCTCGGCCAGGGCCAGGCCGAGCGGCCCTGGCCGAGGCCAGAGCCATGCCGAAGTGCCCCAGCCTCGACCCCAAGGGGGAGGGGGGCCTGCATGGCCGGTCGGCGGCAGTTACCTGCGGCAAAGCCCCCTGCAAGGGGGAGGGCCTGAATCCCTACGGGGGGGGGGGGGGGGGGAATCCGGCCTTGGCACGGCCACGAATCGACCCCGGCAATGGCCAGGGCAGGCCACTACCTCCCGCTGCAAAATACGTTTTCAAAATACGTTTTCAAAATACGTTTTCAAAATCGCTTTTCCGCTGCAAGTACTATAAGAGTACTATTGTTTGATAAGTGATGGGGAAATATTGAAAGTTGTTCTAGATGGTGATTGGAATCGTAATGACCTTTCCGATTCTAGAGCAACATCTTCAATATTTTTCGAAAGTAACTTATCAAATGTAAAATTTATGCAATGTTTTTGATCAAACGCTTTTTTATGTATTTTGCAGCATTTTAAAGCTAAAATGTCTTCCGCTACTAAGAACATCGTCGTTGAGTTGAACAAAGGTGAAAAACTCAACGGCGATAATTACAAACTGTGGTCCATGAAGATACAATATGTTCTAGAGGAGCAAGATGTGCTCGAAACTCTGACGAACATAATGATTGAATCTGAGTTAGGCAGTACGGCCCAACACAGAAGAGACAAGGAAGCTTTTGATGCTTGGTCTCGGAAGAACAAAATTGCTCGCATTACGTTGTTGTCAAGTATGGCCGACGACATAATGCGAATCTTCCGAGAATATGACCTAGCTATGGACATATGGTCCAAACTAGAGGAGAAGTTTGGTGGCACCTCGGTGACCAAACTTCGCTCTTTAACTATAAAAGTCGATTCGTACAAAAACGTCCAGATCATTCCATGGGAATGCATCTGCGACACATGGCGAATCTTATTTCAGAGTTAAAGGATGCAGGTCATATGATCACTGATGAGCAACAAATCCAAGCGGTCATACGTTCCCTACCAATCGAATGGGACAACATGAAGATGCATCTCACTCATAATGAGAGCATCAAGAAATTCAACGATGTTTCTAAGCACCTCGAGTTAGAGGAAGAGCGGCTTGCGGCCGCCAAGCCAAGTATAGAAGTGCACATGGTTGCTAGTTCCTCACACGGGGGAAAGAAACGTAAACATCACTCGAAGTTTGCTCATGAGTATAAAAAGCAACCAGTGTGTTCCAAGAAACCCAAACAAAAGGGTGGGAACAAGAAATGGCACAAGAAGAAGGACTTGAAGAAGATCAAGTGCTTCAAGTGCAACAAGTTAGGTCACTTTGCCCGTTCATGTGCGGATGGAGGTGACAAGGTAACTTGTCATAATACTAGTTACATATGTGTTTCTAGTTCAATATTTCTTGTAGAATCAAATCCCTTTTGGATAATTGATTTAGGTGCCACCGACCACATAGCAAGGGACAGACGGTCCTTCGTGGAGTATCACCGGATACCCCAAGGAACAAAGTGGATATATGTAGTAAACAACCAACGTGTTGAAGTGAAAGGCGTTGGGACTTGCAAGCTCGTCTTGGACAACGGCCGCACTATCTTTCTTCATGATGTTCTCTTCGCTCCGGATATTCGAAGGAATATCATATCTGTGGTCGTCTTAATGGGTCTTGGTTATAGTTGGTTATTTCATAATTGTAATGTGGATCTGTCTTGTAATAATTCTTTAATTGGTTCTGGGTATGTTTTTAAAGGATTCATTGTATTGAATACGATGTACGATTCCTCAAATTTTAATGAAAATTTCCTTGTTACAAATTCTTCGATTTATGAGTCAGATGTAATTTGTTGGCACGCAAGGCTTGGTCACATTGGACCAACACGTATGGATAGACTTGCCAAAGTGGCCTTCTATCCAATGTTTCAAAGGTCGAAATGTCGACTTGCGAACATTGCCTTGTAGGGAAATCTTGTCGCAAGCCATTTGGAACCGGCACAAGGGCCGAGGTTCCATTACAACTCATCCATTCGGACATATATGGTCCGATGAATGTCAAGACAAGACGCGGGAAGTCCTACTCCATCACTTTTATTGATGACTTCACCCGATTCAGACATATCTATTTGATATCCCACAAAAATGAAGCATTAACCTGCTTTAAAAACTATATGAGTTTAGTGGAAAATCAATTAGATCGCAAGATTAAGGTCTTGCGAACCGATAGAGGCGGTGCATATCAATCAGCAAGTTTTAAGGAACTTTGTGATGAAAAGGGCATAGTCCATCAAGTAACTATGCCTTATACTCCGCAACAAAATGGTGTTGCTGAAAGGAGGAATAGGACTTTAATGGAAATGGTCCGTTCAATGATGGCGGAAGCTAACTTGCCAATCACCTTTTGGGGTGATGCATTATTGACGGCTGCTTTCATCTTGAACCACGTACCATCGAAATCAGTTAGCTCCACTCCTTATGAGTTGTGGAACCAAAGGTCTCCTGACTTAAGCATTTTAAAACCCTGGGGGTGTGCATTCTATGCACATATTTCCTCCCATAAGTATGGCAAACTTGGGCCAAGGGGGAGGAAATGTATCTTTATACGATACGCAGAAAACTCCAAAGGTTATGTTTTTATTGGTCAGGAAGACAATGGAGGACTAATTGAATTTGAGTCGAGGGATGTTACTTTCTTGGAAAATGAGTTTCCAAGACAGGGCGAGATAAGTCAGGACTTATCTCTATTTGAGATTTATGATCAAGAAGGATTACCTCATTCGAGTGGGAGAATTCTTGGTGAAGACGAAAATACATTTCAACCTTCACCAATGGATGATACGAATGATGCGAATCCTATTCCATATAGGAATAATGATCCAAGTGGGAGCAATTCTAATCACATTCCAAGTGGTAATCACATTCCAAGTGGGAGTAATATTAGAATTGATCCAACTTCGAGTCAACAAGGACTTGAAGAATCTCAAATGCAACGTAGTAGTCGTACAAGGTTAGCTCCTCTAAGATTTGAGGATGAATTCCCACAAACCTTCGTGACTTTACTACAAGAAGATGACGAGCATGCTACTTTCAAACATGCCGTATCATGCCCTGCAAAAGACAAATGGATGGAAGCGATGAAGGAGGAATTAGAATACATGAAAATTAACCGAGTCTGGGACTTGGTTGACTTACCCAGAGGACGTAAAGCTATTGGGAACAAATGTGTTCTTAAGATCAAGCATAAGGCTTATGGTTCTATAGACAGATATAAAGCTCGCCTTGTCGCGAAAGGTTTTACGCAACAGGAAGGGATAGACTACGAAGAGACCTTCTCACATGTTGTTCGTTTTACCTCGATTCGCTTGATTCTGGCTTTGGTAGCTTGCTTAGACCTCGAATTACATCAAATGGATGTAAAGACTGCCTTTTTCAATGGAGAATTGGATGAGGAGATCTATATGGAACAACCAACAGGGTTTGTAAAAGAAGGAAACGAACATAAGGTTTGTAAACTTCGTAAGTCCATATATGGTCTTAAACAATCCTCGAGACAATGGTATATACGATTTCAAGAAGTTGTCTTATCAAATGGTTTTACCATGCTTGATGAAGATAACTGTGTATATATCAAGAGGATCAAAAGCAAGTATGTTATTATGTCTCTATATGTAGATGACATTTTAATAACCGGAAATGACAAGGGCTTTGTGATGGATATCAAGGCTTGGCTTTCATCAGTATTTGAGATGAAAGACATGGGAGAATCCGCATATATCCTTGGAGTTAAGATTTCAAGGAATCGTTCGAAGAAACTTCTTTCTCTTTCACAAGAGACTTATATAAAGAAGGTTCTATAACGTTTTAATATGCAGGACTGTAAGTCCATTGATACTCCTATAAGCAATGCGATAATTTATGTCTGAAAATGTGTCCAAAGAACCAAAAAGAAAATGAAATTATGGAAAAAGTTCCATATTCCAGTGCAGTTGGTAGTCTTATGTACGCTATGATGTGTACAAGGCCGGACATATGTTTTGCCGTTGGAATGGTAAGTCGTTACCAATCCAATCCAGGGCAAGCACACTGGAAAGCGGTTAAGAGGATAATGCGGAATCTTAAAGGGACTGCGAACTATGCTTTATGCTATCAAGGAGATGCCTTAAGGCTCGAAGGCTACACTGATGCTGATTGGGCGGGTGATCTCGATGAGCGACGATCGACCTCAGGACATGTTTTTCTACTCGGATCTGGTGCAATATCCTGGAGTAGCAAGAAGCAATCCTGCATCGTACTTTCAACTATGGAAGCCGAATTTGTAGCATTTAGCATGGCGGTCCAAGAAGCTGTTTGGCTTAGGAAGTTCTTAGACAAGCTAATTGATGCAAGTGACTCAAGTGCTGTACCAATATACAGTGACAGTCAAGCATCTATAGCCTATGTCAAAGATCCAAAATTCCATTGTAAGACCAAACACATTGATATCCGCTACAAATTTGCAAAAGACTATGATAAGAACAAGAAGATAGACATTAGGTACATATCTACGCATGAGATGATAGCGGATCTGCTTACGAAAGCGATCCCCAGAGATGTGTTTTACAAACACTTATCATCTCAAGGATTGCGTAAGAGCTGAGTTGTATCAATGTATATTCCCATGTCTATGAAAGATCAAATTTTATAAAAGAATAAGTTCTTTTCGACATTGCATATGAGTTTCTTGAAAATGTTTGTGTACATTTCTTTTAATCTCAGCTATATTTTCTAGTATGTCAGACAGATTGAGGTTGGCTCTCTCACATGAGCAACCGCCTTTATTCTATCAGACGGATAAGATAAAGATGAGACCTGTTTAAAGTCAAAATCGTCAGACGGATGATTTAGAGTCATGACTTAAACAAAATGGTCGTATGAAAGATCTGCATCATATGGATGCTTACAAAAGATCTAAGAGGATTTTTGAAATCTTATCTGTCTTATGCAGGATGTGGGTCCAGGAAATTAATGAGTAGTAAAAGGGACTCAAAGTCAGACATTGTGGTGTCTGATCATCATCCTTACAACATCATTAAGACATACGCTCCTTGGGAAAGGAGTGATGTTGTAATACGTATTCATACTACGTATGCATTTGGCCATTGGGTTAGAATAGTAATTTTGTTTACTATTTTATGAGACCCAAAGACCACATGGGTCTTAAACTTCTTACCCTTATGGACTCTAATTGGTTCCTTTAGATTTGACTGGGTGATCGCTGTCTTAGCATGTTGGTTATGGACTATGGTCAATTCGGTCCGGCGGGGCATGTTAGAAAAGCGAGTCAAGTCAAGATCGAAAGGATCTCAAGAAGAGGAAGATTAATTTCATATTCACATTTGGACTTTATATATTCAAAGCTGGCCAGCCAATTGTAATCCAGATGGGATTCAATTGTTGAATATAAAGTATAAGAAATGTGAAGAAATAATCTAGGGTAAAGCATGCGTTGATCTACTCAACTTTGCACCCCAAGGAGTGTTGTGTATCTCTAACAAGTGCACAACAGCGGACTTTATGCGCATGACGGTCACACGGTCTATTTCTCAGTATGATAAACAGAAGAACTAAAGGAAAAGATGTTTCCTTACAATCCCCTCAAGTGTGAGTGGGAGATGTTGGATATCGACGACATGTATACACCCATGAGGGGATGTATGAGGGTCTATGGACCTCAGATGTCGCGTGCATGAAAGCATGTGCGAAGGGAACCTTTTCATGTATGAAAAGGACCACTCGATAAGTGGAAAAAGTCACTTTATAAGTGCATAAAGGCACTTGATAAGTGCATAAGGAAGAGGATAAGGAATGTTGTTAATATAGGCTAATAAGCTTATAAGTAGTTATTTCCTACAATAACTACCCCCTTGGCCTATAAATAGGACCCAAGGGTAAGGCTTTTAAGGCTAATCCTTCATACCATAAGTTTGCATAAGGCAACTTATTTTTCCTCTTCTCCCTTCCATTAAGTTCTTCTTCCAAATAGAGATTTAGACGGTGAAACGCTGCTTTGATCCTCTGTGACAAAGTACCGACTATTGTGGCAAATCCAATGACAAAGTTCAGAGACTATAGCGAAGCGTACGCTAACGTAAGTCTCTTCTCTCTTTCGATCCTTTATCATCTTATGATGGGATCCTATACTAAGACCCCGATCTGACTTAGGCATCGGAGGAGATTCGACCGGAACAAGGTCCAGCCACCCTGACGAGTTTCTCGTCCATTCAGGAAGAAGCTGACTGAGGCGCCGAGGCTACCCCTCAGCGCACAACGACCACCCTCGCTGTTAGCGGGTGTGGCCACCAACCGAAGACCGAGCTCCGAGTGAAGCGCCGAGGCTACCCCTCGACGCGCATCCAACCGAGGTCGAGCCCATCGAACAGAGCCGAGGCCTCCCCTCAGCTCTGCTTCAGCCAAGGACCAACGCTTGACCTCGATTCCATCTCCGACCCATGCTGAGCACACGAGAGCTTGGTGTGCCCAAGGGATCTCAACCGACCCCTTGACCACGCTGACCGCACAGTCGTCGGTCAACAATTCAGTGGTGAGAAAACAACCGTAAACAGTTTTTATGATGAGTTTATGATTAGAGTATAGGTCCTAGGGTGAGTGTTCGTATACTTTGGATTTTTATCTCACTGTGCATTTTTGGACCAGGACAGACGATTGTCTTTCCTTCGACAGTCGACTGCCCTACTCTTTCATCTCTGTCTAAGAATTTGTATCTTTCACACAGCCGACTGATGACTGTTTTCCAGTCGCTGTTATTTTAACAGGCGACTGTACTGTAGTCATCAGGCGACTGTTCTCTCTGTCGAAATTTTATCGTGCTCTCTGTTGTTTTGATGAAGTTTATTGATTATCAGCCAATCGACTACAGCATACCTTACAGTCGACTGTCCGACGGACATGCGACTGCATGTTACTTGCCAATCGACTGCCCCTCTTTCTGAGCTTTTTTATCACTTCATCTAGTCGACTGACTTCTGTTCATCAGTCGACTGTCTTCTGTTGAGACGGTTCAAGTGCTTTGATCTGAGCCGCCGATTCATTGATCCTACGGCCCAGATTATTTCCCTAACTTTTATATAGAGCGAGACTGTTCATTTCGACTCTAGCGTTTCTCTCTCATTTGTTTGAACCGCTTCGTCTTCCCGCTCGATTTCTCAGCCGTTGCCGTCGATCGCCTCCTCCTCGCAAGTCGATCATTCCGTTGTTGCTTCCTCGCTTCTCCTTGACTTGGTTTGTTTCTCTCTCAAGTCTTTCGATCGATTGTTGTCTTTCTTTTTCTTCACCCATCGTTTCTCTCTCTCTCTCGCTTTCCATGGCACCCAAAACCAAGGGAAAAAAGAAAATCTTTGCTCTTAAGCGACCTAGGGCACCCAAGAAACCTATAGCCAAGAAGAAGAAACCATACAAAGCCCGAACCAAACATGCCAAGTCTCATGTGCATTCTTCTTCACAGTGATATTCTCCTTCTGCATCTTCTTCCGACGCTCAGCCACTGTTCATGCGTCAGCGGAAGCCCATTGGTGTTACCATCAATGAGCCTACTGCTGCCGCTTCCCATCAGTCTGCTTCTGATTCGTGCTCTGGAGAAGAGCCTCCTGTCGTACCCCCTACTGATTCCTTAGTTCCTCTTTGCCGAGATGATCTTTGTTTGGCAAAGTTTCACTCTCTCCGAGGTATCAATCTTGTTAGGGAGCAGTACATTGCTTTTCCTGCCCTCACTGCAGAGAGACTTTCTGATATTCTTCCAGCTACCCTCTTGGCCGATCTTTTTCGCTTCTCTCAGAGCGAATCTCCTGAAGCTCTTCTATGCGAACCGTGTTCGCGGTGAGTATTCCTCTACCGGCATCCTCGATACTGTCATCTAGGGAACCCACATTCAGATCTCTCCCTCACTCTTAGGGACTATTCTTAGGATTCCCTCTGTTGGTTCCCTTCCCTCTGATATTTGCATCTCCGATATTGACGACCTTGACCAGTCTGTCCTCCGGGATATGTTTCGAGAGGTACCTTTAGCCCTTGATTCGGGTGTCAGGTCATCTATGTTTTCTGTTAGAGGTTGGGCTGTTCACCTAGTGGTGAAGTCCAACATCCTGCCGAGGTATGGATCATCTGACCAGCCGTCTCAGGATGTCCTGAAGTGTATATATGTTATTTTCTCTGGCATGCCCGTGAACTGGGCCGGTGTCTTCCTTGATAGGATGGACAAGGTCGAGTTCACGTCCTCCTCGTCTCACATTCCTTATGGTGATCTTTTGACTCTTGTCTTCCGTCATTTTGGTATTGATTTGTCTCGTTACGAGCCCATGCCCTTTGGTCATCTCCTCGACGCATCTGTAAAGTTGAAATCTTCTTCGGCTCTGCAGTCTGCCTCGAAGAAGAGGAAATCCACATCTGCTTCGTCCTCCTCCACTGTTCCTCCAGCTGACCTGCCTTCCACCTCTGCTCCACCATCTCGTGATATTCTTTTAGAGATGGTCTCTGGACTTTACAGATTGATGTCTCTTTCTTTCCTCCATCAGGGAATACCCTTCCCTGAGGATCTGAGACAGTTTGTTCCCCAGCCTCTTGTGCCTCCTCAGCCCACTGATGTCATTGAGCATCATGGTGTAGCTTCTACTCAGGATGTTGCTGCTGCTGCTGCTGTTACTGCTGCTGTTGCTCCTTCTGACCCTCCTCCAGAGGATACACCTGCTGTCACAGAGCCTGCTTCTTCTTCTGCAGCCCCTGGAGACGCTCACTCTTAGATAGGTGTTTGTGTGGTGTTAGCTTGGTGATGGTTGTATTTTGATGTATGATGGATTTTTGATGTATGCTGATGTTATGATAGATACTTGATGTTGTCTTTATATCTGTATAGTGATGTACTTCGATGTTATCATGATGTATTCTTGTGTGATCATGATGGATATTTTTTGGTTGGACATGTTGATGTCCGTTTGCTATGTACTCACATCACTTTTGATATATATATATATATATATATATATATATATATATATATATATATATATATATATATATATATATATATGATGATGTTGTTGTTTTCTCTTGTGTCACACTATGCTATAATGTTTATCTTATCTGTGTGATGATTGCCTCATTGTCTCCTTTAATGATTTATTCTCTTCTGATGTTTTGTTAAGACAATGTGGATTTGATATTGGTTATTCCATGCTATCTCTGATAAGATGAAATTTTTTTTGAAATTATTTTCGTTTCATATATCTAAAATGTTGATATTGGACTTCAATTCCTCTATTCACATAAGTATATGATGTGCTTTCATAAGTCTTTGATTCCTTATATCTTTATACTCCTTGATTGTTGTTAGTTCGTATTTAGTACGATTATTGTTGTTGTTATATACTCCCGCCTTTTTGGATAATGCCATAGGGGGAGAGAAATAAACATACAAGATTCATAATGAATGTGCTAAGTATGTTCTAACAGTTTGAATCTAAGATTGAAGTTGCCTTAGATTCAGAGGGAGTAAGATTACATTGAATAGGGATTTTAATTCCTAGATTTCTTGATTTAAAATCATACGTATCTTACTCATTTGCTTCAATTGATATGTAGATGCCCTATTATTTGTTGACTAACTTGATTGGCATCTATGTAGGGGGAGTAAGTTTTCGTAAGCACAATTATTTATCTTTTTGTTTATGTTTGTTTGTCATCATCAAAAAGGGGAGAATATTGAGTATTGGACTTCTCCATACTTGGTGTTAATGATGAGCAAATATAAATACTTATGACTAATCCCCTATTTTGTAGTTAATCCATTGCCTAAGACAATTATGAAGATCTACTAGCAATGGATGACTCACAAAGATCATTGAAAGGCAAATGAAAATAGATTGGATGATCGTAGATGTTGATTAATGCTCCGTGAAGACTTCAAGCTCATACGATGGACAAAAGAGAGAATTTGTCAATGTAACTTTCTTTATTTCTCTTCTAGTATGTAGCTTAGAAGAAGAACATTGATGGAGCACTCACACACATCTACATTCAGTCATAGGACATCATTAGACTTTTCATCCTTAGACTCCAATTCTTTTCTCTTTTGGTTGTGCAAGGATTGTTTATAACAGTCGACTGCTTAACAGTTTACAGTCGCCTGTCTCAAAAACAGTCGCCTGTTATGCACAGACTTTTACAATATAGTTTTGGGCCTTCTCTGATTATTTCACACAGGCCACTGATGAATGATTCACATGCGCCTGTCCTGGTGACAGTCGACTGTGTTTTGTAAATCAGTCGCCTGTATATCCTTCTGCCCAAACTAGTTTGATCTGTCATTCACGGCCAGTCGACTACTGTTGAATATTCAGTCGACTGTCCCTTGAATCAGTCGACTGTGTATGCTTCAACAGTCGTCTGTCTGTGAGCCAACTTATTGACTCTGCTCTCTGGAAATTCTCAGAGTATTTGACAGTCGCCTGTATAAGGATTTACAGTCGTCTGTTCTGATTAACAGTCGACTGTGTTCCTTACTTCAGTCGTCTGTCATGTTACTTGTGAGATTTCCAGTATTATTCTAACTTACTTATCTTTCGGCTAGTCGCCTGTAGAAGAAATTACAGTCGCCTGTTGGTTTAACAGTCGACTGTCTTTGCTTCATCAGTCGACTGTCCACTTGGTAAGTTACCGTTATGATTTCTCACCTACCCTTGCTGACTGTGCAACAGTCGACTGTGGATTGTTCAACTGTCGACTGTCGCGAGTTCAGATTCTATCCGTTGAGATTTTTATTACGGATTTCAATTGTGTTTTTGCCTAAACTGTTTTGTGGATTTGAGAAACCTATAAATAGGGCTTTTACTGTTCCATTGAGATGTTACCTAAGCTATTGCAAAATCTCTCAAGCTTTCATTTCCAAAGATCAAAGCTCTCAAATCCAAAGCCCTAAGTATTTCCAAATCTTGTTCTCTTGCTCTACAACCTAGAACCAAAGAGTGATCATCTTGGTAATTGGTGCAATCAAGAGAAAGGGCTTCTCCTCTCTTCCAAAAGAGTTCTTCAACACACATCACACTTCTCCTTCAAGTTCTACTTCAAGGCATATGTGATTGTAAGTGTTGTTTTCATTATTTCATAACTTTTGTTATTTAAGATTTGCTCTCGGTTGTGAGAGTGGTTTTGTTTGCTCCCAAGTTGTGGGAGTCAAGGACATCGATTGCTTTCGATTTCACTTGTAGGGTTGCTACAAGTGGGTTTTAAGGGAACCTCAAGTTAGGGTTCTAACTTGAGTATCCGGAGGTATCGGGGTGGAAGGGACGTAGGATTACCGGGAACAAGTCGGGAGTTGACTTGGGTAATCCAAACCCTTGAAACATCTCTGCGTTTGCGTGTGTTTCATTTTGGGTTGTTTTTCTATTCCGCACTATTTGTTGGATTGCATTTTATTTCGCGTAAATTCCTTTTAAATTTGCATAAACACTATTCAACCCCCCTTCTAGTGTTTTCCCCATAGACAGGGTCCTTACAAACTTCATCCTCTTCACATAGAAAATCAGGAAGCTCCTTATTGACCTCTTCTTTACCCACAACACCTGTGAAATCTGTGTGAGATCCAAAAATAGTTAACAGTGGCAATTACTTGTGTAACAAATTTCGCCAGCATTGTGGAAAATAATAGGTCAAATGAGGATCGTTCGTGATTTCTATGTGAAGAGGATGTAGTTACCATGACTTCCTATAAGATTTCGAGTGGGATAACTATGCGGTTACGAGGAATAGCGTGGTTGAAGCATTTTAGTATTTCTGGCAGCCCCAATTATCGATAATCCTGTCATCAAACGACCAAAATCTTGGCTCATATGACATCGATAGTGCATCTCTATCGCTTTCCATGAGAAAACAATAAGAATCTACTCACGGGTTCAATACACAAGCAATTACCACGGTTAATGATTTTTGGGACTCGCACAGAATTAGCATGTGTTGTACGCAAGTAATAGGTTAAATGAGGAGTGTCCAGGGTTTCTATGTGAAGAGGAGGTAGTTTCCATGACTTCCACGATTGAGATAACCCCACAATTGCTGCGAATAGTAGGGTTGAAGCATTTGATTATTTCTGGTAGCCCAAGTTATCGGCCAATCCGGGTATTAAACGGCCGATATCTTGGCTCCTACGACATCGATATTGCATAATTATTGTTTTCCATGTAAAAACAATAAAAATCCACCCATGGATTCAATACACAAACAATTGCCACGGTTAACGATTTCTGGGACTCGCAAGGATTTCGCCGGCATTGTGGGGAAATAAGAGGCAAAATGAGGAGCGTCCGTGATTTCTATGTGAAGAGGATGTAGTTTCCATGATATCCCAAGATATTTCGATAATTGAGGCTGCCAGAAATAGTGAAATTCTTCAACCTCACAATTCACAGCAACTGTGGGGTTATCACAATCGAAATCTTATGGGAAATCATGGAAACTACCACCTCTTTGCATAGAAATCACAGATGCTCCTCATTTGACCTCTTTTTTTCCCACAATGTCTACAAAATCCGTACGAGTCCCAGAAATTGTTAATCGTGTCCATGGCTTGTGTATTGAAACCGTGAGTGAATTCGTATAGTTTTCCCATGGAAATTGATGGTGATGCACGATTGATGTCGTAGGAGCCAAGTTTCGGTCGTTTGATGCCCGGATTGGCAAATAGCTTGGGCTGTCAGAAATAATAAAATGCTTCAACACTGCTATCGCAGCAACCGTGTAATCTAAATATCATGGGAAGTCATGGAAACAACCTCATCTTCACAAAGAAACCACAGACAAACCTCATTTGGCCTCTTATTTACTCACAACGCCTGTGAAATCCGTGCGAGTCCCAGAAATCGTCAACCATGGCCATTGCTTGAGTATTGAACCCGTGAGTGAATTCTTATAGTTTTCCGATGGAAAGCGATGGTGCTGCATTATCAATTTCGTAGGAGGCAAGATTTCGGTCGTTTGATGCCCGAATTGGCCGATAGCTTAGGCTACCAGAAATAGTAAAATGCTACAACCCCGCTATTCGCAACAACCGTAGTGTTATTGTTGGATACAACGATCGTTGATTTCTTGTTTGATGATAACAAAACTTCATTAATATTTTTGATGTGTTTGTTAAGTGGAACATTCAATCGCAATGATGTGATTATTAATCAATGGCAATCTGGCAAATTAGGAGAAATGGCAATGATGTAAATTTGAGCAAAAACTGGAGAGATGGCAATCTCGTAAATTGAAAGAATTGGACTTGGTTAACATGATGTGGAGTGATAAGAAATTAAATTCAAAAAGAGATCAAAATCAAGTCCAAATCAATTTGGATTAAGCGGATTTGACTTGGTCAAATTTGATTGAATTTGGATTCAAATTAGATCTCATTTGGATACAAAAGGGATTCGATTTTGAATAGGATATTGACCAAGTTCATTGGACCAAAGAGATGAGATGAGAGCAAATCAATTTGGAGATAACAAATCAATTTCAAGGAGTTTTGATTCAATCTAATTACTTACTCCAAGCACTATAAATACAATCCCTATTTCTACAGGGAAACCCCCTAGGAGAGAGAACAAGCAAATACGGCTGGCCCTAGACTTATTTTCATTCATCTTCGGCGAATTTGTTCTCCTCCAAACTACAAAGAGATCATCAAATTTGCAGGAAGAAGAAGAGCTCGACTGACGATGCTGAAAAGTGCAGAGCTCGATTGACGAACAGTTTGTGTCGGGACGATCACAACTCAATGCTCTACGCTATGGTGATATTGTTCTAATCTTAATCTCTATATTAAATCAGTGCCTTTTATTTTAGCATGAGTTTTATTCCGAATATCTTCATAGTTTACAGCATCTCAAAGCCTCTTCATCTCAAGGCTTCATCAAACAAAAGCTTACATTGAATCAAGCCAAAGCACAAGTAGCTTGACGTCCCCTAGGTTTTAGCAATGTATAAGGTTGAAACGGGGATACCAGGACTAAAATTTATAACCGCAAGCGCACGGTGTCGAGTGTGGCTTGGGGGTCGAAAAAAGGGAGGCGTGTGGTGTGCTTGTCAACAAAGAGGAACCGGATCACCCAGTGGGTGAGCTAGCCCTACGCTTGGTGGGTTGTCACGGTATGAAACTACGGAAAGGTGTAAGATATAAAAAGTAACCTAGGACCTTGGTTTCTACCCTATCATGTGTTCTCTCTATTATGACTGACGGCTAGGAATACGATCGGATTCTAGGGTTTAGTGGTGAGACGTTGCCTCTAAAAGTGGTACCTAGCGTCCCATGGACACGATATTTCGGTCGATGCCCAGGATGATACGCTGGGTCTACCCAGTTTCGGACGGTGGACATTCCCATGTCTTGCACCGACTGACTCTGGGAGCACTAAGCTCGCAACGATTGCTCTCGACATTTCATCCAAGCCGTTCCCACGCATGAGGAATCGATGTCTTCGCTAGGGGTGTGAGCTGTGGCTAGAGGATCTAACTCCCGTTTTATTTCCCCTTGGCCCGACAGTCAAAGGCAGTCATTCTCCCGCCAAAGACAATAAAACAACCTGCGTAACCATCTAAATCCTTATATTCTATCGAATCCCTAATCCTGATCGTTCTAAGGAGAACCCATGAAAGGGGCTTCCACCAATGTCCCAGATTAGGAAACTACTCACTAAATTGTAAGAGATTCAATACAACAAAATATAGCCATCAAAATTATAATCAAGCAATAGACTAATGAAGCAAATAGTATTAATAACGTAATGTCAAAGTATCAATGCGATCAAGAAACTTACAAATCAAAATAAGTTCTCAGCAGCCAAAATCCCTAAAAAAAGCTTAAGAAAATCGGGATTATCGTCATCTGGGAAACCTAGGGCTATATATACATTTTGGCAAGATGCCAGGGAATATTCCCAAAAGAAAACAAAAATAAACGTCCAGCCGATCGGTTGAAACATCAACCGATCGGTTGAGACGACCGTTTGACTGGGTCTTCAGCTTCTGAGATACTTCACCCAATCACTGAACTGATCGGGTGAGATATTGGAGCCTCAAGCTTGAGAAGAATAGCTACAGGTGACCTGATCGGTTGACAAGTCAATCGATCAGGTGGAATTCAGCTCACAAAACAGAGAAGACTGTCGTGACCACCCGATCCCTGAACCTATCGGGTGGTGTCTGCTCATCCTTTCTTTCTGATCGGGTCTGATACGCGTGCACGAACCGATCGGGTGAGTTTGTCCACCCAATCGGTTGAGGACTGATATATATTCTTTCTTGATGATTGGCCCTCAGGATCTCGTATGGCACCTCCAGTTGCTCCGGGGACTCATGATATTAGCTTGGTATGTCCCCTGCACTGGCAATCTCCTGCAACAGCACACAAACACAAAGAAAGTGAAAAGGAACAAAAAATCACAAAAGAATAGATACGAAACAACGAAAAACAACGGGAAAATATGGAGAAGACGTGTGTGAATATATAAGATATAAACGCACATCAAAATCTCCCAAGCTGAACCCTTTCTTGTCCTCGAGGAAGATGAGTGAGGATAGGAGCTCGGAGGGAAAAATAGAAATGAAGAAAAAGAAAAAGAAAAGAAAATTCTAGATCACCCATCAGAGCCAACGAAAATAAACGCGACACACTAAGCAAGCATACGATAAGCATATCACTAAACCCAGGAATATGAGTCTATACAAGTGTCGTAGGTTCACGCGGTGAAGCGTGAGTGAGTGAGGTCGTGAGCTAGCAGACGGTGTAACTATCTAAATTGTGCAATAAAGCTCCATATACTCAAACCCATGGAATGACCCAAATATTGAATCAATTCGAATTAGCGGTGAATAATAGCTCAAGCATGCATGAGAATAGAGTAAGAATAGAAAACATATCATATGTCAGGGACTCTACTGCTAGGAACTAGGAAATCGCCGCACGAATGCCAAGATGATTGCTAGAAAATTCCTATGCCAAGTGTGTTTGAAAACGAAGGGGGTTGAGTAGGTGTGGAGGAGATCACTCGGTGCAAACTCTCGCCTTCCCTTTATTCTTGGCTGTAGGAGTAATATTCACAACAGAAGATTTTTTTTGTGGGTTTTGGATATTTGTATATTTTTTTGGATTTTTGCAATACACATTTTTGCTTTTTTCTTTTTTTTTGAATTTTTCTTCTCTCCTTCTTTTTTTGGAAGTGGGATAATGAAAAGTGTACACTTCCCCAAGTGGGAGAACGATGCACGACGAGGGGATCTGCACCAAGTAAAACAAAAACGAATTCGAATTCTAAACACTTGGCAAAAGAAAAAAAATTTGCAGATCAGAACATAAGCAAAATGAGTTATCGTAGTCCTATTGGTAGAGTCCCAACACATGCGATTTGAAGCGTAATATATATAGATTATTCATGCATAAAGAAGCAGACAGTGGAGGCAATATACCGCATATTCGAAATTGAAGCATGATAGTCTAGGGGTCATCCAAGGATAGACATATAAAACAAAACCACAATGTAGAAGCACACCAACTAGCTAGTCACGGCACACAACTCACACAAAAGCAAAGTGAACCCACAGAGCATAAAATGCAATAGGAATTGGCTTCCTAGGGTTAGTGAGAATGATTATTGTAGCTAAGCTAAGTGTGTGTGTGTGGTTCCGTGGTAGTTCATCATGTGGGGTCATCTCTAGGATAGGGAGAATAAAAAAGAAGGAAAGAAAAAGAAAAATACGATGAAAACGACTCAAAAACGGGAAAAAAGACAAGACTAACGCACAAAGTGCGACTCCCCCAAGCTAAACGTTGCATTGCCTTCAATGCAATAGGAGTAAATACGGGAGAGCAACAAAAGATGGGAGGGAAGTACGCACCGACAACAAACGGGAAAACATGAAACACACACAAAACGAGATAGAAAAATAAAGAAAATAAACATCCAAACCAACTATACAAACACATACACACGACACACACAAAAAGCACACGACAAACATGACACGACAACACATCACATAAGATTGATTTCCCCCAAGCTGATCATGGCAATACTAGAAAAAAGATTTGATCGTGGTGAATCAGAAGAAATAGCTAAGAGAAAAATAAGAAAAAACTCAAATCAATGTGTAGGATTGGAGGGCTCCTTGTCCTCCTCAGGAGAGAGTGGAGGGGTGTGGGAGGGAGAGGTAATGGGCATGCGAAAAAGTGGGGAAGGAGGTGGAGATGGTGGATGGATGGGCTCGGTAGGGAATTCGATGATGGGTGGTGTGTCGGTGGTGACGGATGATGGTAAGGATACGACGATCGAGGAGGTGGGTGTGGGTAATGATTTCGTGTGCACAGCTAATATCTTGCGACACAAATAGGGGGTGGTGATAGATGTGAAGGGTGGAGGGAGTGAAGGATCAATGGTAGTGGTGGTGGGCGGAGAAGAAGTGGTGGGAAACAAAACGGTGGTGGTTGGAGGAGGGGATGATCGCCGAGGGGGTGATGGATGGGGTGATGGGGGTGGAGATGGTGGTGGAGGAGGACCGTGAATGTGTGTAAGAAGGCGGAGAATTACGACGATGTTTTGCTCGAGAGTGAGGAAACGGGGATGTGAAAGGAAAGAAGTGGATGGATCCGAGGAGGTGGAGGAGGAGGATGTGCCAGCACGCAGAGCTGCCATCTCAGCCTCAAGAGCGAGGCGAGCAGAGGTGGCCTGGTAGACAGTAGAAGTGGTGCCGGCGGTAGTGGTCGTGCCCGCACCAGAGGTTAGGCCAAAGAGGGCCGTAGTAAGTGCCTCGGAAGAAACAGAGATATCACACGGGGTGGTGACACTAGGTCTAGCCCCGGGGTCCTCTCTGATCGCAAGGATGTCCTGCTCGCCCCAGTGGATGGCATGGGAAAGTGGTCTAGGTGCGTCAGGGAGAGGAAACTGAAGATGTAAACCCCCTACGAACTCGGGATCAGGAGGAAACGACCAATCTGACTCCAGGTGAATAGACATGTGGCCAGGATTTGGCAGAATGGTATATAGTGCAGTGGGGTGGCCATAGTAAAAAGCAAACCGACCGTTGCTCTGCGGCCGGATCATATGTGTGTGCCTCAGGACATCGAGGTCAAGATATGTGGATCCTTGGGCACGGGGCAAATCGGGGGGGGGGGGGGTCACGATGTTGAAGAGAGGGTGTAAGGCAATGAGAGTAATGAGGCCGTCGCAACAATATTTACCCTTGTTTGCGTGGCTAATATCAATAAGCTTTTGAATTAGCCACACAACGGCGTTTATGAGTACGCGCGGGGCCTCGAAGGTAATCCCGTCGACACCGGGAATGAAGGGAAAAGTCATCGCCCAAAGGATGAATAAATCTGGGATGGTCATGGTACCAGATGCATCCCTAGGAAAGAAAATGCTCAATATGATACGGTGGACGAGACGGAAGACGGGGTGGATGATGGAAGAGGCCTTGGCCTTGGCCTCTAGGAAAATGATCATGAAGAGTGAAGCGTCCCCAAAAATGGTCGACATCGAAGTCGTCATGCAATTCATAGGGGGAGGCTGCCTTTTAGATTGGGGAACCGAAAATATTATTGATGGTAGTCACAGGGGCACGGAAGTTTTGTTTTTGAAGGAGAAAATCGATAATTGACCCCGCCTCAGTTTTGAGAGTAGAGAGAAATTCTAGTGTGAGGGCGGGGTAGGATGTGGCACAGGAGTGTAAGAAACTAAGCCAACCTAAGTTGCAAATAGGGACCCGACTCTGGAGAAAACTCCAAGATCGAGTAGGGTTTGATTGTGTGCAAATTTAGTGGCTAAGTGAGATCGTTGGCTGAGTCGAGAATAGAAGTTTTTATGGTCCTGACTCATGAAACAGACTCCTTGCGGTCCCATCAGTGGGTCCACCACAGGTATGATGGGTTGGGGTGGTGGTTGGTTAGGCGGTGGTGGAGGAGCACGTCCACGTGTGGATTTTTGTCTCTTGCGAGACGGCTCCTCTTCCACCATGATGCGCTTACCCTTGTCCTTATCCTTTGCCATGATTGTGTGGCGATTTAGTGTGATAAGAAAGATTATATGAGTGTGCACACAACCAATGCCGGAGGAGCAAAATAATAATACTAGGGCAATGTAAAAATCAAGCTAAGAAGCGAGTTTACCGAGCTATCAAGCAAGTCCTTGCTCCCAAAAGATCCCACGCCGTACTATGGAGTGATTTGGGAAGCCGCCACACGCTAATCCAACGAGAAATGAAATTTCGAAAATGGGGCTAGGGCTAGGGTTTCGGGTTGTTTTGCAGTTGAATGTGGTCGATGGGAGGGTGCTTGATGGTGGGAGAGTATGCGGGAAGTGGGGGAGTGATTTTAGGAGTAGTGGAAGCAATGGAGGAGATCGATTGAGAGGAAGAGAAGATGAACTGCTCGAATCAAAGTGCTGGAGGTCGGGTGAATGAAGTCGGGTGAGGGGGTTATGTATTTATAAGGTTAGGCGAACCGATCAGGTGAAAGTTCACCCGATCTGTTGGGTCATTTTTTGAAAAGTCACTGTTGGATAGCAGCTACAGGTGAACCGATCGGGTGAGATTTCACCCAATCGGTTGACCTCTCCCAAAAAATCCCGAGGCTTCTGTCATCTCCACCCGGTCAGCGACCCGATCTCTGATTGTGTTACCCGATCGGTTCGTCCAACTGATGTATCTGGCCACTTATTGATACTGACCACCCGATCGGTTGATGCACGAACCGATCGGGTGGGGGCTATTCATGCACAAATACAAAAATTCATCTAAGTATCCCAACGAAAACCCCCATAGTAGTATTTATTCACAAAAATTAGTAAACTAATCCTATAAAAACCCACAAAAGTTCAGAATATGGGTTGCCTCCCACAAAGCGCTATTGTTTATAGTCGTTTGCTCGACTCCCGATATATGATATTCATGGAGGTCTGTACGGATGACGCCCAACGATAGGCATCCTCTCAGTTGTTGGTGCAGGGGCTCTTGTTGTTGGCAGCGATGAAAGGTGAATGGTCTCAACGACTCTCCCGCTGGTGATGTCCAGGGGCTTTTCCCTCATGTTGGCGGCAATCGCCACTATTTTCAAAACTCGTACTTCGTCAGTTGTGAGCTCCAAAGGCACTTTTCCTTTGCTCTTTACCAGAACTCGGAAGTATGTGTCGACATCGAAGTCAGAATGAGGGTGTAAGGCAATGAGAGTAATGAGGCCGTCGCAGCAATATTTACCCTTGTTTGCGCGGCTAATATCAATAAGCTTTTGAATTAGCCACACAACGGCGTTTATGAGTACGCGCGGGGCCTCAAATCCCGTCAACACCGGGAATGAAGGGGAAAGTCATCGCCCAAAGGATGAATAAATCTGGGATGGTCACGGTACCAGACTCATCCCTAAGAAAGAAAATGCTCGATATGATACAGTGGACGAGACGAAAGACGGGGTGGATGATGGAAGAAGCCTTGGCCTTGGCCTCTAGGAAAATGATCGTGAAGAGTGAGGCGTCCCCAAAAATGGTCGACATCGAAGTCGTCATGCAGTTCATAGGGGGAGGCTCCCTTTTAGATTGGGGAAACCGAAAATATTATTGATGGTAGTCACAGGGGCACGGAAGTTTCGTTTTTGAAGGAGAAAATCGATAATTGACCCCGCCTTAGTTTTGAGAGTAGAGAGAAATTCTAGTGTGAGGACGGGGTAGGATGTGGCACAGGAGTGTAAGAAACTAAGCCAACCTAAGTTGCAAATAGGGACCCGACTCTGGAGAAAACTCTGAGATCGAGTAGGGTTTGATTGTGTGCAAATTTAGTGGCTAAGTGAGATCGTTGGCTGAGTCGAGAATAGAAGTTTTTATGGTCCTGACTCATGAAACAGACTCCCTGCGGTCCCATCAGTGGGTCCACCACATGTATGATGGGTTGGGGTGGTGGTTGGTTAGGCGGTGGTGGAGGAGCACGTCCACGTGTGGATTTTTGTCTCTTGCGAGACGGCTCCTCTTCCACCATGATGCGCTTACCCTTGTCCTTATCCTTTACCATGATTGTGTGGTCATTTAGTGTGATAAGCAAGATTATATGAGTGTGCACACAACCAATGACGAAGGAGCAAAATAATAATACTATGGCAATGTAAAAATCAAGCTAAGAAGTGAGTTTACCGAGCTATCAAGCAAGTCCTTGCTCCCAAAAGATCCCACGCTGTACTATGGAGTGATTTGGGAAGCCTCCATGCACTAATCGAACAAGAAATGAAATTTCGAAAATGGGGCTAGGGCTAGGGTTTCGGGGCGTTTTGCGGTTGAATGTGGTCGATGGGAGGGTGCTTGATGGTGGGAGAGTATGGGGAAAGTGGGGGAGTGATTTTAGGAGTAGTGGAAGCAATGGAGGAGATCGATTGAGAGGAAGAGAAGATGAACTGCTCGAATCAAAGTGCTGGAGGTCGGGTGAATGAAGTTGGGTAAGGGGGTTATGTATTTATAAGGTTAGGCGAACCGATCAGGTGAAAGTTCACCCGATCTGTTGGGTCATTTTTCGAAAAGTCGCTGTTGGATAGCAGCTACAGGTGAACCGATCGGGTGAAATTTCACCCAATCGATTGACCGCTCCCAAAAAATCCCGAGGCTTCTGTCATCTCCACCCGGTCAGCGACCCGATCTCTGATTGTGTTACCCGATCGGTTCATCCAACTACTGTATCCGACCACTTACTGATACTGACCACCCGATCGGTTGATGCACGAACCGATCGGATGGGGGCTATTCATGCACAAATACAAAAATTCATCTAAGTATCCCAACGAAAACCCCCATAGTAGTATTTATTCACAAAAATTAGTAAACTAATCATATAAAACCCGATAAAAGTTCAGAACATGGGTTGCCTCCCACGAAGCGCTGTTATTTATAGTCGTTTGCTCAACTCCTGATATATGATATTCATGAAGGTTTGTACGGGTGATGCCCAACGATCGACATCCTCTCAACTGTTGGTGCGGGGCTCTTGTTGTTGGCAGCAGTGACAGGTGAATGGTCTCAACGACTCTCCCGCTGTGATGTTCGGGGGCTTTTCCCTCATGTTGGCGGTAATCGCCACTCTTTTCAAAACTCAGACTTCGTCAGCTGTGAGCTCCAAAGGCTCTTTTCCTTTGCTCTTTACCAGAACTCGGAAGTATGTGTCGACCGAGTGACACATACTTCTTTAGCGACTTCTTCTTTTTCCATCCCGGTGTGCTCCTTGAGGCCATCCAAGCGTTCAGGGGGGGGTTCCTGGAGAGGACTTCCCAAGATCCCGTATCAACAATTCTCTCCTCCTCTATCTCTAGTAGATTGCATCTGTGTTCCTTCGGTGGCAACTTCATTGACAATGCCAAGTCAAACTCTACTTTCCGATCTCTGACGTTCAGGGACAGTTTCCCTTTCTTGACGTCTTTGAGTACGCATGCGGTTGCCTAAAGGGTCTCCCAAGGATAATCAAAGTGTGATTATCCTCAGGCATGTCCATAACTACAAAATCGACTGGCACTTGCACACCACTGACATTGACCGGCAAGTCGTCGACTACCCCCACCAGGTACTTTATTGATCTGTCTGCTAGCTGAAGAGTCATTCCCGTGGGTTCAAGCTCACCATATTTATCCTCTTGTAAAGCGACAGGGGCATCAGACTTATGCTTGCACCCAAGTCGACAAGCGCTCGATTGATTGATACCTCCCATATTGAGCATGGGATAGAAAACCTCCGGGGTCTTTGAGCTTTGGCGGATTGGCTCGTTGAATTAGAGCGTTGCATTCTGCCGTGAGGACGACTTTCTCTTTCCTTGTCCCCTTTGTTACCAAATCCTTTAGAAATTTTGCATATGAGGGGATGGTCTCGATTGCTTCTAGAAAGGGGATTTGAAGACTCAAGTCCTTCACCATTTCGAAAAACTTGCCATACTTCTCATCGATTTTTGCTTTGGCAAGCCTCTGTGGGAATGTCACTGTAGGCTTGAAGACCCTTGAGTTGTCGCCCTCATTTTTCTTCTTCTCTTCAGAAACTCCCTCCGGAGTCATGGGATTTGACGTCGAAGCTATATTGTCATTTACTTCCAGATTTTGTCCCTCATTGACCAATGGAGCCTCAGGTTCTTTCACGGCCTCCCACGTCGGAATCTGTGTACCACTCCTCAGAACTATTGCAGAGACATTTTCTTGACCATGTGTCAAGGCTAGTGTTTGGTTGGGTCCCCTTGGGTTCACCTCCAGTTGACCCGGCAGTTGTCCTTGTGCTTTCTGGAGATTGGCCACTTGTAACCCCAGCTGGGTCACTTGATCGGCCAAAGACTTCTGTCCAATCTGCAGCTGCAAGTTGATCTTCTCCTGATTCGATATATACTGAGTCAGGAGGTTCTCAATCGGAGAGGCAACCCGTTGTTGATTGTATTGCTGCTGCTGGGGTAGGGGCTACTGATTTCTAGGAGGGTACTGCTGATATATCTGCTACTGAGGTGGAGGGGGCTGATATAGCTATTGCTGAGGTGGAGGCTGCTGGTACGGTGCCCTGTAGCTGAAGTTTGGGTGGTTCTGGTGTTAGGAGAATATGCTGGATTGGAATTTGTTCTCGGTGGATAGGGTGCATTACACATGAGATTATAGAAGAGGGCACTCGCTTGATCCACCAGTGCCAAGATATCTCCACCATCAAAGTCTCCCAAGACTTCAGTTTCTACCGCTGCTACATGCTGAGTGTTGGTGCCACTGGCCCCGACCATGTAGCTGAGATCTGGGTGGAAAGCAAATCAAATTTTCTTGATAGTTTATCTACTTCTTCCACCCGATGCATTCCTCCAGATTTCGGTGTGGCACGTTCATCGCTCCACCTTTCATTGTTCGATGCCATATTTTCCAGAATATTTTTGGCATCTACTTCATTTCGTGCCATGAAGGATCCTCCTGCCGTGGCGTCCATTGAGGACTTCAGGTCGTCCCTCAGCCCATTGTAGAACAAGTTGATAATCTGCCAGCGGGGGAGCTCATGGTAAGGGCATTTCCTTTGCATTTCCTTAAACCTCGTCCATGCTTCATGCAACGATTCATGGTTGGCCTGGGAGAAGAAGGAGATTTCGCTCCTTAGCTTCATTGTCTTCCCCGGAGGAAAGAACTTGTTCAGGAATGCATTTGAAAGCTTTTCCCAGGTTGTAAATGTATTGGGGTCCTTCCCCCTCAGCCATTGTTTTACCTTGTCCCGTAGAGAGAAGAAGAACAATCTCAACCGGATCGCTTCGGTCGACACGCCATTGATTTTGAAAGTCTTGTACTTATCCAGAAAGGAATCTAGGTGCTCGATCGGTTTCTCCATGGGAGCTCCAAAAAACTGGTCCTGCTGGATCCAAGCCACTAGCGATGGCTTTAGCTCAAAGTTTCCGGTCGTGATGGCCGGAGGTTGAATGCTAGATGTGGACCCGATGCACGGTATAGAATACTCGAGCAGAGACATCTGAGGAATGATATTTCCTGCCATGGCAAATTCTTCTCTTCTTCTTCTTTCAGCGTTGATACGCCTCAGAGTGGCGTTAATCTCGGGATCAATAGGAACTAAGTCGTCAAGACTTCTTGAGTTCCTGTGCATCAAAAATCAGATATACCTGTGAAGCACGTATGGTATGATGCGAAACAAAAACAAAGAATAAAAAATAAAACATAAAAAATAAAAATGTAGAATGTGAAAATTATCACGTGATAGGGATGTTAGCTAGTCTCGAGAGTTACTGGGTCCTAACTGAAACAAGCACGTTGCCTCCCCGGTAACGGTGCCATAAAGCTTGACGTCCCCTAGGTTTTAGCAATGTATAAGGTCGGAACGGGGATACCAGGATTAAAATTTATAACCGCAAGTGCACAGTGTCGTAGTATGGCTTGGGGGTCGAACACAGGGAGGCGTGTGGTTGTCAACAAAGTGGAACCTGATCACCCGGTGGGTGAGCTAGCCCTATCGCTTGGTGGGTTGTCACTGTATGAAACTACGTAAAGGTGTAAGATATAAAAAGTAACCTAGGACCTTGGTTTCCATCCTATCATGTGTTATCTCTATTACGATCGACGGTAAGAAATACGATCGGATTCTAGAGTTTAGTGGTGAGACGTTGCCTCTAAAAGTGGTACCTAGCGTCCCATGTGCCCGATATTCCGGTCGATGCCCAGGATGATACGCTGGGTCTACCCAGGTTCGGACGGTGGGCATTCCCATGTTCTACACCAACCGACTCCGGGAGCACTAAGGTCACAACGATTGCTCCCGACATTTCATCCAAGTCGTTCCCACGCATGAGGAATCGATGTCTACGCTAGTGCGTGAGCTATGGCTAGAGGATCAAACTCCCGTTTTATTTCCCCTTGGCCCGACAGTCAAAGGCGGCCTTTCTCCCGCCAGAGACAATAAAACACCCTGCGTAACCATCTAAATCCATATATCCTATCGAATCCCAAATCCTATGGTCGTTCTAGGGAGAACCCACGAAGAGGCTTCCACCAATGTCCCAGATTAGGAAACTACTCACTAATCATTGCAAGAGATTCAATGCAACAAAATATAGCCATCAAGATGATAATCAAGCAATAGACTAATGAAGCAAATAGTATTAGTAACGCAATATCAAAGTATCAAAGCGATCAAGAAACTTACAAATCAAAATAAATTCTCAGCCGCCAAAATCCCTAAAAAAGCTTAAGAAAATCGGGATTATCATCATCTGGGAAACCTAGGGCTATATATACATTTTGGCAAGATGCCAGTGAATATTCCCACAAGAAGACAAAAATAAACATTCAACCGATCGGTTGAGACGACCGTTTGACTGGGTCTTCAACTTCTGAAATACTTCATCGAACCGATCGGGTGGTGTCACTGAATTGATCGGGTGCAAAGTTGGAGCCTCGAGCTTGAGAAGAAAAGCTACAGGTGACCCGATCGATTGACAAGTCAACCGATCGGGTGGAATTCAGCTCACAAAATAGAGAAGACTGTCATGACCATCCGATCACTGAACCGATCGGGTGGTGTCTGCTCATCCTTGCTTTCTGACCGGGTCTGATACGCGTGCACGAACCGATTGGGTGGGTCTGTCCACCCGATCGGTTGAGAGCTGAAATATGTTCTTTCTTGACGATTGGCCCTCAGGATCTCATGTGGCACTTTCCGTTGCTCTGGGGACTCATGATATTAGCTTGGTATGTCCCCTGCACTGGCAATCTCCTGCAATAGCACACAAACACAAAGAAAGTGAAAAGTGTTGGTAGCAACGATCAATGAACTTCGTGTTTGACGATAACAAACGTGTGTGAACGTTTTAACGTGTGTGTAAAGTGTTTCAGGAATGTCGAACTTGTGATTAATTCATGGAGAGACTTGGTCAATGTGCAAAGGAGAAAGTGGGAGAATCTTGTTTGTTATTCCTCCTAGCAATCACAATTTCCCAAGGGCTCTTAACAAAAAAAACCTCAAAAAAATCCCAAGAATAGCCTGCCGTATTCTCTTTGGGCCTGGCCTCTTTTTTTCCTTGCTAACAGCAATGTCAAAGGGAAGGAGCCCTGTTTTAATAGACAATCCCTTAGAGAGCAGCATCCAATAAAAAGGAATTCCTTTTATAAAAGAAAAACTTGTATAGGCCGAAACAAAG
The DNA here is from genome assembly GCA_030789695.1 of Scilla litardierei. Lineage (NCBI taxonomy): Eukaryota > Viridiplantae > Streptophyta > Magnoliopsida > Asparagales > Asparagaceae > Scilla > Scilla litardierei. Next base: position 88,940,939 of record CM061131.1, on the reverse strand, counting down.
TGTGTCTTCCCTTTTGAAAACAAAATGCACAGGCTCTCTTCCTTTGAAAAAAATATAAAAGCCTGCCAACCTTGACTTCTAATCTCCTTGACTTTTAATATCCGCATGAAAGTCCAAGAGACCATTTTTAAAAGCCCAGGCAGCCGAAGTATGTTTTAGAGGAGGCGCACATATTTTTTGTGCGCAACATTTTTGTTTGGTTGGTTGCTTTTTTGGCATAGCCGAATCTTTTTGGGGTGCTCTTCACTTTGAAATTCAAATAGCACACGTGCCAATTTAATGCCCTCTAAAAAATAAACAGGCGCACGTTTCACATTTAAAAACCCAAGAGGAGCTGTAAATCAAACAGCCTTGGTCAAAAAAAAACAAGGATAGGCGCATTTTTTTAGAAAAATACAAAGAGCCGCATCTTCTCTCCCTAAAAATTCCTAAGACCAAGGCCGAAGCATTCAATTTTTGTTCTCATTGCAAATCCCTCGTTGAGCTCACAAGTTCTGCTTTTTTTTGGGTTGCAGGGGATTGGAGCAACTTCTATTAAAATCACCAAGGTGCGCAATCATTTTTGAGAAATCAATTCTCAGAGGAGCCGGCCGGCCGAATTGTTTTTGAATCCTTCAAAAATAAAAGAGAAGCACATTATCAAAAAGAACAGGGGTCGCATATTCCTAGAGGGAGCCGCACCTTACAGAAGAGCAGGCCAAGATCTATCAAGTACATCCGCAAGTTTTGAGAAGGACTAGGCCGAATTATTTCTTTGGCTCTCTCCCGGAAAAATCTCAAAGGGAGTATTTTTAAGGCGTGCCACAAGTTTCAACTTTTGGTGGAAGGCGCAAGTTACATCGAGAGGGAGGCCAAACCATTGAGGGGACATCAGAGACTATAGAGGGATTATTACTTGTCAGATTGATTTGACCACGCACTGAACGACATAGACGACACACCATTACTGAGCATTTCTAAAACTCTATTTATTTATCTTTGTATTGGTGTAGCGATCTCTATAGGGGAAACTTTACCGATATTTTGTGACTATTTTGGACTTGTCTGGTTGGGCCAGACAAGAGGGTCTTGACGTGTTGTTGCAGTCATGTCACGCCCCGCTTCCCAAAATGGACGGAGGCGAAGCGTGACTAAGGCCCGCTTAGGCCAGAGCTGAGAAGCTCGGACCCAATAAGCATCTGTAGGGGTACCATTTTAAAAGTTTCAGGTTCTTGCAATAATAAAGTTCGAAACAACAGAAAGTACAGAAAAGAAAGTTGCATTCATTAAATTAGAGATATAATATCCATCGAGTACAAAGTCTAAAAAAAAGAAGCCTAAGCATGGCAGAAAGATATTTAAAAGCATCTAAAAGCATCTAAAAGCAGTAACCTCTGAAAGTGACAACTAAAAAGACCTCTAGGTCTGGTCCTCGTCGGGCATGCACTCTGGGTCGACGTCCTCAGCTCCACGTACTCCAGTAGTCTGCTTCGTCCACGAACTCTGGCTAAACACCTGACGTACAGCACCCAAGAGAAAGGAACTGTACGTCAGGTAAAGTCTACAAGAAGGGTTAGACTTTACTGCAAGTGCACCGAACTTTAAACAACGGTTTACTGGTTGATTAGCATGCTGAGGTTCTATTACACAACAGTTTACTGGTTGATTAGCATGCTGTGGTTATAACAGAGTAACACTACAGGAAGTAACGCATCAGGAAAGTAAAACGGGACAAGTAGTAGTCGTAGCGTGTGCTACCAACTACGGGACTAGCCTACAGGTGTCATGACAAGTTGGGACGTGACGGAACAAGACAGGACAAGACAAGTGAGACACGAAAGGGTTCACGCCTTACGGTACGAGGGGGATCAGACCCTCTTGCCGTGCGCACGCTCAACCCAACCCCAAACCCAAGACAAGACAAGACAAGATATCCGTACAAGGGATCACTCGCTCTAGCTTGGCGAGTGCCCTATTACCCACAGGCTGTGTATCTGTACAAGGGATCACTCTCTCTAGCTTGGAGAGTGCCCTATTACCTACAGGTTGTGAATCTATACAAGGGATCACTCAGAGAGTGCCCTATTGTCCAGCGGGTTGTGCAAGACGGGACGGGACGTGACAAGACAGGAAGGGTTATTCTAGGGTGTCCACACATACGCACACACATGATATCCCTATAATATGAAGTTGTTGTTGTCAGGCTCAGACTTCGTCGTCAAGTCTGAGCCGTCAGGAGTCGTCCCGGACGCTATCATTTCACGTCCGGTTCTATTTGTTCACAGTTATCAATTCTAACAAACTAAGGCCTAAGCACGGCCAAAAGTGCAAGTGGATACACTTGCCTGCGATGGCGAGTGTGTCGTCCTCCCGAAGCGTCTCGTCCAAGCATCTCATCCACGGAAGTCCATCTGAATTATCGCCACGGCGACGGTGTCAGGCCTTGTTTTCAATAAATCCTATTTAGGTTCGTTTCTAGGTTGTCGGGACTACCCTATTCGTCAAAGTCACGATTTTTTTGTGTTTTATCAACCTAAATCTACCACTACCCTATGTGCACAGGAAATTTGTCCGATGGTCGATTTCTACGGTGAGCAGCATTTTACTGGTGTGGAAAAGTAAATTTAATTATTGTTGTCCAGTTTAAGGTTCAGTTTGCTACAGTGTGGGTTTCACTACGAGTTAGGGGGACCAACCTGGTGTGAGGAACGTGCATTTAATCTGGCGTCGGGTCTGGAGACGGTGGCGGTGCTCGTGTCCCCGACTGCGGGTAACGCAGTGGAGGTCGTCTCGCGATCGTCTCAGGATCGTAGCGGCTGTGGGTAGCGCAGTGAAACAGCACGGCAACAGGAACGGCGTCAGAACCGCCTTGGTCGCGAGTAGTGCCATGAAGCAGCAGCGAAATCGCCTCGGTTGTGAGTAGCGCAACGAGGCGGCATGTGAATAGTAGCGGTAACGGCCACAATACCGGAAGATCGTGAGTCCTGCGGCGTCAATAGCGTCTCGACTACGGGTAGCGTAGTGAGACTCGTCCGGGCAGCGGACAAAGTACGCGAGCAGCGAGTACGGCCTGGTAGCAGTCTGTAGGATGTGTAAGCAGCGTCAAGGAGTTGCGGATCAGCGAGCAAGGAGGAACAAAGACCCCGAAGGCCAAAACAGCGAGTAACGACGATACGACGTCGTTAGAACGTCGGATGTATCGCTGGCCGACTCAGGGAGGCTGTCAAAGAGGATATCCAGCCCGGGGGAGGCCAGGCCGTGACTCGGGAGGCTGTCAAGGTTGCGCCGCGGTGGCACGTCACCAGAAAATCAGCGGCAGCAGTTGCTGCCGCTTACAGCTGCGGAAATAGGCCGCCATAACAGTGCACAAGACGTCGGGATGGTGATTAGGAGGCAGGACAGTCGGGTCAGCGGCGGTTGGGGAGGTAGGCAGCCGCACGGTGGCTGTTGGCGGGATGCGCGGCCTCAGTGCCGTGCCGGAGGGTGGCAGCGGGCAGCCGAGGGGAAAAAACCGCACAGTGGTGATTTGGTGGCGCAGGGGATCGGAGAAGACTCTCCAACGATCGAGAATTCCCTCCCAGCGACGAACGGCGATGTGTAGGTGACTACGGCGATCGCGGAGCTCCTCCGGTGTCTGCAGCGGCGATCGGAAGTGGAAGCCGCCGATCGGGGGTTCAGACGTCGCGAGCGGCCGCGGCGAGGTTGCTGGTCATCGGGGTCGGGGCTGAGGATCGCAGGCACGGCGGCAGAGCGCAACACAGTGGCGGCGACGCGGAGAAATCACAGCCCAAGCGGCTGTTGGCGGTCGGGGCGGCGGAAAGCGAGGAGGCGGCGGCGCTGTGCTGGGGAGGTACGGCAGCGGCGGAAAGGAGATCTGAGGGGAGATGGCGCAGCGGTGCGATGGGGCGGATCACGACGGTGGCAGAGCAACTGAGAGCAAGAGAGAGGGAGACGAGAGGGCGGCTGAGAGGGGAGCGCGAGGAGGCGGTGAAGGCGGATGTTGCGGCGGCGCGAGAGGGCCACGAGGGCGGCGGATCGCCGCGAGGAAGAGAGGGAGAGACGGGGATTGGGCGATCGGGGTGTCGGCGATCGGGATCGGCGCGACGGCGCTGGGAGAGCGAGGGCGGCGTGATCAGGCATGCGGCGATCGGGGATCGCCGACGGCGGCGCTTCGCCGTGAGCACGAGGGAGGAGAGGGGATCGGAGATCGGGGGGTTTGTGTGATGATTGGGGCTGGCGGTTGGTAGAGCTGCCCCTAGGGCTTGGAAACGTGAAAGGGGCTCTTTAGCTTTAGGGTTAGGGTTATTAGATTAGGGTTATTATAATATTAGGAATTTATATTATATAATAATAAAGGTTTGCTAAGAAGACCTATGTTATGGGTTAAATTGGAGTGGGGTATAGGGATGTGGGGTGTACGGGTTGGGGTCAGTCTAGGGGAGATTAGTGAAACAGTTTAGGGAAAGATTTAAAACGATTTGATTAGAGATTTAGCCAGATTTTGCTAACAATTCGAAATTTGAATCTGATTGGGGGAAAATCGACGGTCGAGGCTATTCTAAGTGATATCTCTCAATCCGGGCGTCAGAAAAATAATCCGAAAATACCGGGGTGATCATGGAGACGAGACGCACCTACGGTGCCAGATCGTGCGTAACGCCTACCATAAATTTACGTAAAATCGGAAACGGCGTTTTGAGTCAAATGACTAAAATGCCCCTATCATTCAAAGTCGTTTTGCGAGAAAACGAGCCATGAGACGACGTTCCCAAAATTTACAATAAAATCCAACACCCCAAAACGATCGCAACGGTACATCGCATCGCTAATTTTGGATTCCAGAAATAATCAAATAAAATACGTGCACGATAAAGCACGTGCACGCAGAAACTACGATCGGTCAGAAAGTGGCCGTTACATTCTACCCACCTTAGAAATGATTCCGTCCTCGGAATCACTCATACTAACAATAATAACATCTATATAACCTTATACCCCAAAACTCTCATGACTACGCCTATAGATCGCTAATCTTATAACTTCAACCAATGTTCTTCAATTAATCCTTCATAACCCTTCTTTTCTCTGGATAATGCCACGACTAATCTCACATCCCAAGACTTAACCATAGACCCATCATTACTGTTGAAATTTCCAACTCCAAGTCATCATAAAAGAATAATGATCACCTTCTCTTACCTTACCGCTCTACTAAACATCATCGCTCAATAACATCTTTTGAATTTCTCCATCTCTTCCCAATGTTAATCAATCTCCAAAAATGAGATTCTAGTCAACCACCAATCCAAGACAAAAAAATTTGTCTATCTTATAATACCTTCGCAAATCAACAATCGCCGTTTCTTCAATACATTCTTGTCACATCTTCCCATAAATTTATCCACCAATTAATTTGGACTATCAAGATCACATCTCATCCTACTCACTATACTAATCCCAACCAATATTAAGTCCACCTACCTAACCATTCATTTATCCCAACACGTCGTGTTACTCCCAAGGTCTTCTCACGTCAACTCAACAATCAAGTTTCGATCCTAATAAAAGCTCTACTCAATCTCATGATCACTCTAACTCCTACCATACTCTGTAGCCATCCCTATCTACCATTCGTCTAAGCCTCAAATCTGGTAAGTTCTCATCTTTACGCATATAATCTCATTCAACCAGAATTCTCCATTGAGTCTGCCACACTTCGGTTTTATAAATAAGTCTTGGACAGCCCATTCTTTTCATCCGAAAGAAATCTATTCCAATATCCTTATTGTTCCAAAATCGTTTAATCATTGCTATAACAAATCTCATCTCTCCCTGATCCTACCTGTAAACAAAATCCTACAACAATAACAACTAGTCCCAAAACTATAACAACCATAACATAACATTTCGAAGGGAGGAAGAAGAGGAAAGGAAAACTTAAGACCAATAACATATTTTAAAACATTTGGAAAACCGTGTGGAGTTGTGGTAATGGATGAGGGAAGATAAGTGATTTGTGATCTCGAGAGCTAGTTTCAAAAACCCTCTCTTTTTTTTTATTTATAAAAAAAATTTGGTTTAAAGGAAAACAAAAAGTTTTGATACAAACACATGCAGCCAAAGTAAACTGTCCAATAGTACGAAACGAAAGACTAAGTCTAAGGATAGGCAACTACAGGCGCTGATGTCAACAGAAAAGAAGGAGACCGAAACCAAAAGCGACACGGACAAGATTGAAAGAACGAAGTCAGGTGAGGCGAGGATAAGAAATTAGTTGGATGGTCGGGACAAAAATATTGCTAAAAAATGACTTAACGATGTGAGGTGGATATTTGTGCATATTATGGTATCATATACCTTTGAAAATATATTTATTCATATACTTAAAAGTGAGTAGATGCAGCAATCAAAGTTTTGGAAAAGTAAGACGAAGGAAGAATGGGTATGGTGAGAAACGATTGTTTTGCAAATGAAAATAAGTTTACACAAAGATTTTGAAATATGGTCACGAAGAACATAGAACTGATAAAATAATAATAATAAAATAATTAGAGTTCCCTCTAGTTTAGAAAATATTTTTAAAAAAAGTATCTACGGTAAGTGATTAGAAATAGATCTTGTAGTTTAGAAAATTAATATGTGTATATATATATTGGATTATAGAATTGATAACGAGGTTTAAAACTGAAACACGAAAGATGCCTGATTTGAAAATAGGTACAAGATAGTAAAATAATTTTACGACCAGGGATGTTTCAAGATCAGTGAAAGAATTTTAACTCAAAAGAAAAACAAGAAATTTTGAAATATATAATATAGGGGTTTCCAAAGAAGTTAAGCTGAGCGAAAAGAAAAAAAACTTAATAGGAATTTCAAAAATACTTTTAGAGGCAGCAGATTTGGCAAGGGAAAAGACTCGAAGGATCAACGACACTCGTCAGGAACGATTACGTGAATTGGAAGAAAGGAAAAGATCGCATGGTGGTTACACATAGAATAAGATGCAAGGAGGCTACGATGGGACCCTACGATCGATAACGCATAAATGTAATGATCAGAGAGACGCTAGAAGTCAGGGGTCCTACTCATCGGGTCGTCTAAAGATCAGGAGAGCTCGGCGCTAAGATTTCCTAACGAGCTAAACTACAATCAGGATCTAGGGGGAAAAGTTCCTAAGGGAAACAAGGTTACGTTCTGCTGGGCCCGAAGTCGATGGAGCTGGGCGAGCGACTAACTAAAAGAAGGACTCTAGAAATCTAACACAGTCAGAGTCAAGTGGGCTACTAAGGTATTCTAGGACGAGGACGACTAATTCCTAACCAAGGCGTCAGACTATCAAATTGGAACGTCTACCTAAGTCTTCCTACTATCTGAGACTGGGAAACTAATTCAGACTTGTACGTGGATATTAAATGAATGCGGTAATTTTATTGTTCCGAACTTTTGCAAGACCTGCATGGGCCACCACTAAAACCTGTCACACCCCGCTTCCCAAAATGGACGGAGGCGAAGCGTGACTAAGGCCCGCTTAGGCCAGAGCTGAGAAGCTCGGACCCAATAAGCGTCTGTAGGTGTACCATTTTAAAAGTTTCAGGTTCTTGCAATAATAAAGTTCGAAACAACAGAAAGTACAGAAAAGAAAGTTGCATTCATTAAATTAGAGATATAATATCCAACGAGTACAAATTCTAAAAAAAAGAAGCCTAAGCATGGTAGAAAGATATTTAAAAGCATCTAAAAGCAGTAACCTCTTAAAGTGACGACTAAAAAGACCTCTAGGTCTGGTCCTCGTCGGGCACGCACTCTGGGTCGACCTCCTCGGCTCCACGTACTCCAGTAGTCTGCTTCGTCCACGAACTCTGGCTGAACACCTGACGTACAGCACCCAAGAGAAAGGAACTGTACATCAGGTAAAGTCTACAAGAAGGGTTAGACTTTACTGCAAGTGCACCGAAATTTAAACAACGGTTTACTTCTTGATTAGCATGCTGAGGTTCTATTACACAACAGTTTACTGGTTGATTAGCATGTTGTGGTTATAACAGAGTAACACAACAGGAAGTAACGCAGGAGAAAAGTAAAACGGGACAAGTAGTAATCGTAGCGTGTGCTACTAACTACGGGACTAGCCTACAGGTGTCATGACAAGTCGGGACGTGACTGAACAAGACAGGACAAGACAAGTGAGACATGAAAGGGTTCATGCCTTACGGTTCGAGGGGGATCAGACCCTCTTGCCGTGCGCACGCTCAACCCAACCCCAAACCCCAAGACAAGACAAGACAAGATATCCGTACAAGGGATCACTCGCTCTAGCTTGGCGAGTGCCCTATTGCCCGCAGGCTGTGTATCCGTACAAGGGATCACTCTCTAGCTTGGAGAGTGCCCTATTGCCCGCAGGCTGTGAATCTGTACAAGGGATCACTCAGAGAGTGCCCTATTGCCCAGCGGGCTGTGCAAGACGGGACGGGACGTGACAAGACAGGAAGGGTTATTCTAGGGTGTCCACACACACGCACACACATGATAGACCTACAATATGAAGTTGTTTTTATCAGGCTCAGACTTCGTCGTCAAGTCTGAGCCGTCAGGAGTCGTCCCGGACGCTATCATTTCACGTCCGGTTCTATTTGTTCACAGTTATCAATTCTAACCAACTAAGGCCTAAGCACGGCCAAAAGTGCAAGTGGATACACTTGCCTGCGATGACGAGTGTGTCGTCCTCCCGAAGCGTCTCGTCCAAGCGTCTCGTCCGCGGAAGTCCGTCTGAAATATCGCCACGGCGATGGTGTCAGGCCTTGTTTTCAATAAATCCTATTTATGTTCATTTCTAGGTTGTCAGGACTACCCAATTCGTCAAAGTCACGATTTTTGGTGTTTTATCAACCTAAATCGACCACTACCATATGTGCACAGGAAATTTGTTAGATGGTCGATTTCTACGGTGAGCAGCGTTTTACTGGTGCGGAAAAGTAAATTTAATTATTGTTGTCCAGTTTTAGTTAAGGTTCAGTGTGCTACAGTGTGGGTTTCGCTACGAGTTAGGGGGACCATCCTGGTGTGAGGAACGCGCATTTAATCTGGCGTCGGATCTGGAGACGGTGGCGGTGCTCGTGTCCCCGACTGCGGGTAGCGCAGTGGAGGTTGTCTCGGGATCGTCTCAGGATCGTAGCGGCTGCGGGTAGCGCAGTGAAACGGCACTGCAACGGGAACTGCGTCGGAACCGCCTTGGTCGTGAGTAGTGCCATGAAGCAACAGCGAAATCGCCTCGGTTGCGAGTAGCGCAACGAGGCGACATGTGAATGGTAGCGGTAACGGCCACAATACCGGAAGATCGTGAGTCCTGCGGTGTCAACAGTGTCTCGACTACGGGTAGCGTAGTGAGACTCGTCCGGGCAGCGGACAAAGTGCGCGAGCAATGATTACGGCCTGGTAGCAGTCCGTAGGATGTGTAGGCGGCGTCAAGGAGTTGCGGATCAGCGAGCAAGGAGGAACAAAGACCCCAGAGGCCAAAACAGCGAGTAACGACGATACGACGTCGTTAGAACGTCAGATGTATCGCTGGCCGACTCAGGGAGGCTGTCAAAGAGGAGATCCAGCCCGAGGGATGTCAGGCCGTGACTCGGGAGGCTGTCAAGGCTGCGCCACGGTGGCGCGTCACCAGAAAATCAGTGGCAGCAGTTGCTGCCACTTGCAGCTACGGAAATAGGCCGCCATAACAGTGCACAAGACGTCGGGATGGTGATTAGGAGGCAGGACAGTCGGGTCAGCGGTGGTTGGGGAGGTAGGCAGCCGCACGGTGGCTGTTGGCCGGATGCGCGGCCTCAGTACCGTGCCAGAGGGTGGCAGCGGGCAGCCGATGGGAAGAAAACTGCACGGTGGTGATTTGGTGGCGCAGGGGATCGGAGAAGACTCTCCAGCGATAGAGAATTCCCTCCCAGCGACGAACGGCGATGTGTAGGCGACTACGGCGATCGCGGAGCTCCTCCGGTGTCTGCAGTGGCGATCGGAAGTGGAAGCTGCCGGTCGGGGGTTCAGACGTCGCGAGCGGCCGCGGCGAGGCTGCTGGTCATCGGGGTCGGGGCTGAGGATCGCCGGCGCGGTGTCGGAGCGCAGCACAGCGGCGGCGGTGCGGGGAAATCACAGCCCAAGCGGCTGTTGGAGGTCGGGGCGGCGGAAAGCGAGGAGGAGGCGGCGCTGTGCTGGGGAGGTACGGCAGCAGCGGAAAGGGGATCTGAGGGGAGATGGCGCGGCGGCGCGATGGGGCGGATCGCGGTGGTGGCGGAGCAACTGAGAGCAAGAGAGAGGGAGACGAGAGGGCGGCTGAGAGGGGAGCGCGAGGCGGCGGTGAAGGCGGAGGTTGAGGCGGCGCGAGAGGGCCGCGGGGGCGGCGGATTGCCGCGAGGAAGAGAGGGAGAGACGGGGATTGGGCGATCGGGGCGCCGGCGATCGGGATCGACGCAGCGGCGCTGGGAGAGCAAGGGTGGCGCGATCAGGCATACGACGGCGGCGATCGGGGATCGCCGACGGCGGCACTTCGCCGTGAGCGCGAGGGAGGAGAGGGGATCGGAGATCGGGGGGTTTGTGTGATGATTGGGGCCAGCGGTTGGTAGAGCTGCCCCTAGGGCTTGGAAACGTGAAAGGGGCTCTTTAGCTTTAGAGGGTTATTAGATTAGGGTTATTATAATATTAGGAATTTATATTATATAATAATAAAGGTTTGCTAAGAAGACCTATGTTATGGGTTAAATTGGAGTGGGGTATAGGGATGTGGGGTGTACGGGTTGGGGTAAGTCTAGGGGAGATTAGTGAAACAGTTTAGGGAAAGATTTAAAACGATTTGATGAGAGATTTAGCCAGATTTGGCTAACAATTCGAAATTTGAATCTGATTGGGGGAAAATCGACGGTCGAGGCTATTCCGAGTGATATCTCTCAATCCGGGCGTCAGAAAAATAATCCAAAAATACCGGGGCGATCGTGGAGACGAGACGCACAGATCTACGGTGCCAGATCGTGCGTAACGCCTACCACAAATTTACGTAAAATCGGAAACGGCGTTTTGAGTCAAATGACTAAAACGCCCCTATCATTCAAAGTCGTTTTGCGAGAAAACGAGCCATGCGACGACGTTCCCAAAATTTACAATAAAATCCAACACCCCAAAACGATCACAACGGCACATCACATCGCTATTTTCATAATCCAGAAATAATCAAATAAAATACGTGCACGATAAATCACGTGCACGCAGAAACTACGATCGGTCAGAAAGTGGCCGTTACAAGTCAAGATACGGATTTACTAGGTTGGTAGAGTTCTGCCCTTTGTTGAGTGTGGTACAGTCTAGGTGGGGAGTTGGAGCTAGGACTCCATTGTAGGTGTACGGAAGGAACTTATTAATACTAGTATTTGCTTGGGGCTGGACGAAGGTCGTTGGGGCGACTGAACCAGGGTATATCTGCGCATACTCTGTGATTGTCTCTTATTTACTCTGGTTGTGCTTTTAACTGCGTGTGATTTCTCGTAGGTTGCACGAGAATTTTTTATAAGCCTATTCACCCCCCCCTCTAGGCTTAGATCATGGTCCAACAAGTAGTATTACAGCCAGTTTAGTAGATCTAGCCTAGATTGACCATGTTTAACTCTATGGATGGTGCTTTTGCTGAGGGTCAGTCTGTTTCACGTCCCCCTAGGTTTAATGGATGTGATTATGCTTATTGGAAAAATCGAATGAAAATCTACATTATTTTTGTTGATTATAAAGCTTGGCAAATAATTGAAAAAGGATATAAACTGCCTGTTATTAAAGTAGATGGTGTTGAGATTGAAAAACCAAATGATAAATGGGATGATAATGATTGGAAATCCTATTCTTTAAATGCTAAAGCTATGAATGCTCTCATTAGTGCACTTGATAAATCTAAATACAATAGAATCTTACATTGTTTAACTGCGCATGAAATATGGCATACTTTGGAGGTGACACATGAGGGAACGTCGCAGGTGAAGGAGTCCAGACTTGCACTTCTGAGCACAGAGTACGAGGGATTTTGCATGCTGTAGGGATTTCTGGGACCCTTAGGGCACAAAAACTATATGACCGTCCTAATTCGGACGGAACAGAGACACAAAAAGAATTTGCAGCGGAAGAAAAATCTAGTTAATCTAATTAACATGCAGTTAAAACAATTTTAACTTAGCCCTAAGGTCCAAGACCCTTAGCCAAGATCTATGCCGACTTGGGATGGATCTGACCATCCCAAGAAGGATCTAGCCTACTGCGATTAAATTAAACTAATGCTAATAAACACATACCCGAAATCTCAACCCTGGAGCAGGCGAGATGTTCTGCACCGTCTTCCGAGCCGCTCCCGTCCCACGCCGAGCCGCTCCTTGATCCGCTCCATGAACTGCTCCTCGAACCGCTCCGCATCTCGAGGCGATCAATCCCGTGTCGCCGAGCCAACCACGCGCCGAAGAAAGTTTCACGCGAGTGAAACCTTCGCCTAGATTTCGGATCAGAATCCGAACTCCTTCGTGGCTTTCCTAGAGCCCTCAAGAGTACGGCAGAAATTTAGGGAGATAGAGAAATCTTTTAATTTAAGCCTAGATCCGAGCGTGCTCCAACATTTACGAGACCTGCTCAGATCTAAAGCTTGGGACGAGTTTTGAGGAGGAGAGCAGACCCCTATTTATATAGGCGGCTGACTGCTCCCCTTTACTCAAAATCTGATGTGGGACTATTAATTGGGTTAATTAAAATCAAGTTAGTTTGCCCTTCACAAAGTGCAAACTTCCGTGAATTTTAACTCCCTCACCGTTGAGCTTCATGATTAATACAACCTATCAATTCGAAGGGTGTTCAACGGTGAACGCATAGGAAAAAACCGTTCGTCAATCGGAGTCCGTTTGACCCTCCAATTGATTGTCCAAAGATCAGCCCAAAGTCACGTATTAGCAAAACTGCAGCCATCAAAAAGTCTGGCACAAAAACCTAGAACGTGGGGCCACGTGGGCCCCACGCGCTTTCTACACACACAGCCCAAGATTGGGCCCGCCTGGGCACAAGCCCAGGCGGCCAGTACCTGGGCTTGTGCCCAGGCGCCCGCTTGGGCCCAGGCGGCCCAAGGGCCTGGGCCCGCCCAGAAAAATGCCCAGTGCCTGGGCAATTTGCCCAGGCGCATAACGGGCGGCTGATAGCCCCCGTTTCCCCCTTTTTTTGTTAAATTTGTTTCTCAAACAAATGTTTTAACAAAAATGGGCTGCACTTTATCTGCTTGGGCCTGCTCTTTGGGCTTCTATTTAAACACTTTAAATAGACTTATTGGTCTCGTTTGAACTCCGTTTTTGATGCGGTTTGAACCTGGGTTTAAACCGGGACATTACCGTCTTACCCGTGAACTTTTCCTTACCTTTATATTATTAAATATTGTCTTAAACTATTTAAGACACATTTAATCTCTTTTGCATCAAATGCAAAATAGTCCCTATCTAGGCTTAAATTATCATATTGCATCAAATGCAATTATTCCATCCCTTGCATCAAAATGCAAAAAATTCCCCCTAACTAATTTCTACCTAATACTAGATGAAGGTCGCACTCTTTGTGTGACCCTACGGCCTGACCCTACTACAGGTTGGGCTCGAAGCCCTATACGGCAAAGACCACGAGCAGTGGCTGACGTCCCTGTTTTGGAATCATCATAATGTGGTTAGCTCATCAACATGAGAATTGTCGGGACCACCCTGACCGTGTCTCTGATGAGTTCTGCAGTTATAGTTTCTTTGTCTTAACTATGTCGTGTAGATCAAGTCTAGGGTACGGCTGAACTGTCAACCCCAATAACTTGACTCCGGTTAGTTTCTATCGATCTTTAGTCATTTAACGTTGGACTTCTTCCAACAAACTCTGTGCAGAGATTTTACTAAAGACCGAACTAACTCTACGACACTAACTCCCATTGACCGGGAGAGACGAATCCTCTCTTGGTCATTACTCTTCTCGTACGCTTCAAGTGACACCCAATCAAAGACCTTTCGACAGGCCTAGCCTCGAAGTTAGGTCAGTGATCTAAATGACACTGTTCACGCACAGGTTCGTAAATTGACCTCAAGTCAAAAGACCAACTTGCCTATCATCACTAAGAGTTATCATTGACAGATTGGTCAATGTAACCATATGATAACTCTTGTGGATCGTTCAGTGAACTCATTCTCTATTGAGCACCTGTGTCTCGTCTCCGACTTCGCCAAGTCGAACGATCATGAGATCATCGCCACCGCTAAACGGTGAAGACTAAGACACAATGGTCTATCCGATGTTTCGATATCCTTGTCTCGAAACATCTACGACCACGAACCATTTTAGACTTATGCTACAAATGGTCAAACATTTCTCCATGATCGAGATACTCATCTCGATATCGGTTTGACACTGCATAAAGTCTCAGGACTTTACCTAAGTTGATATCTAATGTTAACTACATTATAATATAACTTAGATAAATCATTACCAAACAGCTTACTGTTATTTTGAACAAGACGTTTGTGCTATTCACACAGAGATAAATAGCCTCGAGGGCATCATATCTCTACATCTCCCACTTGCACTCAGGCCCATTTATCTTGGTATCTTATATCGTTTTTACATATAAGTTTTCCCGACTTCATGTGGTAGAGCCTTCGTGAGTGGATCTGCTAAAATCGTCTACACTATAGACTTAAGGGGTTTCTATGTTCATGTTAGACCAACCATTTGAATCTTATTCAAATAATTTCACTTGGTCTTACGGAATCTATAATATTTTATTTCCTTAGATCTCATCCAGTTCATCGTACCTTACGATAATCATTTAAATTTGTTAATGGTCATTTCAAATGGCTCCTTTCTATTTCTGATAAAGTGTCAAACCTTTTGATAACTTTGTCAAAATAAATGATCCATCCCTTTGATGTCTCGCATGTAATTTATACGCTCCCACTGACCTTGAAAACTTTCTGGCCAATTCATATAAGTTGGTTTGTCTAAATCATATTTAGAAAAACGAACTTATGAGTGAATGCTCAAATTTTCATGGTCAACATGAGCGTTTACATCGAGCTTGGTCCGAGTAGATTTGTACACATCTGCTGGCGAGACGTTTTCAACATAATCCGTTTATAGGAATTAGTATGAAAACCGTTCTCGACCAACATGATTGCACTTCACTATTTTCCTTTCTGCACCAATCTTTCAACTTAAAGATTTACTTGTAAAAAGTGAGGAAACATTTTCCTTGGGCACGTAAACTAAATTCCAAAATTTATTTACGCACACAGACCTATTCTGATTGCATCAAATTTTAAATCGGAGTTACTACTCCGAATTTTTATCCTAGAAGTTGACTAAGTCATCATCAATTATGATGTCTAACTCGACTCTTCGTCTCACAAGATTCGAGTAATTATACAACTGCTTAATGATAAATTTTATGAATATCTTATTGATAATGTCCTCACATAACATTATCAAAACCTAGGCATTACTATCTGGGACTTAACCCAGAGGGAGGACTTAACTCAGAGTCACTTGCTATGGATTGTACCAAGTCTAACTCAGTGTGATTCATACTTTTAACGCACGGATGTGTTAACAGACTTGACCTGAGAGAAAATCACATTTTCTTCTAATTACGCAAGATTTTATGTTGCTATGTATTTGACCATTCGATCTAATCGAATCAGTTTAAATACTTTAGTCATTTCGTTCTTTATTTTATCAGACTTGTGTTTCATCAAGAACACGTGTCTTGATAAAATATACGAATAACTTATTTTGGTTAATCTAGACTCGGGTACATTAGTATGTACAAGACTGAGTTCGACAACTCATTCTCCCACTGTCTTACAGATGGGTTTCGGCCATTATATCTAAGAGGATAATACTCACAAGTGTCCGTAGACTTCATAATACGAGAGGTCAGACCCCTCTTTATGTGACTTGTGAAGCTTAGGCTCTCGATAAAGCCTAGTCTATTTTGCCATATAAGTTTGCTACTATCTTGTGTATATATATATATTAATATTTAATATATATATTATCGTTATACATATTACTCATTGCTTCAAAAGCAATGTGACGACATTCGTCAAAATGTGTTAAACTTTTGTATAACAATAATTATGAAATCGTGACATCAGAATATGTCACATTTTCATTTCCCCTCCTAATGCCTTTACTAATGATAAATTAAACTATTTAACTCGATTGACTTTCCGGAGTGCCTTCTTCCTTTTCTAAATCACATTTAGATACTTAAATAGCCCAACATAAATAAATAGCTATGCAAGCGTCTCATGTATCCAAACGCCTGAGAGTTGCAATCTTGAGTGTAGCTCAAGAAGTTGCTTATCTCAAGATCCGGTTGGAATACATAGCCTTGCATCGCTCATGCACTCGTATTCGACTCAAACAATTTGATCGAATTCTTTGAACTTTGTGGATCAAAATTGTTTGTCCATACAACCTTGAGGGTAGCTCGACAAGTTGTAGGGAGAAACATATTTTGAATATCCTATATGTTCAAGCTGTCTCATATAGAGACGAGTGACATCTAGCGTGAATTTATTTGTTGGACCCAGAACTTAAATGAAATCATATTTATTAAGTCTGTTCTTTAGAAGGTCATTTTAATGTCAACGAGAATATAGTTTTAATTCTATCAATTAGAATTTAACTTGATATTCAATTAATCAACCTTTTTGGCCAGTTAACTTATTCCATTAAAATATTATATTTTGATTCATTTGGTAAACATAGTCTTGCCCTAGTTTAGCATATGTTCAAAATTAAATATAGGTAGAATGGCTTTTATCTATCTACATCCTCCCTATATTTTTACGATCGTTTCAAATCTTAATAACGAACGATTTAATCGAATTAAAATTAATGGGTAAGAGGTCCAATCACCTTGAGCCTAACAACCTTGAGTGTAGCTCAACAAGTTGCTTGACTCTGCGATCGGAAGATGACTCTTCATCGATCATATCAGATATGACTCTCTTATCGGTTTTTGCCCCTAGCCATTTGTGATCATGAGTGTGCTCATCCATATAACAATGTCTAGTCAAGTCGGACCCTTGTTTTCGTGTCTAGCCTGACTTGCCCCGTTGCTCGGTGTATTCACGACACGTCGGTTTGGGTCAGGTCTTAAAATACATCAAGTCAGACTACATCGTTGACTTAACTTACGCCGGCACTCGGGGTACGAAACGACGGTTTGGGTCAGTCAAGATTTCATCTTATGTATTTAAGGAGTTGGTTTCTCCAGGGTTGCCATGTCACAGCTTGAGTGTATCTCAAAAACTGTAACAGGGGCCATATAGTTGCTAACCCCTAAAACAAGGAGGGCTACGGCTAATCTTGAAAAAGATCATTAACGTATTTGACTTAGATATAGTCCAGGGTGTCATACAATCATGATTCGCGACATTGCGGTCCAGCGGAACACAGCTAGGGAATTGACTAAGCCAGGATCACTATCCCTTAAAGGGTGATCCAGAACTCTTAGCCAAGCACATTGACTGGATTATGGTCCATTGAATGAAGCTTGTCATTTTTATATACGTGCCATAGACTAAACAGCTTTTATTAACAACTAATTAATCCTATCAACTAGTTGCATCCTTAAATTCAAAATTTTAGGATTTGTTTAATAACTTTTATTAAGTCCTTATCAACTATAAGGTTCACGTGCTATCCTAAGCGTTATTAGGATTTTATTAAATTTTATTAACAACGCTAAAAGCGAAGTCCTTTAATGAAAATTAATTATAACAATTAGAATTAAAAAATCATTTAAAAGAACTACCCTAATCAGGAATTAGGTATTGAAGTATTGTTAATGTTTTATAAAAACATAGAATGTCATTAAAATTCAATTAATGAATTTTAATCATTTCTTAATGGCTAACCTAAAGGGTTGTCTTGTGTTATCAAATAAGGGACAAGATAAACTAGCCATTAAAAAATTACACTAATTTTATCGCATAAAAAGTGTACAACTATTTAACAATTAAATAGACTAAAGTTTATCGCATAAACAATTTTAGACTTTTAAAATCAGTTTTAAAATTATCTAATAAATTTAAAACATCATTTTAAAAAATTTCCAAGTTCAAAAATTTATCTTATACAATTTTTAAACATCTAAAACATTTTAAACTTATCGCATAAATTTAAAAGGCCTTAAAATCAATTTTAAAATTATCACATAAATTTAAAACACCATTTTAAAATTTCCATGTTTAAAATTTTATCATATAAAATAATTAAACATCTAAAATCCTTTAAAATCATCATTAAAAATATCGCATAAATTTTAAATATTTTAAAAGGCATCTAAAATATTTTAAAAGTATCTCATAACTTTAAAACAATTTTAAAAGTATTTTGAAAAGAATTTCAAAGTTTAATAATAATCGCAGGCTAGATCGTTACGCAAACCGGGCTCTGATACCAATGTAGGGATTTCTGGGACCCTTAGGGCACAAAAACTCTATGACCGTCCTAATTCGGACGGAACGTAGACACAAAAAGAATTTGCAGCGGAAGAAAAATCTAGTTAATCTAATTAACATGCAGTTAAAAAAATTTTAACTTAGCCCTAAGGTCCAAGACCCTTAGCCAAGATCTATGCCGACTTGGGATGGATCTGACCATCCCAAGTAGGATCTAGCCTACTGCGATTAAATTAAACTAATGCTAATAAACACATACCCGGAATCTCAACCCTGGAGCAGGCGAGATGTTCCGCACCGTCTTCCGAGCCGCCCCGTCCCACGTCGACCCGCTCCTCGAACCTCTCCCCGAACCGCTCCTCGAACCGCTCCGCATCCCGAGGCGATCAATCCCGTGTCGCCGAGCCAACCACGCGCCGAAGAAAGTTTCACGCGAGTGAAACCTTCGCCTAGATTTCGGATCAAAATCCGAACTCCTTCGTGGCTTTGCTAGAGCCCTTAGGAGTAAGGCAGAAATTTAGGGAGATAGAGAAATCTTTTAATTTAAGCCTAGATCCGAGCATGCTCCAACATTTACGAGAGCCGCTCAGATCTAGAGCTTGTGACAAGTTTTGAGGAGGAGAGCAGACCCCTATTTATATAGGTGGCTGACTGCTCCCCTTTACTCAAAATCCGATGTGGGACTATTAATTGGGTTAATTAAAATCAAGTTAGTTTGCCCTTCACAAAGTGCAAACTTCCGTGAATTTTAACTCCCTTACCGTTGAGCTTCATGATTGATACAACCTATCAATTCGAAGGGTGTTCAACGGTGAACGCATAGGAAAAAACCGTTCGTCAATCGGAGTCCGTTTGACCCTCCAATTGATTGTCCAAAGATCAGCCCAAAGTCACGTATTAGCAAAACTGCAGCCGTCAAAAAGTCTGGCACGAATACCTAGAATGTGGGGCCACGTGGGCCCCACGCGCTTTCTGCGCGCGCAGCCCAAGATTGGGCCCGCCTGGGCACAAGCCCAGGCGGTCAGCGCCTGGGCTTATGCCCAGGCGGTCAGCGCCTGGGCTTATGCCCAGGCGCCCGCTTGGGCCCAGGCGGCCCAAGGGCCTGGGCCCGCCCAGAAAAATGCCCAGTGCCTGGGCAATTTGCCCAGGCGCATAACGGGCGGCTGATAGCCCCCGTTTCCCCCTTTTTTTGTTAAATTTGTTTCTCAAACAAATGTTTTAACAAAAATGGGCTGCACTTTATCTGCTTGGGCCTGCTCTTTGGGCTTCTATTTAAACACTTTAAATAGACTTATTGGTCTCGTTTGAACTCCGTTTTTGATGCGGTTTGAACCTGGGTTTAGACAGGGACATTCCCGTCTTACCCGTGAACTTTTCCTTACTTTTATATTATTAAATATTGTCTTAAACTATTTAAGACACATTTAATCTCTTTTGCATCAAATACAAAATAGTCCCTATCTAGGCTTAAATTATCATATTGCATCAAATGCAATTATTCCATCCCTTGCATCAAAATGCAAAATATTCTTCCTAACTAATTTCTACCTATTACTAGACGAAGGTCGCACTCTTTGTGTGACCCTACGGCCTGACCCTACTACAGGTTGGGCTCGAAGCCCTATACGGCAAAGACCACGAGCAGTGGCTGACGTCCCTGTTTTGGAATCATCATAATGTGGTTAGCTCATCAACATGAGAATTGTCGGGACCACCCTGACCGTGTCTCTGATGAGTTCTGCAGTTATAGTTTCTTTGTCTTAACTATGTCGTGTAGATCAAGTCTAGGGTACGGCTGAACTGTCAACCCCAATAACTTGACTCCGGTTAGTTTCTATCGATCTTTAGTCATTTAACGTTGGACTTCTTCCAACAAACTCTGTGCAGAGATTTTACTAAAGACCGAACTAACTCTACGACACTAACTCCCATTGACCGGGAGAGACGAATCCTCTCTTGGTCATTACTCTTCTCGTACGCTTCAAGTGACACCCAATCAAAGACCTTTCGACAGGCCTAGCCTTGAAGTTAGGCCAGTGATCTAAATGACACTGTTCACGCACAGGTTCGTAAATTGACCTCAAGTCAAAAGACCAACTTGCCTATCATCACTAAGAGTTATCATTGACAGATTGGTCAATGTAACCATATGATAACTCTTGTGGATCGTTTAGTGAACTCATTCTCTATTGAGCACATGTGTCTCGTCTCCGACTTCGCCAAGTCAAACAATCATGAGATCATCGCCACCGCTAAACGGTGAAGACTAAGACATAATGGTCTATCCGATGTTTCGATGTCCTTGTCTCGAAACATCTACGACCACGAACCATTTTAGACTTATGCTACAGACGGTCAAACATTTCTCCATGATCGAGATACTCATCGCGATATCTGTTTGACCTTCCATAAAGTCTCAGGACTTTACCTAAGTTGATATCTAATGTTAACTACATTATAATATAACTTAGATAAATCATTACCAAACAGCTTACTGTTATTTTGAACAAGACGTTTGTGCTATTCACACAGAGATAAATTCCTCGAGGGTATCATATCTCTACACATGCAACCATCAGAGACCATATCAGAGATGTTTGCGTGATTCACCAACATTGTCTACAAGTCTAGCTCGCTCGGTAAGCCATATTCTAGCCTTGAACAGGTTAGGAAATTATTAAGAGCGCTGCCAAACTCTTTCAGACCTAAAATCACTGCCATCCAAGAAGCGAAGGATCTATGACAAATGGGGGTGGAGGACTTGATAGGTAATCTAATGTCCCATGAGCTTGAACTGCAAAATATTGAAGAAAGAGAGAAACCTGAGGAGAAGGAGAAAGCTTGAAAGCCACTTACTCTGAAAGCTAGCGAAGATGAAGAGGATGATGAGGAGATGGCGCTAATGGTTAGAAACTTCAAAAAGTTCGTCAGAACTACTCAAGGAATTTCAGAAATGCATAGAAGGTTTATTCGCTCTAACACTTTTAATTACGATAAAAATTCTTCTGAACAAGATTCTGCTAATAGAGTTGAATGCTTCAAATGCAGGAAAAAGGGACACTTCGCGAAGCAATGCAGACAAGAGACTGCTCAGGTTGCTAAAGATAAAGGAAGAGCTAAGATGCTAACTTGGGACATGGACAACGAAGCTGAGGATGAGGATGAAGAGGTGGTAGCCCACTCCGCTGTTGTCTGTTTAATGGCAAAGAGCGATGAGGTAAATTTATTCACTAAAGCCGAATTGTTTGATGTCTGTAAATGAATGCAAAATGAAATTAATGAGTTAGAACTCACGTTGAATGACTATAGGGATGCTAGTTTTAAATTACAAAAAGAAAATTGTGACATTTCTGAAGAAGTTGACATCCTTAAAGAAAAACTTAAAGAATGTGATTCAACCATTGCCATTATGAAAAAGGAAAAATCATGTTTTAATGAAGAAGTTGTTTGTCTTTCTTTCCCTTCCTTATTGAATGAAATTAGCATGCTTAAGCCAGATTTGATTAAGCTCGAAACTGAAAAGGACTATATTATTAAAGAGCTTAATGATAAGTTATGCATGCTAGATAATGATTTGAAAAAGAAAATAGTTGAACTTGAAAGGAAGGAGGAGGAAAACAAGAAAGTATTTATAAGTAAATGCACGTTGCTTGTGGAAGAAAAAAAACAATTAAAAACCAAAGTTTCTAATCTAGAATTATCTTTAAGAAAATTTTTAATTGGTTAACATTCGTTGGATACCATAATTGAAAATCAATTATATGCCAATAATAGAAGAGGACTTGGTTTTGGTTTAAAAAAATGTTGAAATGCCAAAATTCAAGAAATTCCACAATGTACCCTCTATTGCTAAAAACATACATGCAAAGTGCTTTACTTGTGATAGTATAGGCCACACATCATACTATTGTAAATTTAAGAACAAAAATATCAAGTTTAAACAAGTGTGGGTTCCTAAAAGAATAATGGCTAACACTAGTGGACCTTTTGGGTTTCAAGGTCACACTTAACACCTTTCATATATGTGTGATGAAGATGTGGCGAGGAGTAATGAATTGAAAGTTTCATTCGTTTTGCTCCTTAGCCAAATGGTGACGCGAAGGTATATCTTTCTCTTTGACCTTAATGCATACATTCATAGCTTTTTGTGTGTGTGACTTTTCTTGTTTGTGTGCTAGTGGTTGCATTGTTATGTGTGCATGATTTTTGTTTGTCTGTGTGATTGCATCTTATGTTTGCTTTAGTACCTCATGCATTAAAACAAAAAAACAAACAAAAAAACAAAAAGAATCGGTGCTTCAATGTGTATCTTTCTCTTTGATCCATTAAAAGAAGTCTTCATGAATGATTTTCATATCTACATAGAAATTGGTGTATTATTTCCTTTGCTACATGTGCATGTCAAACTTTCTAAATGATCAAGGCATGTTCAATGACTCAAATAACTTGATTTCTACACCTCCATACTTCACTTCCACATGTATTATTATTGTTGCACATTTGGAGATATCGTTTATGAAGTAAGGAAAGTGAATGTAGGAGGAAAACTTAACTGAAAATCTAAGGGATATGATATACCCTGCCATGGATAAAAATTGAGCAAAAGAAATTATTCTTATAAGTATTTAAAAAAATGTGAAAACAAAGATAATTGCTCCGTATGGAAAATGGATACAATCCTTGACAATGGTATTACCCACGACTATCCAACATAATCTTTATGGGTAAACTTTAGCATTGGTGTATTTACTCGTCAAGCAATGCCACCTCCACATCTAAGAGTCCTTATAGGCTATGTTTTGGGGTGTGGTACCTTGAACACATTTTAATGAGGTGGGAAAAATCAATCCTAGGTGATAGAATGTTCTATGGAAAATGTGGATTGCTTCTGGATGACTTTCTAAATGATTCTCCCCATATGCTTCAATTTTAATCATCACACATACACGTTGGTGTTGAAGTCTTAGTTGCTTACTTTCATTGGATTTTGACTTGTTTATTCTATGATTGTATACATGCAATTATTGGTATTGTCTTATAATACTCTTCTTTTTGCATGGTATATGTTTTTGACTTCGTGTTTCGACTTTTGATGATAACAAAGGGGGAGAAAATTTGGGAAAGATTTGATATGAATATTTCGTGAAAATATGAATGTTTGATTAAGGGGGAGCATTAATGAATATTGGGAAAGCAAAAAAGTAGGGAGATCATGCTTATTGATAAACTTTACACATCATTGTTCGCACATCATTTCATCCCATTGCATGTCACCCACTATCGTCACACTTTCACACACACGCACACACACACACACACAATTTGGAAACTTAATGTTCAAATCTTATGCTTAGTTTGTTATCATCAAAAGGGGGAGATTTTCGGTAGCAACGATCTATGAACTTCATATTTGATGATAACAAACGTGTGTGAACGTTTTAACGTGTGTGTTAAGTGTTTCAGTAATGACGAACTTGTGATTAATTCACGGAGAGACTTGGTCAATGTGCAAAGGAGAAAGTGGGAGAATCTTGTTTGTTATTCCTCCTAGCAATCACAATTTCCCAAGGGCTTTTAACCAAAAAAAAACCTCAAAAAATCCCAAGAATAGCCTGTCGTATTCTCTTTGGGCATGGCCTCTTTTTTTCTTGCTAACAGCAATGTCCCTTAAAAAAAGGGAAGGAGCTCTTTTTTAATAGCCAATCTCTTAGAGAGCAGCATCCAATAAAAAGGAATTCCGTTTATAAAAGAAAAACTTGTACATGCCGAAACAAAGTGTGTCTTCCCCTTTGAAAACAAAATGTACAGTCTCTCTTCCTTTGAAAAAAATACAAAAACCTGCCAACCTTGACTTCTAATCTCCTTGACCGCATGAAAGTCCAAGAGACCATTTTTAAAAGCCCAGGCAGCCGAAGTATGTTTTAGAGGAGGCGCACATATTTTTTGTGCACAACATTTTTGTTTGGTAGTTGCGTTTTTTTGGCACAGCCGAATCTTTTTGGGGTGCTCTTCACTTTGAAATTCAAATAGCACACATGCCAATTTAAGGCCCTTAAACAAATCAACAGGCGCAGGTTTCACATATAAAAACCCAAGAGGAGCCGCAAATCAAACAGGCTGAACAGCCTAGGTCAAAAAAAACAAGGATAGGCGCATTTTTTCCAGAAAAATACAAAGAGCCGCATCTTCTCTCCCTAAAAATTCCTAAGACCAAGGCCGAAGCTTTCAATTTTTGTTCTCATTGCAAATCCCTCGTTGAGCTCACAAGTTCTACTTTTTTTGGGTTGCAGGAGATTGGAGCAACTTTTATTAAAATCACCAAGGTGAGCAATCATTTTTGAGAAATCAATTCTCAGAGGAGCTGGCCGGCCGATTGTTTCTGAATCCTTCAAAAATAAAAGAGAAGCACATCATCAAAAAGAACAGGGCTGCATATTCCTGGAGGGAGACGCACCTTACAGAAGAGCAGGCCAAGATCTATCAAGTACGGCCACAAGTTTTGAGAAGGATAGGCCGAATTATTTCTTTGGCTCTCCCTCGGAAAAATCTCAAAGGGAGTATTTTTAAGGCGTGCCGCAAGTTTCAACTTTTGGTGGAAGGCGCAAGTTACATCGAGAGGGAGGCCAAACCATTGAGGGGACATCAGAGACAATAGAGGGATTACAACTTGTCAGATTGATCTGACCACGTGCTGAACGACAGAGACGACACACCATTACTGAGCATTTCTAAAACTCTATTTATTTATCTCTGTTTTGGTGTAGCGATCTCTGTAGGGGAAACTTTACCGATATTTTATGACTATTCTGGACTTGTCTGGTTGGGCTAGACAAGAGGGTCTTGACGTGTTGTTGCAGTCAAGATACGCATTTACTAGGTTGATAGAGTTCTGCACTTTGTTGAGTGTGGTACAGTGTAGGTGGGGAGTTGGAGCTAAGACCACATTGTAGGTGTACAGAAGGAGCTTATTAATACTAATATTTGCTTGGGGCTGGATGTAGGTCGTTAGTGCGACTGAACCAGGGTATATCTGTGTGTACTCTGTGATTGTCTCTTATTTACTCTAGTTATGCTTTTAACTGCGTGTGATTTCTCGTGTGTGGCACGGGAATTTTTTATAAGCCTATTCATCCCCCCTCTAGGTTTAGATCCAGATCCAACAAAAAGGAACTAAAAATCACAAAAGAATAGATACGAAACAACGGAAAACAACGAGAAAATACGGAGAAGACGTGCGTGAATATATAAGATATGAATGCACGTCACAACTACTTCTCCATCATTTAAGGTTTGATCAAGATATTGTCCAAGCTATCAATTTCAAAATCACCGAAGATTATTAAGTCCAAGTTCCAAGCGTCAACCTTCAAGATCTGCAAGTTACGGCCAAATATCCTCAATAAATCAGTCCTTCATTATTTTTCAGTCAAAGAGGACGAATCACGATTCCAATGAGTATTTATTTAGATTTTTCTGAGCTCAGTGTGATTTACTGCATTTTCTGGAAGACGGTGTATCTGATTACTTTACGCACAGACTGCTGTCAATTCTGCAGAACAGAGAATTGATTTACGCACAGACCAGATTCTAGATTTACGCAACGAACTTTGAAGGGCTGTATCTTTTAATCCAGCGATCAAATTGACAAACCGTTTGCGCCATTGCGAAGCTGACGACGAGGACAATAATTATTCAATCATCACAACTGAGCATTCTAAACACTATCTCATTTATCTTTGTGATACTGGTTTGGTATATCTTTGTATTTATTTTTACTTTTCATTATAGGGTTTTTTGGGGTCTTGACTAGTTGGGACTAGTCAAGAGAAAGCTTGTACTAGATTTGTAGTGTTTGACACTTTGGTGAGTGGGTACAGTACTTGGTGAGCATAGAGTTGGGGCTCGTAGCTCTTTATAGTTCGTATCTTGATATTTATAAATCTACTATTTGCTTTCGGGTTGAAGTAGGTCGTTGTGGCGGCCGACTAGGGTAAATCTCTCGTGCACTCAGTGATTGCTCTGTGATTTCTTTACTTGCACATTATTTGCTCTGAGAGTGATTGTTTGAGTAAACTATTACTTGTGTATTCGTCAAAATATTTTATACGCATATTCACCCCCCTCTAGGTGTCATGCCCTATTTTGCACTATACGTGTATTCTACTGAACACACGTGGTATTTCTACCTACGATGCATACGTGTGTATGAAATAAGCATAGATATCGATGTATGTGTCGTAGTGCAATGGGGATTAGGCCGTAATGCGTGGCTAAGAGACGAGAAAGCAAGATTGAGTGCGGGAGAAGTGTGAAAGACGTCGTAAGTGCAAAACAACAGGAATGTGTTAGCCGTGTGTGTGCGAAGCACGTATGCATGCGTGGATGTGCGTGGATGTGTGTAGGAAGAGCCATGAAAATGTGAAAGGGGTTAGGGGTCAATGGCAACCCCTGTAAATTTTTGGAAAGGCGAGGGGCAAAACGGTCATTTGGACTAGATTTGTTGTGCGTACATACTTAAGTGGTGTGTGCATAAAGTAATGGCATACTTGTAAATACTTGAATTTGTGAGGGGTAGTTTGGTCATTTAATAATTAATATGGCTTATGGGATAAGCCATGGAAAACCATCTTCTAGAATTCTCGCCCTCTTTCTCTCCTTTTCTTTTCTTTTCTTCTCTTTTCCTCCATTATCCTTATCCCCTCTTCTCCCTCCAACCCTCCCCCTCTCTTTCAATTTCGTGCTCCCCTCTACCCCCTTCTATGTTGACCAAAATCCAAAGAAGAAGAAGAAGAAGAAGAAGAAGAAGAAGAAGAAGAAGAAGAAGAAGAAGAGAAGAGGAGAAGAAAGAACACTCTTGAGGTAGGGATCTCTTGGATTTGGAATTCCACTCCTTTATTCTTGCAACCATGTTTTTATAGCATGTTTTACTTAATATGTATTAGGGATGATGAAAACTAATGTGCTATGTTTCAATTTCACAAATTATCCTTTGAAATTCTTAGTAAAAACAACCTCTTTGAAATCCTGAAATTTTGTTATGTGTTATTTCTGTAATCTTGATTACTGTAGCTCGAATTGGGTTTCGAAATAAATATGAGCGTGTAGATCTTGAAGTTCTACCCTAAAATCATATAAATTTTGATATATTTTAAATTCAGAAATTAGGAGTAATAAATCCATCTTTACAACTTGTCTGTTTGAATTTCAGTGTTGACACAGTTTAGCAAAATTGGCATAACCACCTGCACACAACTTGAAATTTTATGATCTTGGTCTTGTTGGAAAGTTAATAAGTTTTTCTAAAAAATACATCCAATACTTATATGTTTAATTTCTGTCTCCAATATGCCCAAAATTGGCTTTCAATACAGACCCTGAAATCTGTTTGAAAAACAGATTTGACACATTTCACTAATTAATTCACCATAAATCATATAGTTCATATTTTTGCATGAAATTTCATCTGTATATCCATAACTGCCATATGTTCAACTTTCATTTATAAAGTTGTGTCAAATTCCCAAGAGACATAAATGAAAAGTGTTGATCTTTATGGTTGTTCTTGCAATTTCAGCAAGCTGAATTCATTAAGTGCTTTTCTTATTCATTAATTGTGGTTAATTGGTCATCGTTATTCTTGCTTAATATGGTTGTATGGTGAGACGAATGTTCATTCCCTTGGCACATGTAAATGTTATTATATTGCTTTGATATGAATGACGCATGTCAGATGTTCGATGAAATGCCTCAAGGGAGGCAATATCCAGTAATTTGAGAAACGTGTATGTGTTAGTGTTGGCCTTGAACCAAATTGATATTTGGTAGAGTTAGATGCTTGAATGGCATGGATACATTGAAATTATGAGTAGATGATATGATGTTATAGAGGGCGTGTCACGTGAGTGCATGACTCTATGTCTGATGATGAGAAGATGAGGCGATATATGCATACCCATGCCATCAAGACCCCTAACGTGTCACTTATGATGTTAACTTATAAAACTGAATAAATCTCAATCTTCTCTAATGAGGGTAAGGTAGCAAAGCCCGGGTTTTAGGTGGGATTTGAGTAAATTGTGGATATGAGGCCTGGACTGTGAAGTTGGGAGACGATTATGTGATATGTGGAGTTTACACCCACTCGCCTTTACCGGGAGTAGAGGGGATTTTTACACCCACTCGCCTTTACCGGGAGTGAAGGGGTAAGGAGGTGGAGAGCCTCACTCCTGCCAGGGACGGGGGAGCTGAGAGGCCCGACGTACAGTGCCCGTGTCCACTGCGTCGTGTGCTATATTCACCCCAAATTTGGGGTGAAGTCCAGGTCCTGGTATAACACAGTTTACCCATGTTCCAATTAACTCAATTATGAAATAATAAAATAATAATTACGCGATACTCCTTCTGCTGGCATCACTTTCCCTTCCCCTTGATAGTTCCTTGTGACTCTGTGGCGTGTCTCTGGCACTTGTACTTATTCTATTAGATATTGGTTGCTTAAATACTTGTGTTATTATTATTATTATTACTATTATTCGGGCTAACCCCTTTCTTGCAGTAAATCGACATTGGACCGCATGTATGATTTTCTTGTTTTAGCTATTTAATTTTCATTATATCACTTAGTTACATGCCCTATTTCTCTTGCTTGCCTTGGAATTTGATAACCTTAGACGGAATTCCAAACCCAAGTTGGTTCCTACTGAGGCACACATTGATGTGGTCCTCCTTATTTTTTAGGTAGCAGGGTCAGCTTGATTGGAGGTGATTTGGAGTTGGGAATCAGGGGTAGTACTCGGTGTGAGCTGTAGCTTGTAGAGTGACTTGGTTGTCTTGGGAGGCAGTGAATGACGGTGTATATGTAGTGGTGTACTTGGAGTATGTGTATTAGTAGAAGTTGTTGTATGTACGATATGTTGTTATTGATCTATGTATTCATGAGGTCGTTTTGATGTTATTGTGAAGCTTTACTTGTACTATCCCAGCATGTGCGCAGTGGCATGCTTGTTCAGTTTCACTTTTTCCTTTGTTTTCCTCTCTCATCACCCTCATTCTTCAGAATACTTGGAAAAAAAATTTATTAAACGCCGGGTATTCTGGGGAACGGAGCGTGACAGTTTTTGGCGGCCCATGCAGGTCACCGCACTGTGATGTGCGTAAGGATAGTTGACGTGCGTTTATATTTCATATATTCACGCACGTTTTCTTTTGTGTTTCTCCGTGTTTTTCCACCGTCTCTTATTCGTTTTCGTGTATTTTCCCGTTTTCTTTCACTTTTCTTTGTTTATCCATGATTGCAGGGGATTGACCACGTAGGGGACGTTTAACGATGATATCCCAAGTCCCCGGAGCAACGGGAGAAGTCACGCGTGATCCAGGGGGTCAAACGTCGAAGAATTCATCTTTCAGCCCCTCACCCGGTTGGTTGGTCATCTCCAACCGATCGGGTGATGCACGCGTGCACCACCCGGTCTCTGTCGCAGCTCACAAAGAAGTCACCCGACCGGTTCGCAGACCGGTTCAGCGGGGGCTGTTCTCTGTTTTCTCGAAGCAAAACGCCAACCGATCGGGTGACTCTCACCCGATCGGTTCATCTGTAGCTGAAGAAGAAGAGCTGAAGACACGGACGTCGAACCGATCGATTCACCCGACTGCTCCAAGATCCAACCGGTCACTCAAGAACTCACCCGACCGGTTCATGTGATCGGGTGAAAGCTCGCCGTTTTCTGTTATTAATTTGTAACGGATCAACCGATCGGTTGACTTGTCAACCGATCGGTTGATACGAAGGTCTATAAATAGAACCCCTAGGGTTCCAGAAACGAGAGCTGTTATTTTTTCTACTGTTTTATCTCCTTGTGACGGCTGTAATTGTTACTCTTTTGTAAGTTTTCAGATCTTTCTAAAATTTTAGTATTTTCTTTATTACTCTATTACTTCCGCATTGCAATTGTTCGATTATGATTCCAACTGTTAAATTTCATTTAGATCGCTTTTTCATGAATTTTTGTGAGTAGTTCCCAAATTTGGGATTTTGGTGGAAACCCCTTCGGGGGCTCTTCCCGATGCGTCCATAGGGTTAGGAAATCGATAGGGAGTAGGAATCTAACGGTTACGCGCGGTGTTTCATTGTCATCGGCGGGAAAAAGACCGCCTTTGACCGTTGGGCCAAGGGGGAATAAACTTGGCGGTTGACTCCATAGCCATAGCTCGCACCCTTAGCGTAGACGCCGAATCCTAGCACGCGGGAGCGGCAGGATGAGACGTTGGGAGATATCGTTGCGGGCTTAGTGCTCCCGGGATCGATCAGTGTTAATGGACACGGGAGTACCCACTGATCGAATCCGGGAAGTTCGGTGTATCATCCTGGGCACCGACCGGAATATCGGGCCCATGGGACGCCGGTACCACTTTCAGAGGCAACGTCTCACCATTAGACCCTAATCCCGATCGCTATCCATACCCGTAGGCCGTATCGGTGAGAGTCTCTCGTCGGGTTGGAAACCAAAGTCCCGGGTTTTCTTTCTTGTTGTTCATACCCTTTTATTTCCTTTCGTGACAACCATTCACCGATTCAGGCTAGCTCGCCCCTCGGGGTGATTTAGGTCCTACCTGACCCAAGCACAACCTCGCCTCCCTGAGTTCGATATTCCCGCACCCTACACTAACCGTGAAACTTGCGGTAAACGACACCGCGCCGCCGCAACGCAAGCGGGGAGCCGGTCAAGTTTATGGCGCCGTTGCCGGGGATGCAACGTGCTTGTTATTTTAGGATCTCCTGAACCCTCGTGTCTAGCTCACATCCCTACCTCGCGATAATTTTCGCATTCTCCTTTTTCTTATTTTTATTTTTCTTATTTTTATTTCTTATTTTATCTGTTTCTTTCCCACTTGTCGCTTCACGGGTGTTTGTTGTTTTTCATGCGCAGGAGTTCAAGGAGTCTTGACGACTTGATTCCCCTCGATCCAGAGATTAACGCCACCCTTAAGCGTTTGGCCGCCGAGAAGCGAAGAAGAGAAGATCCCGAATCCGTGGAGGAGAACACCCCACCTCACAAGTCTCTGCTGGAGTACTCGATGCCATCCATCGAGTCGACTTCCGCCATCCGATCTCCAGCTATTGCGGCCCAAAGCTTTGAGCTGAAGCCGTCTCTAGTGACATGGATCCAGCAGGACCAGTTTACGGGTGCACCCATGGAGAGCCCGATCGAGCACCTAGACTCATTCTTGGAGAAGTGTGACACCTTCCGGATTAATGGTGTCACGACAGAGGCTATCCGTCTGAAGCTGTTCCCCTTCTCTTTGCGAGACAAAGCCAAGCAATGGCTAAGGGGGAAGGACCCCAACACTTTCAACACCTGGGAGAAGCTCTCCAACGCTTTTCTGACGAAGTTCTTTCCTCCGGGGAAGACCATGAAGTTGAGGAGTGAGATCTCCTCCTTCTCCCAGGCCAGCCACGAGTCCTTGCATGAAGCTTGGAGAGATATAAAGAGATGCAAAGAAGATGCCCTCACCATGAGCTTCCGAAGTGGAAGATTATTAATCTGTTCTACAATGGGTTGAGGGATGACCTGAAATCTTCTATGGACGCCGCGGCTGGGGGTTCATTCATGTCTAGGAGCGAGGAGGATGCCGGGCATATTCTGGAAAATATGGCATCCAACAATGAGCGGTGGTGTAACGAGAGAGCCACACCCAGATCCGGGGGTATACACAGAGTCGAGGACGTCGACAAACTTTCAAGCAAGTTCGACTTGCTTTCGACCCAGATCTCCGCACTAATGGTAGGAGCCGGTGGGGCCAGTACACAGCAAATTTCTGCGGTGGAGTCCGAATTCTTTGGGGAATTTGACGGTGGTGACATCTCACCACCGTTGGATTAGGCAAGCGCACTATTTTACAACCCCACGGGAAATGCGCCGTATCCGCCAAGGACAAATTCCAACCTGGCCTACTCTCCAAACAACCGGAACCACCCAAACTTCAGTTACCGGCCACCATTTCAGCCCTCGCCGCCTCAACAGCCGCAGCAACAAACATATCAGCCGGCTAGGTCACAGCAGAATCAGGTTCAGCAGCAACCATTTCAGCAACAACCTCAGCAACAATCTTACGCCCCCAGGACTCAGCAGCCGTTCCAGCAGCAGCAGCAGTATGGCCAACAGAGGGCCGTCTCTCCGGTTGAGTCTCTCTTGACTCAATATATTACCAACCAGGAGAAGATCAACCAAAAGCTGGAAATGGGTCAGCGGACCCTCACGGACCAAGTAACCCAGCTGGGGTTACAAGTGGCGAACCTTGAAAGGTCACAAAACCAATTACCGCCACAACCGGAGGTGAACCCGAGGGGAGCAACCCAAACATCGGCACTCGTGCACGAGCACGCAAATGTGTCTGCTATCGTTCTGAGAAGCGGGACACAAATTCCTACTAGAGTGCCCCCTAGCAACCCGGAGGTACCATTGGTCGTTGAGAGACCGACCGAAAAATCAAATGACACCGGTGCTTCGTCATCAAATCCTATCACTCCGGAGGGAGCCTCTGAAGAAGAGAAGAAGGAGGAGGAAGAGAGCCAGAAAGTGTATAAACCCGTTGTGCCATTTCCACAACGGTTGGCTCAGGCAAAAATTGATGAGAAATATGGCAAGTTCTTCGCCATGGTCAAGGACCTAAGCCTGCAAATCCCCTTCCTAGAAGCAATCGAAACAATCCCCTCCTATGCAAAATTCTTGAAAGATTTGGTGACGAGAGGGTCTAGAAAAGAGAAAGTAGTGTTGACGGCGAAGTGTAGCGCTCTTATCCAGAGGGCACATCCGCCGAAACTTAAAGACCCGGGGAGCTTCTCAATTACTTGCACGATCGGGGCAGTAAAGATTCATCGTGCACTCGTCGATCTCGGAGCGAGTGTAAGTTTGATGCCCTTGTCGATGTACAAAAGGATAGGAATGAGTGATTTGGAGCCCACTGGTATGACCCTACAACTAGCTGACCGGTCGGTCAAATATCCGGTGGGGATTGTGGATGACCTACCCGTCAATGTGAAAGGGGTGCATGTGCCAGTGGACTTTGTAGTCATGGACATGCCTGAAGACGCACACACCCCGATCATCCTGGGACGGCCTTTCATGGCCACTGCTGGCGTTTTGATTGATGTGAAGAACGGAAAACTTTCTCTAAACGTCAACGGAGAAAAAGTTGAATTTGATCTGGGGTTATCCATGAAGTACCCCGATCCCCCAGACGACCCTCGGTGTAATTTGCTGGAGATGGAAGAAGAAAAAGCTGTTGAAGAGAGCTCCTGGGAGATTCTCTTAAGAAACCCCCCCGATGACTTGGGGGATTCAGAAGATGGAGACGACCCCAAGTACAAAGAAGCTGCTGGAAAACCGAGTGCAGCAATAACGACCCCTCCCGGGTTCCCCAAGGCTCCTCCTGTGAGGAGAACGGGGAAAGAGCCCACGGACCTCACTAAAGACGAAGTCCGGATCCTGAAGAAGATGGCGGGAAGCGCCAACACCAAGGAAAAGCCCCCGGATCCCAAGAACAAGGGGAGGGTAGTCGAGCAAGTATTTTTCCAGCCGCTGACTACTCCAAGTGCCTTCAGCTCCAATGAGAAAGAGATGCCAAACTTCGGGCATCACCCGTATCGACCACCATGAGCATCTCTTGCGGGCGTCGAGCCAACGACGTTAAACAAGTGCGCTTCATGGGAGGCAACCCATGTTCTAAACTTTTTCCCCACTTTTCAGCGTTATTTTTTGACTTTATTTTGTCTATTTTTATAAATAAAATCAGCCGCGAGAACATCCATTCGGGGAATTAAACAAATCTATTGGTTTTTGCAGGAAACAAGCCCCAACCGATCGGATGACAACTCACCCGATCGGTTGGGATGTATCATATACATGCCGAGATCTGCCCCCATATGACCCGATCGGTTGAGTAATGAAGAGACCGGGTGGCAGACCGGGTGAGCTGGGGAGAACTCTCGGAAATTTTTGGGGAATATCAACCGATCGGTTGAGTTCGAGCGCGATCGGTTGACGTGACCGGGTGAGCAGCCCTAAGTTCTCGGGAAAATGAGTGCGGCCAACCGATCGGTTGACAAGTCAACCGACCGGTTCGCCTGTAGCATTTCTTCGGCAAGGACTTCGACCTAACCGTCAACCGATCGGGTGACAAGTCACCCGGTCAGGTCGACTTAAAACCTTATATAAACACCCCCCCGACCACCCGTTCATTTCCATCCTCGCCCGATCGCCCAAATCGCCGCCGTTTCGACTCCTCTCGTGCGCCTGCCTTCTTTCTTCCCCAAGATCAACCTCGATCGTCTTCCCCCGCCATCTCCCTACCATCCACCATCGATTTCCCTCCATTCCCCCGCCATCTCCCTACACACAAACCCCTAAATTTCACCCATTCTCCCCAACATCGAAACTTGTTGAAGAGATCGCTGCGGCTTCACAGCGTGCTCCAATCGAGTAGCATCGGGGCGTCTATGAGCAACTATCTTCATCTCATTTGGGTAAACTCGCTCCTTTGCTTAATTTTAATCTTACCCCAAATATTCCATTTGCTTGTTGGTCGTATTTCGTGTTTGTGTTGAATTCATTGTACTCTTACGCACCTACGCGCACGAACGACACCCACACAATGCCTCCTCGCCGTGTTAAGCCCACCGACGCCGGCTCTTCGAACCCTAGGCCCACCCGTCGTACCCGTCGCACACAGCCCACCACCTCCAACCCATCCACCACTTCCCCCACCTCGTGCTTACGATCCCGAATATGGGATGCAATTCCAAACCGATGACCATGCCGACCGATTCACGGCCATGGTCCTCCTAGCTGGTCAGGGTGGTCGGATAACCGAGGAATCCGTCGACCGAGACCTCCCGTTTCTTCAAAGCTTCATTCGCCACATCCGTGAAGACCCACCCGACGTCTCCGAGCTCCACATTCCACCCCCCACGACTCCTGGTCCACAGCGCAGGCCCCCGTCACCACCCCCAGAGGGTGGTGCCCCTGCTTGATTTTTCTCTCCCACTTTTGCCCCCCCATATTTGTGCCCATCTGTCTTTTCGGGGCCCTGCTTTGTCTCTGTCGGAGGGAGGGGACTATTTGCGTGTTGCTTTTTAAATTCACCTCTTTTGTTTTTGACTCCCCCTTGCACATCTCTGCATTTCATCGATCACATCATTTCGCTAGCACTTTCTGGTCTAGCTTGGGGGACGTCTATTTTGGTGTGCTGTCGTGTTTTGTTTGTTTTTCTCATTTTTGTGTGTGTGCTTCTTTTTCATTTTTTGAGTGTCGTGCTTGTGTTTTTATTTTTACTTTCATTTTGTTTGATTTTGATTCTGATCTTTCTTTCTTTTTCAGTTTCATCTATGTGTTTTCGTGGTTTTCATTTCTTTTTGTGTCAGTGCGTATCCCCCCATCTTCATTGCCCTCCCGTACTCACTCATATCGCATTGAGGAGAATGCAAACTTCAGCTTGGGGGAGTCGCACTGTGTGCGTCGTTTGAGTCCTTCTTTTTCGTTTATTTGAGTCGTTTTTCTCCGTGTTTTTCTTTTTTTTTCTTTTCTTATTTTTTAGCTCTTTCTCCTAGAGATGAATCCTATGATGAATCACCACAAAGTCACACACACCTAGCATTGCATCGATAATCACACTCACTAACCCTAGGATTTCGAGTCCTCTTGCATTTCACGCATCGTGGGTCCACTTAGCTTTTTGTGAGTCGTGTGTCGTGACTAGCATTTGGTGTGCTTCTGCTTTGTGATTTTACTTTATATACCTGTCCAGGAATGACCCCTAGATTATCATGATCCGATTTGAATATGCGGTGTTTGTTTCCACTATATGCATGCTATATTTATATCGTATACTTCAATTCGCATGCGTCGGGATTCCACAACTAAGGACTAGGATAACCCATTTAGCCTATGCTCTATTTAGCGAGAATAGTTTCCTTTGCCCGAGTGTTTAGATTTCGACTTCTTTTTTGTTTTACTTGGTGCAAATCCCCTCGTCGTGTACCGTTCTCCCACTTGGGAGAGTACACATGTGTATAGCCAAAAACCCAAAAATCCAAAAAAAAGGGAGAAAAGAAAAGAAAAACCCAAAAAGAAAAGAAAAGATAAATTGTGTATAGCCCAAAACCCAAAAAAAATTTCCGTGTGAATATTTTTTCCTACTCGCCAAGAATAAAGGGAAGGCGAGAATTTGCACCGAGTGTTCTTCTCCACATCATCTCAACCCCCCGTCGTTATCGAAAACACTTGGCTTAGGAACTTTTTAGCTAGTATCTAGGCTATAGTGGTGTGATTTCCTTAACCCTAGTTGTGGAGTCCCCGATGCATGATACGCTTCTATTCTCACTCTTCTCATGCATGCTTGAACTTATATTCGCCGCTTAATTCAATTCGGATCGATATTTTGGGTCATATCTTGGATTTGTGTATATCGAGCCTCATAGCACATTGTAGAAAGCATCACCATTTGCTAGCACACGACCACGCTCACTCGCGCTTCACCGCGTGGACCCACGACACTTATTTGGACTCGCTTTCCTAGGTTTAGTGGTGTGATTTGGCGTTTGCTTGCTTGGTGTGTCGTTTCTGATTTTGGTGGCTCTGATGGACGATCTAGGGTTTAGAGTTTTCTTTTTCTTTCTTCCTCTCTATTTTTCCCTTCCGAGCTCCTACTCTCACTCGTCTTCCTCGAGGACGAGGAAGAGTTCAGCTTGGGAGATTTTGACGTGCGTTTATATTTCATATATTCACGCACGTTTTCTTTTGTGTTTCTCCGTGTTTTTCCGCCGTCTCTTATTTGTTTTCGTGTATTTTCCCATTTTCTTTCACTTTTCTTTGTTTATCCATGATTGCAGGGGATTGACCACGTAGGGGACGTTTAACGATGATATCCCAAGTCCCCGGAGCAACGGGAGAAGTCACGCGTGATCCAGGGGGTCAAACGTCGAAGAATTCATCTTTCAGCCCCTCACCCGGTCGGTTGGTCATCTCCAACCGATCGGGTGATGCAGGCGTGCACCACCCGGTCTCTGTCGCAGCTCACAAAGAAGTCACCCGACCGGTTCGCAGACCGGTTCAGCGGGGGCTGTTCTCTGTTTTCTCGAAGCAAAACGCCAACCGATCGGGTGACTCTCACCCGATCGGTTCATCTGTAGCTGAAGAAGAAGAGCTGAAGACACGGACGTCGAACCGATCGATTCACCCGACTGCTCCAAGATCCAACCGGTCACTCAAGAACTCACCCGACCGGTTCATGTGATCGGGTGAAAGCTCGCCGTTTTCTGTTATTAATTTGTAACGGATCAACCGATCGGTTGACTTGTCAACCGATCGGTTGATACGAAGGTCTATAAATAGAACCCCTAGGGTTCCAGAAACGAGAGCTGTT
Source organism: Scilla litardierei (assembly GCA_030789695.1). Taxonomy (NCBI): domain Eukaryota; kingdom Viridiplantae; phylum Streptophyta; class Magnoliopsida; order Asparagales; family Asparagaceae; genus Scilla; species Scilla litardierei. The sequence goes on along the minus strand of CM061131.1, from coordinate 88,903,041 downwards.
ATTTTTTCTACTGTTTTATCTCCTTGTGACGGCTGTAATTGTTACTCTTTTGTAAGTTTTCAGATCTTTCTAAAATTTTAGTATTGTCTTTATTACTCTATTACTTCCGCATTGCAATTGTCCGATTATGATTCCAACGGTTAAATTTCATTTAGATCGCTTTTTCATGAATTTTTGTGAGTAGTTCCCAAATCTGGGATTTTGGTGGAAACCCCTTCGGGGGCTCTTCCCGATGCGTCCATAGGGTTAGGAAATCAATATGGAGTAGGAATCTAACGGTTACGCGGGGTGTTTCATTGTCATCGGCGGGAAAAAGACCGCCTTTGACCGTTGGGCCAAGGGGGAATAAACTTGGTGGTTGACTCCGTAGCCATAGCTCGCACCCTTAGCGTAGACGCCGAATCCTAGCACGCGGGAGCGGCAGGATGAAACGTTGGGAGATATCGTTGCGGGCTTAGTGCTCCCGGGATCGATCAGTGTTAATGGACACGGGAGTGCCCACTGATCGAATCCGGGAAGTCTGGTGTATCATCCTGGGCACCGACCGGAATATCGGGCCCATGGGACACCGGTACCACTTTCAGAGGTAACGTCTCACCATTAGACCCTAATCCCGATCGCTATCCATACCCGTAGGCCGTATCGGCGAGAGTCTCTCATCGGGTTGGAAACCAAAGTCCCGGGTTTTCTTTCTTGTTGTTCATACCCTTTTATTTCCTTTCGTGACAACCATTCACCGATTCGGGCTAGCTCGCCCCTCGGGGTGATTTAGGTCCTACCTGACCCAAGCACAACCTCGCCTCCCTGAGTTCGATATTCCCGCACCCTACACTAACCGTGAAACTTGCGGTAAACGACACCGCGCCGCCGCAACGCAAGCGGGGCGCCGGTCAATAGAACATGTAATGCTTCGGTAGGTGATTGGGATACATTAGCCCGAAGGTGGGTAGAGACCTTAGAGCCTTAAGTGATCCACCCTTAAACCCCAAACTTAGGGAGTCAGAGGATGAACTTGCTACAATATAGTATACTATAGATGTATATTGGTTGGTATCAGTGTGTGTGTGTGTGTGTGTGTGTGTGTGTGTGTGTGTGTGTGTGTGTGTGTGTGTGTGTGTGTGTGTGTGTGTGTGTGTGTGTGTGTGTGTGTGTGTGTGTGTGTATACACTAATGAGAATTCGTGTGTATAAATGCAGTTATTGTACTTGGATATTTGAATTATATACGTCGCATATATACTTGTATTCAGTGTATATATATGCATATTTGTATTTGAATAGCATGAAAATTGCATGATGGATAGATGTAGGAGTATATACTTGGTGGGCGAATACTTGAGTGTATGTATACTTGACGTGCGTTTATATTTCATATATTTACGCGCGTTTTCTTCCGTGTTTTTCCGTATTTACCGCCGTCTTTTATTTGTTTTCTCGTGTTTTCTTGTATTTTCTTGTTTTCTTTCACTTTTCTGTATTTTTCGTGTTTTGCAGGAGTTTGTTGGCGTTTGGGACATAAAACGATGATATCATGTGTCCCCGGAGCAACGGGAGGAGTCACGCGTGATCCAGGGGATCAAACGACAAAGATTGCATCTTTCAGCCCCTCACCCGATCGGTTGGTCATCTCCAACCGATCGGGAGATGCACGCGTGCACCACCCGGACGCAGCTTGGAGCTCACGAGAAGTCGCCCGGTCGGTTCAGTGATCGGGTCAAAAGCTCAAAGTCTCTGGAAATTCGAAGCTGATTTCCAACCGATCGGGTGACCTTCACCCGATCGGTTCACCTATAGCTGAATTTCAACAGCCAAGACTCGAAGCTCCAACCGATCTCCTCACCCGGTCTGCTCCAAGATCCAACCGGTCGGCACCAAGATCCAACCGACCGCACCAAGTTCCAACCGACCGGTTCATACTGACCGGGTGAAACCCCCGCATTGCGCTGTGATTTTGTGAAGCGGCTCACCCGACCGGTTGACTTGTCAACCGATCGCGTGATGTCGTTTTCTATAAATAGAACCCTAGGTTTCCCAGATTCGGGAGTTGGTTATTTTTTACTGTTTTCTTCATTTTGTGACGGCTGTAATTTCCCAGTTTTTGTAAGTTTTTGGATCTTTGTAAAACTTTAGTACTATCTTAATTGCTTTACTACCTTCGCATTCCTATTGTCTGATTATGATTTTAACGGTTCATTTTCGTTTAGATCGTTTTTAATGAATATTTGTGAGTAGTTCCCAAATCTGGGATTTTGGCAGAAACCCCTTCGGGGCTCTTCCCGATGCATCCATAGGGTTAGGAAATCGATAGGGATTAGGAATCTAACGGTTACGCGGGGTGTTTTATTGTCATCGGCGGGAAAAAGACCGCCTTTGACCGTCGGGCCAAGGGGGAATAAACTTGGCGGTTGACTGCCTAGCCATAGCTCACGCCCTTAGCGTAGACGCCGAATCCTAGCGCGCAGGAGCGGCATGATGAGACGTTGGGAGTTATCGTTGCGAGCTTAGTGCTCCCGGAGTCGATCAGTGTTAATGGACACGGGAGTGCCCACTGATCGAACCCGGGAAGTCCGGTGTATCATCCTGGGCACCGACCGAAATATCGGGCCCATGGGATGCCGGTACCACTTTTAGAGGCAACGTCTTACCACTAGACCCTAATTCCGATCATCATCCTACCCGTAGGCTGTATCGGCGAGAGTCGCTCGTTGGGGTGGAAACCAAAGTCCCGGGTTTTATTTTCTTATTGTCTATACCCTGCATTCCTTTACCGTGACAACCCATCATTCGATCTGGGCTAGCTCACCCACGGGGTGATTTCGGTCCTCTTTGACACAAGCACATCCTAGCCTCTCTGTGTTCGACCCCCAAGCCACACTACAACACCGTGCGCTTGCGGTTACAAATATCTAAACCCTCACGCGGGTCCCCCGGCCATTTGCGGCTCACAAACCGGGGGCACGTCAAGTTTATGGCGCCGTTGCCGGGGAGGCAACGTGCTTGTTATTTTAGGATCTCATGAACCCTAGTGTCTAGCTCTTATCCCTACCCCGCGATAATTTTCGCACTCTACACTTTTCAATTTCACTTGTACACACAGTAAATAGTAATTGTATAGTGCTAATTGACTGAATCGCCGTGCTACCATCGCTACTTTCGGTTCCCGTTTATGCGACCCGTGCTTTTGACGTGTTTGCTACTTGTGCAGTTCTCTCTCTCCTTTCGTATAGGGTCTTTGCCCCACGAAGAGGATGTTGCATGCAGTTTCAGGAGACATCTGGGATCACTCTCACCATATCCGCTGTTTGGCACGGAGCTTAGCGGAATCCCTGAATACCTCGAATATACTATCCCTCCTATCTGTCGTCGTGGAAAATCAGAGGAGATATCGAGATACGCAGGAGCACCTTGCCAAGGCAACTCTCATTCCTCATGGTGAAGTGGCGTATATCGACATTCCTAGTCCCGAATTTAGTGAAGAAAATTTGTTCGTGGAGTTTTGTCAGGAGAACCATCAGGCTAAGTCTGTAGGCTACGTTGGAGAGTAACCGATCTATTCCTTGTAGACTTCTACTGAGCGTCCCGGATCCTTAGACAGTGAGGAAGCCAGAAACAGCTGTGGGGAACCATCGACAATTGAAACCTGTTTTCACTTAGAAGCCTTCTTCCCGGACAATTATTATGAGCTCGAAAGAGACCCGGTGCCTTCCTCGATCGTCCCCACTATATATACCTTGCAAAACTTTGCCATGCGGAAGCGCGGCCGGAGATGAGATTCCGGATGATGGCTTCTAAGAAACCCACTAAGAACTCCTTTCCCTTGAGGATGCTCAGCTTGAGAAGTATGCGTCAGGGCCTCATGAGGTTGAGATGAAAGAGTTACCCCCGGGGCTAAAGTATGAATATTTGGGGGCTGGCTTGACCCTTCCGGTCATAGTGAACTCTTCGCTGCCTGAAGACCAAATGACCAAACTTCTTGGTGTTTTAAAAAGGTTTAAAGGAGTTTTCGGATATGCAATTGAAGATCTAAAAGGGGTTAGCTTAGGCCTCTGCTCACACAGAATTCTGCTTGAGGATGAGCAAACCTCCTCGATTAAGCCACAGCGGAGGCTAAATCCCATAATGATGGAAGTTGTAAAAAAGGAGATTGTTAGGCTTCTACAGGCCGGTATTATATACCCTATCTCCGATAGTCGCTGGGTTAGCCCCGGTGCACGTCGTACCCAAGGAAGGAGGAATGACGGTGGTTCGCAACGAGAAGAACGAGCTAATACCAACGAGGACCGTCACGGGGTACAGGATGTGCATTGACTATAGAAAGCTGAACAAGGCTACGATGAAGGATCATTACCCTCTCCCCTTTATTGACCAGATGCTCGAGAGACTGGCGAAGCATAATTATTTCTGTTTCATGGACGGGTATTTAGGATTTCTTCAGATCCCTATTCATAACGATGACCAGGAGAAGACGACTTTCACTTGCCCATTCAGGACATATGCCTATAGAAGAATGCCGTTCGGACTCTGTAACGCCCCTGCTACATTCCAAAGACTCATGTCTGCTATCTTCTCCGACTACTCCCAAGACATCATGGAGGTTTTCATGGACGACTTCTCCGTCTATGGAACTAAGTTTGACTCGTGCCTCAGTAATCTAACTAAGGTCCTGGAGAGATGTCAAGAAAAGGGACTAGTCCTAAACTGGGAGAAGTGCCACTTCATGGTCCAAGAGGGAGTTGTGCTGGGGCACGTCATCTCTTCGAGGGGAATCGAGGTTGATAAGGCTAAAATTGAAGTGATTGAAAAGCTTCCACCACCGCTCAATCTTCGAGGAGTCCGTGGTTTCTTAGGACACGCGGGATTTTATCGTCGCTTCATAAAAGACTTCTCGAAGATTTCCAGGCCGCTGACCCAACTCCTCGTGAAGGACGTGCCTTTCGTCTTCAGCGAGGAGTGTATGGAGGCCTTTCGCACTTTGAAGCAAGCTTTGATTTCCACGCCCATAATACAGCCACCGAACTGGAATCTACCCTTTGAGCTGATGTGTGACGCTAGTGATTATGCGGTTGGTGCCGTCTTGGGGCAGAGGAAGGATAAAAATCTTCATGTCATATATTATACGAGCAAAACCCTTGATGCCGCCCAAAGAAATTATACTACCACGGAAAAAGAATTGCTCACGGTCATCTACGCCATGGATAAGTTCCGACAATATCTCGTTGGTGCCAAGGTGATCGTGCACACGGATCACGCGGCTCTTAAATACCTATTGAGCAAGAAAGAAGCTAAGTCGCGGCTCATTAGATGGATTCTCCTCCTCCAGGAATTCGACCTGGAAATCAGAGACAAGAAGGGGGCGGAGAATGTTGTTACCGATCACCTATCAAGGATGCCTACCCTCGATTTAAATGCTACGCCGATCGATGATTCACTCCCAGACGAGCATCTTTTCTCTGTCTCTTCCTCCTGGACCCCCTGGTACGCCGACATCGCAAATTATCTAGCTTGTGCCACCGTCCCCCACAATGTGAGCTTTCAGCAGAAGAAGAAATTTTTCCATGAGGTCCGCAAGTTTTATTGGGATGACCCCCACCTATACAAAACCTGCAATGATGGGGTGATACGAAGATGCATCCATGAAACTGAGGCGACCTCCATCATTTCCCACTGCCACGGGCAGCAATGTGGAGGGCACGCGAGCACCTACAAGACCACCGCAAAAATTCTCCAAAGCGGATTCTACTGGCCTACACTCTTCAAGGACACACATGTTTATGTCCAAGCCTACGATAAATGCCAAAGAGCGGGTAATATCTCCAAAAGGAATGAGATGCCTCAACACTACATCCTGGAGGTAGAAATCTTCGATGTATGGGGAGTGGACTTCATGGGACCGTTCCCTTCCTCCTCGGGGAACCAGTATATCTTGGTGGCTGTGGACTACGTGTCGAAATGAGTTGAAGCGATGGCCAGTCCAACCAATGATTCCAGAGTGGTGGCCAAGTTCTTCAAAAGCAACATCTTTCCGCGGTTCGGTGTACCTCGTGTCTTGATCAGTGACGGAGGGAGCCACTTTATAGAGAAGAAATTCGAGGCCCTCTTAAAAAAATACGGGGTACAACACCGGGTGGGGCGTGCCTATCACCCGCAGACCAGCGGTCAGGCGGAAGTCTCTAACCGGGAGATTAAAAGCATACTAGAAAAGACGGTGGCTAATTCTAGAAAGGACTAGTCATCAAAGCTTCCTAACGCGCTTTGGGCCTACAGGACAGCATTTAAAACTCCTATCGGCACGACTCCCTACCGGCTTGTCTATGGGAAAGCTTGCCATCTTCCTGTGGAATTGGAGCATAAGGCATTTTGGGCAATTAAGAATCTGAACTTCGACGCCAAGGAGGTAGGAGGGCACCTGCAGTTACAACTCAACGAGCTCGACGAAATCCGGCTCAATGCCTATGAGAACGCCAAGATCTACAAGGAGAAGCTGAAGCGGTGGCATGATAAGCGAATCTTGAAGAGAGAATTCAAAGAAGGGGACTTAGTTCTCCTATTCAACTCAAAGCTGAAGCTCTTTCCTGAAAAACTCAAGTCAAGGTGGTCGGGACCGTTCCGCGTCACCAAGGTTTTCCCGCATGGAGCTATTGAGATAATGGGAAGGGATGGGCCGTTTAAAGTCAACGGACAGTGTCTGAAACACTATGCAGTTGGAGAACCAGAATTCTCTCCGGTCGGATCCCCAACGAGCGACAACTCTTCCTCTAACCCTCCGGATCCTAATTGACCACCGCTAGAGGCGTCGAGCTAGATGACGTTAAACAAAAGCGCTCCATGGGAGGCAACCCATGTTCTAAACTTTTGCTTCGCTCTTTAGGATTTTTTCTACTTTATTTTTCTCTATTTTTATAAATAAATCTAGCCGAAACAACTTCCGTGAAGGAACTTAGGCGATTTTTGGGTTTTGCAGAAAACAAGGCCTCAACCGATCGGGTGAGTTCTCACCCGATCGGTTGGGATGTATCAGCATACGGCCGTGTCTGTCACCAAATAAACCGATCGGGTGGAGAATGATGAGACCGCGTCGCTGACCGTGTGGGTAGTGCTGAACTTTCGGGAAATTTGAAGATCGCATCAACCGATCGGGTGAGTAATATCACAATCGGGTGAGTGGCCGGGTGAAATATCACATGTTCTCGGGAAAGATTTGGGATGCTGTCAACCGATCGGGTGACTATTCACCCGGTCGGTTCACCTGTAGCTGTTGGCCAACAGGAAACTTTCGAAATTTGCCTACCCGATCGGGTGAGAACTCACCCGATTGGTTCAGTTTCACCCCTATAAATACCCCTACCGCACGATGACCGCCACCCGACCCCCGAAAATCCCCTTCACGCGGTTACACACCCTCCAACTGTCGAATCGACCTCCTCCACCCAACATACTGCCCCTAAACCCTCACCCCCACTCACTCCCATACTTCCCCACCCTCGCCACCTTGCCATCGTCGACATTCCATCATCAAACCACCCAAACCCTAACCCTAGCCCCCAAAATTTTCGAAAACCTGTTTCTTGTCGGATCAGTGAGCGGTGGCTTCCCGAATTGCTTCCTCCTACTACGCGAGTCCCCCGGGAGCCTTATCTTGCTACATTGATGGGTAACACTTTTCCACTCTACACATCTCTTACCTTATCTGTAATGTCCTAAGTTGGTGTTATACCTGCTTCACCTGCTTTATAATCATCATAGGCACGCTCCAACTCTCCTTTTCGCCACCCACATAGTCGTCATGTCTAAGAAAGGGAAAGAGATTGCCTCATCTTCGCGCCGTGATTCGCTCTACGGCCCCTTTTCGCCCTCTTTCCTTGGCATAAACCCTTCTACAGAGGAGCAGTCTGACCGTTTGCGAGCACTACTTCATCGCCCGATGCGACCTACACTCTTTGCCGATCGCCCCACACTCGAAGCTCTAGGGCTTTCGAACGGCGTCGGCAGAATTTTCAACTGTATCGGGTGCCATACCCTTTCTTACATCCATGCTCACACACACCGAAATCTCACGCTTGAATTCCTCAGTTCCCTCGAGGTGTTTGACGGGGGTTTCTCCTTCCGCGCTTTCAACTGCGATTTTTCTCTGGGTTTCATCGAGTTGAACAATATCCTCAATCTCCGTCATCCCGATCTTAATACCGAACATTCCACCCACGATCGAACTGACATCTACTCTCAATTTCGGGCTGATGGTGTTTGGCAACGATTTACCCGGTACACCGCTGTTTCAGAGTGTTTTCTCACTACCAAAGCGTTGACCGTGGACTATCCGGTCAACGTGGTCAAGGGGCCGACTTGGGTCCCTCGGGTGCGTCGAGTCAGCGCAGACACGGCGCGAATCGGAGTCGTGAATGACGTGGAGCGCGTCGGCTGGGCCGAATTAGGATCCTCGGCCGACGAGGGGGGCGAGGGGAAGCCTCGGCCCAGTGTGAGACGCTCGGCCTCGGACAATCGGACGACGAGGGGTAGCCTCGGCGCCTCGTGAGCGGAGGGGTAGCCTCGGCTCGTGCTCGGCCTCGGTCAGTTGGACGACGAGGGGTAGCCTCGGTCGTCCTGCTTGATGCGTGGCCGGCGTGGGGCGGAAGGGAAGCCTCAGCCCGTGGATCTGACGTCCTCCTGCGCAGACGAGAACACTCGTCAGGGGGGCCGGACCTTGGTTCCGGCCAAATCCCCTCCGATGCCTAAGTCAGACGATGATCTGAAAGAGGAGGCTCGGCGGAGACGGTTCGACTCGTGAGGAGATCGGAACGACGTCTACCGGCACAAGCGGGGAAGGAAGGAGAAGAAATGGGGGAACTAGGTCGTTGATGGAGTACCTTAGGTTTTAGTTACCTGAGATGTCGTCCCTTGTTCTGTCGTCCTCCTAGCCCTTTTATTGACCTCCGTCGTGACTGCCCATGACTCACGTCTCTCGTCCGCCCCCAATCGTGCCCCCTCAATCCGCCCCTTCGCCGCTTCCTGCGCCCTCCTAGCTCCTCCCCATAACGGCCATTGAGTGATAACGGGTCTGGGGGAGCGGTTATCGCAGGAGTGGGCGAGTGATCAGCGCGTTATCAGGGCCGGGTCGGATCGATATTCGGGGGTCCTCTATAGGGCCTTGTCGGGCGGGCCAGATCGCGCAGATGGGCTTCTGATCGGCAGTCGGGTTTCTGGGCTCATGTCTTTTGGGCTTCGGCCAAATAGGCGTAACAATTGCCCCCATTGGTCGGGTTTATCGGCCTCGACCGGTTCGGCTCGGCCGATGTGACTTCCGCCGACTTTGACAGGCTCGTCAGTCGATGCCGACTCATTTATTAGTCGTCATCATGAGTTGGTCCGTTCGATACTTTTAAGGCGCGGGCTCCGAAGCGCCATCGGTCCTCTGATGCTGCCACGTGTAGCTGCAAGCTTATCCCCACCGCTCGCGGGGCCGTCTTAGGTTGAGAAGCTGAGTGGGTTGTGAGCCGCCATCCCGTCATTTTCTTCTTTGCGCTGATCCCGATTCTGCCTGAGCTCTGCCTCATGTCGTCTTCCTCTGCCACGGGTTCGGGTCGGCCGGAGCGTGATGCTGCTCCTGGCCTGGTGGGTAGCCCTCCTTCGGCGATTCGCTGGCACGGGGGTGATCTTTCAGGGGTGCCCCTAGAGGTCTTGTCGTGGCCTTCGTCGATCTGTGCCACCGCCATCGGGAGCATGCGCTCCGCCTACCTGCTTCCGCCTTACTCGGCTCGTGCTCCTGGGTCCGACGAGCGGATCTGCCTTCCCGGTCCCAACGAGGTTGGAATATACGAGAAGTGCTTCCGCTTCGGGCTTCGTTTCCCGCTCCACCCCTTCATCGTTGAGTTCCTTCAGGCCCACAACGTGTGCCTGTGTCAATTCTGCCCCAACGCCGTCGGGCTCCTCGTCGGGTTCGTCGTCGTCTGCATGCTGAGGGGAGTGGCGCCCTCTCTTCGTCTCTTCGTCCAGTTCTACCGCCTGAGTCACCACCAATCGGGGGCGTGGATTTACATCAGCGCCCGCCCGAAGATGACCCTTGTGTTGGGGTTGCCGAGCTCCCTGAAACGCTGGAAGGGGGAATACGTGTTTGTCACGTTTCCGTCGAGTGTACCTTTCCCGGTTTGGTGGGAGGCGGCCGGCGCAGTCATCCTCGATCTGGGTGAGCCGACTGTCGCCGAGCAGCAGACGGCGAAGGACATGCTGGCGATTCCTGCGAGGGAGCGATCGATCGACGTCCTCTTTAGTGACCATAACTTGTGTAAGACGGTGTGACCCTTGGGTAAGCTCTCCGAGTATTCGCGATTCGAGGTTGCCTGGGCTCTGCTTGGTCTCTCATTTCTTCTTTGAGTGTAGGTGGATTCCCTCTCGGTCCTTCCCCCGCCAGCACTCATGTGCAAGCCCCAGACCCGGATCCGCGTAGGAGGGATCATGTGCTGGAGGTCCGGAAGAAGCAGCGGGCCGTGACCTCGACTGGAGGCTCCAAAAGGAAGAAGGGGCCATCCCCCTCTGTCCCCTTGTTGGGGTCTTCCAAGAGGGTCCGTGAGGGGGTCGAGGGAGTTGATGTCTCGCCGCCTGCTGATCAGCTCCGACCCGTCCCAGTTGAGGTTGCCTGGCCGTGGGTCGGCCCTTCGCCTCTCCCGGACGGTTCTCTCCCTGATGCCTACGATCGGTATATAGGCGCATTCCGCTCCAACCCCGGCGAGTTTCCTTCGTCAGGGGAGGGTCTTCTTCGTCCACGCTTCCCGGTAGGGGAGAAGGAATCGGTGTTTTCGAGCCGCGGAGCTGCCGCGCGAGTGGCCGAGAATAGTTGCCTCACCCCCGATCAGGCTGCGCTGGATGGAGTTAGAGGTGACTGTCTGGCCACCTTCGTGATTCAGGCCGGCCAATAGGTAGAGTGTCTCTGCTTGTCCTCCCTCCAGCTGCTTTCGCCGTCTTACCTTTGTTGCCTTGGTGCAGTTGTCCTCGGTGGGTCTCTCGATGAGGCGTCAGTTTGCGGCGCTTCCCAAAGCCAAGTCCGATGCCGGGCGAGATCTTGAGGCACATGGCAAGGAGGGAGAGGCAGGTCAGTTAGAGGAAGTGCGGGTCAGGTCCTTGGAGACCCGCGTAACTGAGCTATCCTCTGCCTTGGAGGAGGCGGACCGGGAGAGGGCCTTGGCTCTGACTGCAAAGTCAGAGGCCGAGGCGTGGGTCGCCGAGCTTTTAAGAGATGCCAACACGTCTGGGGGAGCCGAAAAGATCCCCGTCTCCATTGCTGCCCCCGAGGCCCTGGAGCTCTCCGATCGTCTGGAAGCGGCGGAGGAGCAGGTGAGGGCTCTCCTTGCTCAGCTCGGCGAGAGATCCCGGGAGATCGAGAAGGAGAGGGCGGAGCACCAACGCCAGATCGAGACCTTAGAGGCTCGGTTGCGTGGGCTTGAGGCGGTGGATCCATCCCGGATCACCCAAGACGCCGTGGCTGAGTACACCACCTCCTTCGTTGAGACCACCTTGGTGGTGGCGTTCGAGAAGGGCTTCGCCCGGTGTCAATCCGAGATCCAGAAGAAGTTCCCGCTCTCGGAAGTCAACTTCGAGGATCTCCGGATGCACTCTGATAGCGAACGGAGTGTGGGGGATGGCCCAAGCGGACCGCCAGCCTGTGGCTCCACGGGTGCCCCTGGAGATGAATGAGGGAGGGGAATGCCCCTCGACCTCTACGTGCGTCTCTCTGTACATCTTTTTGTTTATCTGGAAAGGAAACAAACTTAAATAAATTTATTTCATAGAAAATGATACATTCATTGAAAGTACTTGCGTAAGTGTTCCGCATTCCAGACGTGAGTGAGAATCCTCCCCTCCATATTGGCTAGACGGTAGGTTGCAGGTCCGAGGACCTCGACGACTTTGTAGGGTCCCTCCCATTTAGCCGCAAGCTTCCCTTTGCGAGCGGTATCCGGGTTGAAGCCTGCTTTTCGGAGGACCAGGTCCCCAAGGTGGTAGCTTCGGCCCCTGACCCGAGCATTGTAGTATCGGGCCACCTTCTGCTTCTGGCGGATGATGGTGGCCAGGGCTTGTTCCCGCCGTTCGCCGAGGAGCTCCAGACTGAGCTCCAGACCCTGCGAGTTGCTGTCTTCGTCAAAGCATTTGAGGCGGAGAGATTCCTCACCCAACTCGACCGGTACCACTGCCTCGGCCCCGTAGGCAAGCATGAACGGGGTCTCGCCGGTGGCCTCCTTGTGGGTCGTCTGGTATGACCAGAGTATCCCGGGGAGCTCTTCCGGCCAGCTTCCTTCGGCGTCCTTCACTTTCTTTCGGAGGGGTTCTATGATACATTTGTTGGTTGCTTCCGCCATTCCGTTGGTCTGGGGGTGCGCTACAGAGGCGAAGAGAAGCTTGATTCCCCATTCCGCGCAAAAGTCTTTGAACCCCGCGGAGTCGAACTGTTTCCCGTTGTCTGTGACGATGGACCGGGGCACTCTAAATCTGGAGATGATGGAAGTCCACACGAAGCTTTTCGCTTTCTTCTGCGTGATGGTGGCCAACGGTTCCGCCTCGATCTATTTGGTAAAGTAGTCCACCGTCACAATCAGATACTTCCGCTGCCCTCGGCCCGGCTTAAACGGTCCGAGGATGTCGAGCCCCCATTTCGCAAATGGGATGGGGCTCACGATAGGGATGAGCTCCGATGGGGGAGTTGAGGTGTGGTGGGCATACCTCTGACATTCCTGACACTTTTGGACGTAGTTTGTTGCGTCTTGTACCAGGGTCGGCCAGTAGTATCCCTGCCTCAAGATTTTCTGTGCAACCATCTTGCCCCCGTGGTGATTTCCGCAGATCCCTTCGTGAACCTCCCGTAGGACGTAGTCGGCTTCCTGCGGTCCGATGCATTTCAGGTATGGGAGGACATCAGCCTTCGTCCAGCGACTCCGGTAGAGCGTCCCCTCATGGATCACGTATCGGAGCGCCTTCCTCTCCAGGATCCGACGCTCGTCCCAATCCGTCGGCACCTCCCCATGAGTGAGGTACCGCATGATCGGATCCATCCAGGTGGGATTTTGGTCGATCGCCATCACCTCCCGCTCTTCCGTGCTGGGGGACTGCAGGTTCTCCACGTAGATGGTGCGGCCCAGCTCCTTAGGTGAGGACGAGGCTAGCTTTGACAACGCGTCCGCCCGTGCGTTCTCCGACCGCGGGAGATGCAAGACTTCCACGTTTTTGAACCTGGAGAACGCCGCTTTGGCGACGGCGTGATACCTCTGCATCGTCTCCTCCCGCGCCTCGTAACTTCCCAGAAGTTGGTTGACAATGAGCTTCGAGTCGCTGAGGAGGCGCACAGATTCGGCCCCGAGCTCCCGGGCCAGCCTCAGGCCGTTGATCACCGCTTCGTATTCTGCCACGTTGTTGGTGGCCGGGAACTCGAACCGCAACGCGTACTCCACGACGTTCCCTTCCGGAGATCGGATCGCGATCCCAGCCCCGCCTCCTGATTGTGTGGCCGATCCGTCCACATGGACTATCCACGCTCCTGGGACTCCTGACTGGAGGTGGTCAGCCGAAAGAAAAGTCAAGGGTTGGGCAATTACCGGTGCTGGGCCTTCTTCCTCTGGGGGATGTTCTCCTTCCGTCGTGCATTCAGCGATGAAGTCAGCCAAGGCCTGCCCTTTGATGGCCGTGCGCGGTTTGAATCGGAGGTCGAACTCCCTCAATTCCACCCCCCAGTTCAGCATCCTTCCCATTCGGTCGAATCTCTTGAGATTCTGCTCCAGTTGTGAGTCGGTCAAGACCAGTATGGTGTGGGCTTGGAAATAGGGCCTGAGCCTTTGCACTGAGAGAACGAGGGCGTACGCCAGTTTCTCCATGGGCGAGTACCACACCTCCGCCCCCTTCAAGATCCGACTCGTGTAGTACACCGGCCACTGCACCCCACCGTCCTCCCAGATCAGCACCGAGCTCACTGCTTCCTCCGCGCATGCTAGGTAAAGGCTTATCGACTCCCCTTCCCGTGGCTTGGACAGGAGAGGCGGGCTGCGGAGATATTCCTTGAGATCCGCGAACGCCCTGGAGCAGTCTTCATCCCATAGTATCGTCTTCCTATTGTCCGATGGTTCCACGATCGCTTTCCTCAGAACTTTGAAGAAGGGGAGCGATCTTTCCGCCGATTTGGAAAGGAATCGCCCCAAGGCTGCGATGCGCCCATTCAGCCTCTGCAGCTCTTTGATCGTCGTCGGCTCACGCATGTTGATCAGTGCCTCGATCTTGTCAGGATTAGCTTCAATGCCACGGTTAGTTATCATAAATCCCAAGAATTTGCTAGATCTTACCCCGAACGTGCACTTCGTGGGGTTGAGTCGAATGTTGTGTCGCCGCAACCGCTCGAAGGTTTCACGAAGGTCGGCGATGTGGTCCTCCGGCTTTCTCGACTTGACAAGCATGTCGTCAACGTAGACCTCCAGGTTCCTCCCGATCTGGGACTAAAAAACCTTGTTGACCATTCTCTGGTAGGTGGCCCCTGCGTCGCCTTCGACTTGCCCCATCCCCCCGGGCGTTCGGAACTTGATAGTCTGATGGAGGGTCGTGACCACCGCGCCGATGGCGTTGAGAAGGGGTCAGCCGATGATCCCATTGTATTCCGACCCGATCCCCAATACGATGAATTCTACCGCCAGGGTCACCGAGTCTGGTGGGCCTCCGAGTGTTACCGGGAGATGGATCGTGCCGATGATGGGGGTGGAATGACCCGTGAATCCCACCACGGGACTCGAGCGAGGTCGCAAGTCTTCCTTCCGCCGCCCCATCTTTTCCAGGGTTGACATGAAGAGGACGTCGCAGGAGCTGCCGGTGTCGACGAGCAGTCGCCGTACCATGGTTGTGTCTATGATCACCGACACCACCAAAGCTACGTCTGAGCTGCGCGCCGTTACAGACGTGCTCGGTCTCCCGACCGGTAGGGACGGTGAGGGTCTCCCAGTCCTCTCCTCGCGCTGGGCCCGTGCCCACTCTTTCCAACGATGGCGGGCCCTGTCGCTTCGCGTCAGAGCCTTGCTCTCCTTTCGTCGAGACGGGTGAAGACGTGTCATTACAGGTGTGGTTTGTTTCTTCGTGGGACAGTTCGTTCCCACAGACGGCGCCAGATGTTTCAGAGTGTTTTCTCACTACAAAAGCGTTGACCGTGGACTACCCGGTCAACGTGGTCAAGGGGCCGACTTGGGTCCCTCGGGTGCGTCGAGTCAGCGCAGACACGGCGCGAATCGGAGTCGCAGATGATGTGGAGCGCGTCGGCTGGGCCGAATCAGGATCCTCGGCCGACGAGGGGGGCGAGGGGAAGCCTCGGCCCAGTGTGAGATGCTCGGCCTCGGACAATCGGACGACGAGGGGTAGCCTCAGCGCCTCGTGAGCGGAGGGGTAGCCTCGGCTCGTGCTCGGCCTCGGTCGGTCGGACGACGAGGGGTAGCCTCGGTCGTCCTGCTTGATGCGTGGACGACGTGGGGCAGAGGGGAAGCCTCAGCCCGTGGATCTGACGTCCTCCTGCGCAGACGAGAACACTCGTCAGGGGGGCCGGACCTTGGTTCCGGCCAAATCCCCTCCGATGCATAAGTCAGACGATGATCTGAAAGAGGAGGCTCGGCGGAGACGGTTCGACTCGTGAGGAGATCGGAACGACGTCTACCAGCGCAAGCGGGGGAGGAAGGAGAAGAAATGGGGGAACTAGGTCGTTGATGGAGTACCTTAGGTTTTAGTTACCTGAGATGCCGTCCCTTGTTCTGTCGTCCTCCTAGCCCTTTTATTGACCTCCGTCGTGACTGCCCATGACTCACGTCTCTCGTCCGCCCCCAATCGTGCCCCCTCAATCCGCCCCTTCGCCGCTTCCTGCGCCCTCCTAGGTCCTCCCCATAACGGCCATTGAGTGATAACGGGTCTGGGGGAGCGGTTATCACAGGAGTGGGCGAGTGATCAGCGCGTTATCAGGGCCGGGTCGGATCGATATTCGGGGGTCCTCTATAGGGCCTTGTCGGGCGGGCCAGATCGCGCAGATGGGCTTCTGATCGGCAGTCGGGTTTCTGGGCTCGTGTCTTTCGGGCTTCGGCCAAATAGGCGTAACAACTGCCTTTCCACCTGAGGCTCTTGCCTCCTACATTATCCACCCGTGTTACCGCCTCACCCACTGCATCCTCGCCAACACTGTTTTCGCCCGTGTGGATGTGTCCACTATATCTAGGGATGAGCTTTTCTTCCTTTATGCCATGTCCGAAGACAGGATCCTTGGGCACATCCCTATGCCCATAAACGCCGCTCATTGGATCATCCACGAAATTTTTGCTGTTAGCCGCGCCAATTCTGGATCCATCTGTTGTGGTGGGATGATCACTCTTATCGTCAGCTGTGTTTTGAGAGTGCTGCCCGACCTCCCTATTTTGCCTGGACGTAGCCGTATCGATCGTGATTACTTGATCGATATCAATATGCTCACCCCCTTCGGTGAAGACCGTGCAGTCTATCTCTATAGCCCCGCATGCGCACCTTTCGCGATCCTGCCACCTTTAACACCTTTGCGGCTACCCTACCCCCCGTCTCATCTGCCATGGGAGTTTTACCCCGATCCTTGGTATTCTCCATTAGTGCATCTGCCACCCTTGGATCCTCCCGATTGGCACCCAACTGTCGGCCCACCCGGAACAATCTTTATCCACCACAGCCCACCGGTACATATCGATCCACCCGTGCTCCAGCCTGTCGCCCCTCCTTCGCCTGTAGGCACGCCCTCCTCATCCTCCGAGGATTATTTCATTCGCTATTCCCCACCCTCCTCTCCCTCCCCCTACCATTCTAGTACCTACGAATCCGATTGACTCCCCCCTTGCATATTTCTGCATTTCACGATCACATTTTATTTGCTAGCACTGTCATGTCTAGCTTGGGGGAAGTCTGTTTTGCCGTGTTGTCGTATTTTATTTTCTTCTTGTGTGTGTGCTTGTCTTTACTTTTTATTTTGTCGTGTCGTGTGGTTTTATTTCGTTTTTCGTGTCGTGTGGTTTGATTTTGATTTTTATTTATTTTTCAGTTTCGTATCTGTGTTTTCCTCGTTTTTCATTTCTTTTTGTGTCGGTGCATACCCCCCCCCATTTTCATTGCCCCCCCGTACTCACTCTTATTGCATTGAGGGCAATGCAAGATTCAGCTTGGGGGAGTCGCACTTTGTGCGTCATTTGAGTCTTTTCTTTTTCGTTTTTGTGTCGTTTTCATCGTGCTTTTATTTTTTCTTCTCTTCTTTTTGTCTCTTTCTCCTAGAGATGAACCCTATGATGAATCGCCAAAAAAATCACACACACCTAGCACCTAGCATCACATTCACTAACCCTACGATTTCGAGTCCTCTTGCATTTCACGCATCGTGGGTCCACTTAGCTTTTTTGTGAGTCGTGTGTCGTGCCTAACCGTGTGGTGTGCTTCTACTTTGTGATTTTACTTTATATACCTGTCCAGGAATGACCCCTAGATTATCATGCTTCGATTTGAATATGCGGTATTTTTTTCCCATGTTTGCTTCTGCATGCTATATATATATATCGTGTACTTCATTTCGCATGTGTCGGGATTCCACAATTAAGGAATAGGATAACACATTTAGCCCATGCTCTATTTAGCGAGAATAGTTTCCTTTGCCCAAGTGTTTAGATTTCGACTTCTTTTTTTTGTTTTACTTGGTGCAAATCCACTCGTCGTGTACCGTTCTCCCACTTGGGAGAGTACACATATGTATAGCCAAAAACCCAAAAATCCAAAAAAAAAGAGAAAAGAAAAGAAAAACCCAAAGAGAAAAGAAAAGAAAAACCCAAAAAGAAAAGAAAAGAAAAATTTTGTATAGCCCAAAATTAAAAAAAAATACAAATACCCAAAACCCAAAAAAAATATTCCCGTGTGAATATTTTTTCCTACCTGCCGAGAATAAAGGGAAGGCGAGAATTTGCACCGAGCGTCCTACTCCACATCATCTCAACCCCCATCGTTTTCGAAAACACTTGGCTTAGGAACTTTTTAGCTATTATCTAGGCTTTAGTGTGGTGATTTCCTTAACCCTAGTTGTGGAGTCCCTGACGCATGATATGTTTCGATTCTCTCTCTATTCTCATGCATGCTTGAACCATATATTCACCGCTTAATTCAATTTGAATCGATATTTGGGTCTTTCTTTGGATTTGTGTATATCGAGCTTTATCGCGCATCGTAGATAGTGACACGGACTGCTAGCTCACGACCACACTCACTCGCGCTTCACCGCGTGGGCCCACGGCACTTGTCTGGACTCATATTCCTTGGTTTAGTGATGTGATTTGGCGTTTGCTTGCTCGGTGTGTCGTTTTCGATTTTGTTGGCCCTGACGGGCGATCTAGGATATAGAGTTTTCTTTTTCTCTCTTTCTCTCTATTTTTCCCCTCCGAGCTCCTACTCTCACTCGTCTTCCTCGAGGACGAGGAAGAGTTCAGCTTGGGGGATTTTGACGTGTGTTTATATTTCATATATTTACGCGCGTTTTCTTCCGTGTTTTTCCGTATTTACCGCTGTCTTTTATTTGTTTTCTCGTGTTTTCTTGTATTTTCTTGTTTTCTTTCACTTTTCCGTATTTTCCGTGTTTCGCAGGAGTTTGTTGGCGTTTGGGACGTAAAACGATGATATCATGTGTCCCCGGAGCAACGGGAGGAGTCACGCGTGATCCAGGGGATCAAACGACGAAGATTGCATCTTTCAGCCCCTCACCCGGTCGGTTGGTCATCTCCAACCGATCGGGTGATGCACACGTGCACCACCCGGACGCAGCTTGGAGCTCACGAGAAGTCGCCCGGTCGGTTCAGTGACCGGGTCAAAAGCTCAAAGTCTCTGGAAATTCGAAGCTGATTTCCAACCTAGCGGGTGACCTTCACCCGATCGGTTCACCTGTAGCTGAATTTCAACAGCCAAGACTCGGAGCTCCAACCGATCTCCTCACCTGGTCCGCTCCAAGATCCAACCGGTCGGCACCAAGATCCAACCGACCGCACCAAGTTCCAACCGACCGGTTCATACTGACCGGGTGAAACCCCCGCATTGCGCTGTGATTTTGTGAAGCGGCTCACCCGACCGGTTGACTTGTCAACCGATCGGGTGATGTCGTTTTCTATAAATAGAACCCTAGGTTTCCCAGATTCGGGAGTTGGTTATTTTTTACTGTTTTCTTCATTTTGTGACGGCTGTAATTTCCCAGGTTTTGTAAGTTTTCGGATCTTTGTAAAACTTTAGTACTATCTTAATTGCTTTACTACCTTTGCATTCCTATTGTCTGATTATGATTTTAACGGTTCATTTTCGTTTAGATCGCTTTTTAATGAATATTTGTGACTAGTTCCCAAATCTGGGATTTTAGCGGAAACCCCTTCGGGGGCTCTTCCCGATGCATCCATAGGGTTAGGAAATCGATAGGGATTAGGAATCTAACGGTTACGCGGGGTGTTTTATTGTCATCGGCGGGAAAAAGACCGCCTTTGACCGTCGGGCCAAGGGGGAATAAACTTGGCGGTTGACTGCCTAGCCATAGCTCACGCCCTTAGCGTAGACGCCGAATCCTAGCGCGCGGGAGCGGCAGGATGAGATGTTGGGAGGTATCGTTGCGAGCTTAGTGCTCCCGGAGTCGATCAGTGTTAATGGACACGGGAATGCCCACTGATCGAACCCGGGAAGTCCGGCGTATCATCCTGGGCACCGACCAGAATATCGGGCCCATGGGATGCCGGTACCACTTTTAGAGGCAACGTCTCACCATTAGACCCTAATTCCGATCTCCATCCTACCCGTAGGCCGTATCGGCGAGAGTCGCTCGTTGGGGGTGGAAACCAAAGTCCCGGGTTTTATTTTCTTATTGTCTATACCATGCATTCCTTTACCGTGACAACCCATCATTCGATCTGGGCTAGCTCGCCCACGGGGTGATTTCGGTCCTCTTTGACACAAGCACATCCTAGCCTCCCTGTGTTCGACCCCCAAGCCACACTACAACACCGTGCGCTTGCGGTTACAAATATCTAAACCCTCACGCGGGTCCCCCGGCCATTTGCGGCTCGCAAACCGGGGGCACGTCAATACTACGTCTCTATAAAAGTACATGATACAGATATGTGAGGCCGGTATGTGGTATACTTGTGTGACTCCGAGACATATGTTATATATACATGTTGATCCGTGGATGTATATTGGTGGTTATATATAACCTAGTGTGGACATACGCCTTGTATGTGTGTGAGTGAAGATGTGTACATAGCTGATATGAGTGCATGTAAGCGTTTTCCTGTCTATTACATTATGGCTGTTTCCCCGTGTGGGAAAGTACCAAGGTGCGTATATCTATCCTTGTGTGGATAGAGGGGTGGAGTGTTCATATGGTCTTGTAGATATATGAGGGGAAAGTGCATGCGTATGAATTTATGTGTGCTTGTATGGGTAGGTGGTATAGATGTGGGTTGAAATATTGGTATATATATCGCTAGTGTTGCATTACTAGGGTATGAATTCCTAGTGTGTTAAAAAGTTTAAATAACTGAGAATATATGCATGTGCTGCCTATGTGCCTATAGGAATTGGTATATTATTTTACTTGGGCGTATGGTCGTGGGTTGTATTATTACGTGAAATTAGGTAATGTGCTATGGCTATGTATGATGTGTGTGTAGCGATGTAGATAAGTAATGGACGCACGGGCAGTATCTGCTTCAGCGTGTTTGAAGTAGATGTATCCTAAGGAGGGTTGGGGTGCTTTAAACCTGTCCACCCTAAGTTTAGGCATTTAGCTCTATACCGTGCCTATTAGCGGATAGGGATATAAATGCGAAATGTATCATATGTAGAATGTGATGAATGTGAAGATTTAAGATTATACAGCGTATATATATATATATTGGATGGCTATAGGTTTACACAGTTGAGTGGAGTTGTGATATATATGTGTGTGTGTATACGCTTACCCGTAGAATGGTGCCTGTAAGACCATTTGGATGTATATGCAGTGTATGTACCCCTCCGTATATAGTGGCATGAGGGGGATTGTGTATTGGTGTATGGGGTACTTGTATGTATGTAGGTGTATTGTAGGAAGTATGATGCGATTGTGTATATGCATTGTTGTTATTGAATGTGTATTGGTGTATGTTTTATGAGTAGTTATATGTATATGTATGTGAATGACCCCTATTCTGATATGCATGTATCAGTATATGAATGTATTCGTATATGGGGTGTGACTATCTACTGAATGTGTACGAATATTGAAATACACTTACTTGTGTGTGTACTAGTATACTAGTAAAAGTGCAGATATATCAGATTTTATGAATATAATGGTATGGGTAGCCACCGACTACCTGCTAGTATAGTGGAATAGCTTAACTGTATAGGTGTGTGATAGCAGGATATGTATGGTATGTGTGTATGTGTGTATGTGCCCATACATGGGAATGTATGTGCATGGTGCGTGGGTCCTAGTACATACATATATGCATGTCGGTGTGCATATCTACTATCAGTATAATAGTTAAGTGTGTATGCGTGTACATGTATTTGGATTCAAAAATCTATATATGGCATTGATGCTTATGCATCTGTGGGTGTAAAATGAGTATGCGCCCATGGAATATCTACGTGGGGTATTGCTTGTTGCAAATATGTGAATTTGTATCATATTTGTATGAATTTCTATTATGCGAGTGATGTGTTCATGTATATGTGGTGTGCATGGAATATATGTAATGATGTGTATCTTGGGTGAATGAATATGTATATAACTACTTATACATATCTTCGTTTGTTTACCTGCCAGTCTATCCTATAGGGTTGTTTATCCATGTGTATCTCGGTGTGCCTTGGATAAGTGTATTTATGTTGTATACGTTTATATATATAGGACCGTACCAGAGTATGTGTGTAGGTATATACATATGCAATATGGATGTAAATGTGATGGATATGGAATATAGGTGTGTGTATATATATATATAATAAATGTAAGTGAATGATATTGTTTGATATGTGGGTATTGGAATGTTTGTATTTGTTTGTATATTTATGTGTATACGTGTGTATGGAGTGTAGATGGATGTTTATAATTATTTGACTTTTATGGTAATATGTACGTAGGATGAGTAAGGGCAGTTATATATATAGCATATGGTGGGAAATGTAGTATGTTTGTGCTCTCTTATGTGTATGTGTGTAGTATATGTGCCTATCTATGTGAGGCAGTAGGTGCATCGCTACGAATGTGAAATTATATGTATATTTGTCTATATTTATGATTGCTAACCTAAGTGAAGTAATCATGCATGTGTTAGTGTGTGCACGTCGATGTATGTTGAATGTGACTAATTCTCGTGTATATGTAGATATTCATGCGACTATAAGTGTGAATGAACTCATATGATTAAGTATTGGGTGTATAAGGATCCGGTATACCTACAGTGTAACATCGTGATGGTGACCCTGATGTCAAGTTATGTATGTAGATTGGTGTGTATAGTGGTGTGTCTGTGCTTAGATATAGATGTAAATGTGTGTGTGTGTGTGTGTGTGTGTGTGTGTGTGTGTGTGTGTGTGTGTGTGTGTATATATATATATATCAGGTAGAATATAAGTCGATATACTTGAAGGTATCATGATGTGGATACAATGTGATGTCGTATGCACACGGATGCGAGTAGTGATCTAAATACGTGTAATAATACGTATAGAGACTTAATTGTGATGTGTGATGTATATGTTAATATGTGAATATATGTGCCTAGATATTTATGTGAAAGACATATGTGTATGTATATGTAGTGATGCAAATAGTAGTATTGGTGTGCTACTAGATGAGAAATAGGATATATCCGTGACATATGTGCGATACGGATGCGTATGGATGATAGCGAAGCATATAGAGTATATAAGTGTGGTGCAGATACTTATTCTTATTTGTACTTCATGTGTAGTAAGATCATCATGCCTAGCTGACCTCGGCAAGGATCACGCCCTAGGAAGTCCGAGGATGTACTTTATTTTAAGGTGGGTAGGATGTCATGCCCTATTTTGCGCTATACGTGTATTCTACTGAACACACGAGGTATTTCTACCTACGATGCATACGTGGGTATGAAATAAGCGTAGATATCGATGTATGTGACGTAGTGCAAGGGGGATTAGGCCGTAATGCGTGGCTAAGAGACGAGAAAGCGAGATTGAGTGCGGGAGAAGTGTGAAAGACGTCGTAAGTGCAAAACAACAGGAATGTGTTAGCCGTGTGTGTGAAGCACGTATGCATGCGTAGATGTGTGTGGATGTGTGTAGGAAGAGTGTAACGACTGGTTTTTCTATATTAGTGTTATCGATATATATATATATATATATATATATATATATATATATATATATATATATATATATATATATATATGCCTTGGTGGATTTTCTCCTTGCGTGTGATTTCCGTCTCCGTAGCTTTCACTTTCGTTCGTTTCGTCGTGATTTCCTAGCTTCTTCCTTAGAATCGTTGATCTTGGAGTAAGTCGCTCATGACGAACTTCAGATCGATCATATTTTAGAGTTAGAGTGATCCTAGAAGCCGTAGGAATCTTCCCGAAGCTTCGCGCTTCGATTCGGCACTTTTAGTGCACTTTAGTTGGTTCAAGAAGGGGGACCAACCGACTAGATTGAGATCTAGTCGGTCAGGAACTCTACTGGAACCGACTAGTTCATTGAATCAATTGTACAGGAGTTACTGTTTATCGTTAGTCGGTCTAAGAACATTTGTCGACCGACTAGATGAGAAACTAGTCGGTCAGCAATCGTTCTTTAACCGACTAGCTCTATGATCATTTTTGATACCAAGTACTGTTCATTCTTAGTCGGTCTAAGAACGTTCGTCGACCGACTAGATTAGAAACTAGTCGGTCAGTAGTTGTTCTTTGACCGACTAAATCTAAATCCTATTTTTCGTCAGGAGTTACTGTTTACACTTAGTCGGTCTGTGTTGGTCAACCGACCGACTAGTTCCCAAACTAGTTGGTCAGTGGTTGCTCTTTGACCGACTAATCAGTGTCGAAACCCTAATTTCAGAGCAGCCGCCGGTTCGTTCCTATAAATACGCCCGATCATTTCTCTTTCTCTCTTTCATTTCCCTTGGTCATTTCCCTTCCCCTAGACCTCTGATCTTTTCCAACCTTCCTCTAGCCCTTCCTCCTTCCTCAAGAGCCCCTCTCCCGCTCCATTTAGGCTGGCCACCTCTCCCCTTGCCGTCGGCAAACCCCAAAAACCACCAAACCCCATTTTCTCCAGATTTCTCCATCCATTCCAGATCTGAACCGTGGTTCTTCGGATCGTTCTTCCGTTGCCGTGGTTACTCGGCGTCGATCTTCCGCTTCTATACGGTAGTGTTCGATCCTTTAATGTTTTCACAACCCACATTGATATTGTGAAACCCTAATAAAAATGGTTATTAGACATCATAGGATTCAATTAAGAAACCGGTTCTAGATATCTTTTCTAATGTTGTTTCTCTATAGCAGTGGTCCATTCACCATAGATAACATTTGTGTGACGTGCTTGTCGACCGTCCTCGTCGGTATCAGGCAAGTGAAACTTGCATCTCTTGATTTGGGCCATGTCCTTAGGCCATTACCTTGTTTTAGCTTAAAAGAGACTAGACAGTGAAAGGATAGCTGTCTAGACGCCATTGATCTAGTTTGACAACGAAGCTAGATCCGTCACCTTCATCATGCTTGTATGTCACGTTTAATTTCACTTGACGGTACGCATATTAACTGTTCATGTCATCCATGCATCTTTAACTGCCATGTTTAATTTAAACTAACGGTACGCGAATATCTGTTCATGTCATTGCATTTTGCATGTCATGTTTAATTTAAATTAACGGTACGCGAATATCTGTTCATGTCATTGCATTTTGCCTGTCATGTTTAAATTCAATTAACGGTACGCGAATATCTGCTCATGTCATTGCATGCTTGAACACTCATCGTGATTGCGTAGCATCGCTACATACTAGTGCTACTTGTTCCGGCTAGGCACCCGTTTTGCGGGCACAACCCTAGGCCAATTACAAATCTGGCTCGTGGTCCAAAAAACGACCTCAATACAGCCTGCGGGTAATAGGGCACTCACCTGTGTGTGAGTGATCCCTTGTACTTGAATACAGCCTGCGTGCAATAGGGCACTCGCCTGTGTGTGAGTGATCCCTTGTACTTGGACATAGCCTGCGGGCAATAGGGCACTCACACGTGTGTGGGTAATCCCTTGTACTTGTTACTTGACAATACATGTCACACCTAACACTTGTTACTTGCTAATTGTACTTTACTTGTTACTTCCATACGATACTTGCCATGCCATGCACCATACTATAACTGCTAGGTTGTTAGTTTACATTTCTTTCAGTTTCCTTGCACAAGTCTTTCGACTTGCTGACATGTGCCCCTTTTCTCTTTTGGGTGACACATGTTAGATCCCGAGCCTGAGTTTGTCGCTGAGGACGCAGTGTTTGCTGGCGCTGAGCCAGTGGTTGCTGAGGAGGAGTTTGTGGTCATTGGTGACCAGTCTTAGAGGTCGCTTGTGTTCTCTTCCTTGTTTAGGCTTGCTGTTAGTTGTCGGTGTGTGGCACCCTTGCTTGTATGTTGTACTTCGTTGGCCATGTTTGGGCCTTAGCTTTTCCTTTTGAGCCTGGTGGCTTTTCTGTGATATTGTAATTTATTTTATGGATATTCTGAGATTGAATAAATTGCTTATTGTCTCACTTCATTATTCTTATCGTTGTTTCATATTGCGTTGCAAGGACCTGCCAGATTATTGTTGATTGACGCTTATCGGGCTTGGAGCCTTGCAGCTTCAAGTCTGAGCGGACCTTCTCACGTCTCGCCTCCACATTTTTGGGAAGCGGGGCGTGACAGGTTTTATTGGTGGCCAATGCAGGTCCATTTGCAAATGCGAACTATCGGAACAATGATAATAATTATAGAATGTCCATTAAATAAATTAGAACATCCAAATTATAAGCCCGAAGTCTGGGTTTTAGCGTTCCTAAGTCTTAGGTGGCTAGTAGACGTGTTAGAGCACATGTCCCAGCTTGATAGGAAATCCATTAGGTCAGGACTATAGTGAGACTTAGTTAGAAGTGTGTGCTTGCTAGTTAAAGGCCCCTGATTGTTTGTTAGACTCCATGCTAGTGATTGATATGATAGTCTTAAGAGTTACCTTAGTGGTTCCTGTCTAGCCCCGACCATGATAGATTCCTAGGATTTCTTTAGCCGTTCGCTTGGGTTCATCGATATCGGGCCCAACAGAACGTGATCTCGATTCTCTTAGAACCTTCCCTAAGGCCTCTAATATACTCTAGCCACTAGGAAGCCTTAGTGTTAAATTTCCCTTGACCTTTAGTCAACCGATGATTAGGACCCTCTGATTCAATCTTTTCCTGGTCACTACACTTCTGTGTTGCTGACCGTAGGTTTTCTTCGTAGTTTTCTTGAATCGTAATTTAGGTGCATGCCTCACACAACCACATTCATTGCCCTCGATTCATGATCCCCTCCTTACTATTTTCGTTGACCTTATAATCTTTTCCGTTGCAAATCTTGATTCTTCTAAAGTCGTGTTCAAATTTTTCCTTATTAAAAGTTTCCACTCGATTTGAATTTTGTTTTTTTAAACCTTCTTTCAATATATTTCCATTACTTCCGTTTGAGCTAAAAGTCATTCTTAGATTTTGAAGACTATTTGGTCGTAATTTTAAATTACTATCTGGTAACTATCTTTCTAACATATATCGTCCGCACTTGATTTTAAACTTTAGTACTATTTCGATAATTCGATATACCACCTTTTCTAAATCGCTAAATTCATTTTAGTTATTTACCATACGTACTTTAAAATACTTCTTTCAAGATAAATAGAACTCCAATTAATTTATGAATATATACTAATTACAAGTTTGTCGTACCCGTACTTCAAGTCTTTATACCAACCCGTTCTTGTGGCAAATCCTTGTTTCCCCTAAAAGTATTTTCGATGTTCCTCTTTCGCTAAGTTTAAATTTGTTCGCAAACTTTTAATATATATATTAGATTTCATACTCTTTCGCGACTTAAATTTATTTGTTCTTTTCTAAACATTGAAACTTTTGTCGAGATTTTTGATTATTAGTTTATAATATTTTCCAGCCTATATGTTCATATCGATATAAATGTCTTGCCCCTTTTCATATACCAATTTTATTCTGAACCGTACTTCTGTTTTTCCTAACCTGAATTATAATTTTCTTTCTTACTTATGCCATTAAAACTTATTCGAATACCGCATCGTGTTTACTTCTTATATACCTTTCAAGTCACATGGGACTTCAGCTTTCATCAAGTCGATTTTATGCTCAACGTTTTCCCTAGTTCAGATTTTCGTAAAATTACTTTTCGAAACCATTTCCTGATCTAGACCTTCCATAATTCGGTTTTAAAGCTTTATTACCAAATTAATAATTCTATATATGTATATCCTCCCACTTACTTCCATACTACTAAGATGTTACTACCTTTCCATTCATCATACATATTTCTAAAAATGATTTCTAGAATAGAACTACAATTATTTTTATATATCAGTATTATGTTCGTTGTGATCGTGTGTTAAGACCCTTGTATAAATCAGTTTCTGCTGGCGAACCTGGATACTCTAAAAAGTACTTTCAATACGGTTTATTGGAATTTCTCTTCAGTTTTAAGACTTGGAAAAACATTTGGCATGAGCTTAAATTCCCCACACTGTATTTGATATGATTTCATTCCTCGAATCTCGAAACTCTTCCAAAATTTTTAAACTACTGCCGCATAATATTTTTCTAACATATGTCCTTAATGTTCATGTGAATGATTTACTTTTACTCGTGATAGCTTTGTATAAGCTAAATAAACCATTTCCTCTTGTTATATATATATTTGACTCAAACTTATTTCGAACAACTCAATTTATCGACCGGTTTCGTACTCTTCGTTTTAACTTATATCTTTTACACACTATTTTCCATGTATCCTAATGGAGCATCATTACATCATTACATGACCGTTCTCATGCTTTTCGATCCTTCTATTCATCATGCTTTTGATTTCAGTTTCTTTCCTTTTGTCTAGCCAATAGAGCTTGTCGTCGCCCGTGTCAACCTTAGTATAGTTTGGTGGGCCCCATTAGTGTAATTTGATGTGTCGTCGTAGTGTATTAAATTCCATGATGCATATGAAGTTGTTTGTGGTTGGTATTGGTATGTTGTGTGTAGGTAGTTATGTATTAGCTGCATGAGTATAAGTGTGATATACATATGATAGTAGGATTATAATTGTTTGATTGGTATTACTTGTTTTTATGAGATGTCGTATGTGTGTATACCATGAGGTATACCCGACTACAGCATATCTTAACTAATGAATGAAGTAAGTGTATTGATGTGCCAATTATAGATGGATGGATATGGTATGAATATATGATACATGTATGTGACCATATGATGACAGCATTTATTAGGGAGAGTATTGTAATTATAGGTGTGCTGATGTTTGTAATAATATCATGGTATATGAAGTGATTGAAATATGTGATATTACCTGATTAGATATTAAGGGTGTTTGACATTTTGATATGTATATGGTTATGTTGGTAGGCGTGTATGCATTAGATAGTATTGGTATATGTATGGATGCTGTGTTATGTATATGGAATTATTCTGCTATGATTTTGAGTCTCACTCAAGCTTGAGTGGGTATACTCTATGTACGTTGGTGTATTTGTATGTGGTTGGTGTATAGTGATGGATAATGTATGTATAATGTTTGGATTGTTGTGTTCGGTTGTGTTACGCACATGATTGTGGGTCACTAAACCAGTATATAGTTATAGGCGTTGGTCTTGTGGTATAGTTATTTATTAGGGGCTTGCCTGCGTGAATATATATATGTGCTAGCTAAAACTAAGCGTGTCGATGTACTGAGTTTATAATCGTATGCTTGGTAAATATAAATGAAATGTTAGCGTGTGTGGGTGTGCACCATGCACGGGTAAGTATGTGCTTAGTTATAAGTTTTGGTGACTATAATATGTGTGGGGTGTCGTGGGTATAATTATAGGGCCGTATGTGATGTGAAGTTATAGTGAAATAATTGTATGTATTGGAATGGCTATAAATTGTGAAATTATATTGATGGTGGAAGTATATTAAATATAATAACTTGAGTTTAGAATGGTGTAGTGTGATTACGTGTGTTGACGTGTTTGGTATTGGATGTATACTAGGAGATATAGGGAGTAGTGTATTCTTATTGCCTTGTTCATAGGTAGCTACTTAACGTAGAGTATTACGATGGTATTTACTAGTGTGAACTATTTAATTGGTCGTGAGTATATGGACTAATGTTTGGTGCTAGGTAAGTAATAGCTATATAAGGGATGTATATATATGATTGAGATACATGTATGAGTATGAATGGCTATGATAGGTATAAGTGTATGATGTGCGTGAATATATATATATATATGTATACATGTTGGTAGTGTTAATATTTGATTACCTAGTGCAAATATAAGCACTTGTAACAACTATACCTGATTAAATTTGATATGATTGGGGTAGTTACTAGAGCGACTAGATATGTTATAAAGTCCGAGGACGGACTTTATTCTAAGGTGGGTAGGATGTAACGACTGGTTTTTCTATATTAGTGTTATCGATATATATATATATATATATATATATATATATATATATATATATATATATATATATATATATATATATGCCTTGGTGGATTTTCTCCTTGCGTGTGATTTCCGTCTCCGTAGCTTTCACTTTCGTTCGTTTCGTCGTGATTTCCTAGCTTCTTCCTTAGAATCGTCGATCTTGGAGTAAGTCGCTCATGACGAACTTCAGATCGCTCATATTTTAGAATTAGAGTGATCCTAGAAGCTGTAGGAATCTTCCCGAAGCTTCGCGCTTCGATTCGGCACTTTTAGTGCACTTTAGTTGGTTCAAGAAGGGGGACCAACCGACTAGATTGAGATCTAGTCGGTCAGGAACTCTACTGGAACCGACTAGTTCATTGAATCAATTGTACATGAGTTACTGTTTATCGTTAGTCGGTCTAAGAACAATTGTCGACCGACTAGATGAGAAACTAGTCGGTCAGCAATCGTTCTTTAACCGACTAGCTCTATGATCATTTTTGATACCAAGTACTGTTCATTCTTAGTCGGTCTAAGAACGTTCGTCGACCGACTAGATTAGAAACTAGTCGGTCAGTAGTTGTTCTTTGACCGACTAAATCTAAATCCTATTTTTCGTCAGGAGTTACTGTTTACACTTAGTCGTTCTGCGTTGGTCAACCGACCGACTAGTTCCCAAACTAGTCAGTCAGTGGTTGCTCTTTGACCGACTAATCAGTGTCGAAACCCTAATTTCTGAGCAGCCGCCGGTTCGTTCCTATAAATACGCCCGATCGTTTCTCTTTCTCTCTTTCATTTCCCTTGGTCATTTCCCTTCTCCTAGACCTCTGATCTTCCCCAACCTTCCTCTAGCCCTTCCTCCTTCCTCAAGAGCCCCTCTCCCCCTCCATTTAGGCCGGCCACCTCTCCCCTTGCCGTCGGTAAACCCCAAAAACCCCCAAACCCCATTTTCTCCAGATTTCTCCATCCATTCCAGATCTGAACTGTGGTTCTTCGGATCGTCCTTCCGTTGCCGTGGTTGCTCGGCGTCGATCTTCCGCTTCTATACGGTAGTGTTCGATCCTTTAATGTTTTCACAACCCACATTGATATTGTGAAACCCTAATAAAAATGGTTATTAGACATCATAGGATTCAATTAAGAAACCAGTTCTAGATATCTTTTCTAATGTTGTTTCTCTATAGCAGTGGTCCATTCACCATAGATAACATTTGTGTGACGTGCTTGTCGACCGTCCTCGTCGGTATCAGGCAAGTGAAACTTGCATCTCTTGATTTGGGCCATGTCCTTAGGCCATTACCTTGTTTTAGCTTAAAAGAAACTAGACAGTGAAAGGATAGCTGTCTAGACGCCATTGATCTAGTTTGACAACGAAGCTAGATCCGTCACCTTCATCATGCTTGTATGTCACGTTTAATTTCACTTGACGGTACGCGTATTAACTGTTCATGTCATCCATGCATCTTTAACTGCCATGTTTAATTTAAATTAACGGTACGTGAATATCTGTTCATGTCATTGCATTTTGCCTGTCATGTTTAATTTAAATTAACGGTACACGAATATCTGTTCATGTCATTGCATTTTGCCTGTCATGTTTAAATTCAATTAACTGTACGCGAATATCTGCTCATGTCATTGCATGCTTGAACACTCATCGTGATTGCGTAGCATCGCTACATACTAGTGCTACTTGTTCCGGCTAGGCACCCGTTTTGCGGGCACAACCCTAGGCCAATTACAAATCTGGCTCGTGGTCCAGAAAACGAGCTCAATACAGCTTGCGGTCAATAGGGCACTCACCTGTGTGTGAGTGATCCCTTGTACTTGAATACAGCCTACGGGCAATAGGGCACTCGCCTGTGTGTGAGTGATCCCTTGTACTTGGACATAGCCTGTGGGCAATAGGGCACTCACACGTGTGTGGGTGATCCCTTGTACTTGTTACTTGACAATACATGTCACACCTACCACTTGTTACTTGCTAATTGTACTTTACTTGTTACTTCCATACGATACTTGCCATGCCATGCACCATACTATAACTGCTAGGTTGTTAGTTTACCTTTCTTTCAGTTTCCTTGCATAAGTCTTTCGACTTGCTGACATGTGCCCCTTTTCTCTTTTGGGTGATACATGTTAGATCCCGAGCCTGAGTTTGTCGCTGAGGACGCAGTGTTTGCTGGCGCTGAGCCAGTGGTTACTGAGGAGGAGTTTGTGGTCATTGGTGACCAGTCTTAGAGGTCGCTTGTGTTCTCTTCCTTGTTTAGGCTTGCTGTTAGTTGTCGGTGCGTGGCACCCTTGCTTGTATGTTGTACTTCGTTGGCCATGTTTGGGCCTTAGCTTTTCCTTTTGAGCCTGGTGGCTTTTCTGTGATATTGTAATTTATTTTATGGATATTTTGAGATTGAATAAATTGCTTATTGTCTCACTTCATTATTCTTATCGTTGTTTCGTATTGCGTTACAAGGACCTGCCAGATTATTGTTGATTGACGCTTATTGGGCTTGGAGCCTTGCAGCTTCAAGTCTGAGCGGACCTTCTCACGTCTCGCCTCCACTTTTTTGGGAAGCGGGGCGTGACAAAGAGCCATGCAAGTGTGAAAGGGGTTAGGGGTCAATGGCAACCCCCGTAAATTTTTAGAAAGGCGAGGGACAAAACGGTCATTTGGACTAAATTTGTTGTGCGTACATACTTAAGTGGTGTGTGCATAAAGTAATGGCATACTTGTAAATACTTGAATGTGTGAGGGGGTAGTTTGGTCATTTAATAATTAACATGGCTTATGGGATAAGCCATGGAAAACCATCTTATAGAATTCTCTCCCTCTTTCTCTCCTTTTCTTTTCTTTTCTTCTCTTTTCTTCCATTATCCTTATCCCCTCTTCTCCCTCCAACCCTCCCCCTCTCTTCCAATTTCATGCTCCCCTCTACCCCCTTCTATGTTGACCAAAAGCCAAAGAAAAAAGGGGAAGAAGAAGAAGAAGAAGAGGAAGAGAAAAAGAAGAGGAGAAGAAAGATCACTCTTGAGGTAGGGATCTCTTGGGTTTGGAATTCCACTCCTTTATTCTTGCAACCATGTTTTTATAGCATGTTTTACTTAATATGTATTAGGGATGGTGAAAACTCATGCGCCATGTTTCCATTTCACAAATTATCCTTTTAAATTCTTAGTAAAAACAACCTCTGTGAAATCCTGAAATTTAGTTGTGTGTTATTTCTGTAATCTTGATTACTGTAGCTCGAATTGGATTTCGAAAAAAATATGAGCGTGTAGATCTTGAAGTTTTACACCAAAATCATATAAATTTTGATATAGTTTCAATTCAAAAATTAGGAGTAATAAATCCATCTTTACAACTTGTCTGTTTGAATTTCAGTGTTGACACAGTTTAGCAAAATTGGCATAACCACCTGCATACATCTTAGAATTTTATGATCTTGGTCTTGTTGGATAGTTAAGAAGTTTTCTAAATATTCATCAGGGTCTTATATGTCTAAGTTCTGCCTCCAACATGCCCAAAATTGGCTTTCAATATAGACCTTGAAATCTGTTTGAAAAACAGATTTGACACATTTCACTAGTTAATTCACCATAAATCATATATTTCATATTTTTGCATGAAATTTCATCTGTAAATCCATAACTTCCATATCTTCAACTTTCATTTATAAAGTTTTGTCAAATTCCCAAGAGAAATAAATGAATATGTTGATCTTTATGGTTGTTCTTGCAATTTCAGCAAGCTGAATTCATTAAGTGCTTTTCTTATTCATTAATTGCGGTTAATTGGCCATCGTTATTCTTGCTTAATATGGTTGTATGGTGAGACGAATGTTCATGCCCTTGGCACATGTAAATGTTATTGTATTTCTTTGATATGAATGACGCCCATCAGGTGTTCGATGAAATGCCTCAATGAAGGCAATATCCAGTAATTTGAGAAACGTGTATGTGTTAGTGTTGGCCTTGAACCACATTGATAATTGGTAGAGTTAGAGGCTTGAATGGCATGGATACATTGAAATTGTGAGTAGATGATGTGTTGTGATAGAGGACGTGTCACGTGAGTGCATGACCCTATGTCTGATGATGAGCAGATGAGGCGATATATGCATACCCATGCCATCAAGACCCCTAACGTGTCATTTATGATGTTAACTTATAAAACTGAATAAATCTCAATCCTCTCTAATGAGGGTAAGGTAGCAAAGCCCGGGTTTTAGGTGGGATTTGAGTAAATTGTGGATATGAGGCCTGGACTGTGAAGTTGGGAGACGATTATGTGATGTGTGGAGTTTACACCCACTCGCCTTTACCGGGAGTGGAGGGGATTTTTACACCCACTCGCCTTTACCAGGAGTGGAGGGGATTTGGATGGGATTTTTACACCCACTCGCCTTTACTGGGAGTGGAAGGGATTTTTACACCCACTCGCCTTTACCGGGAGTGGAGGGGTAAGGAGGTGGAGAGCCTCACTCCTGCCAGGGACGGGGGAGCTGAGAGGCCCGGCGTACAGTGCCCATGTTCCCTGTGTCGTATGCTATATTCACCCTAAATTTGGGGTGAAGTCCAATCCTGGTATCACACAGTTTACCCAAGTTCCAATTAACTCAATTATGAAATAATAACATAAGAATTGCGCGATACTCCTTCTGCTGGCAGCACTTTCCCTTCCACTTGACAGTTCCTTGTGACTCGGTGGCGTGTCTCTGGCACTTGTACTTATTCTATTTAATATTGGTTACTTAAATATTTATGTTATTATTATTATAACTATTATTCGTACTAACCCTTTTCTTGCAGTAACTCGACATTGGACCGCATGTATGATTTTCTTGTTTTAGCTATTTAATTTTCATTATATCACTTAGTTACATGCCCTATTTCTCTTGCTTGCCTTGGAATTTGATAACCTCAAACGGAGTTCCAAACCCAAGTTGGTTCCTACTGGGGCACACATTGATGTGCTCCTCCTTATTTTTCAGGTAGCAGGGTCAGCTTGATTGGAGGTGATTTGGAGTTGGAAATCAGGGGTAGTACTCGGTGTAAGTTGTAGCTTGTAGAGTGACTTGGTTGTCTTGGGAGGCAGTGAGTGACGGTGTATATGTAGTGGTGTACTTGGAGTATGTGTATTAGTGGAAGTTGTTGTATGTACGATATGTTGTTATTGATCTATGTATTCATGAGGTCGTTTTGAAGTTATTGTGAAGCTTTACTTGTACTATCCCAGCATGTGCGCAGTGGCATGCTTGTTCAATTTCTCTTTTTCCTTTCTTTTCCTCTCTCATCACCCTCATTCTTCAGAATACGTGGAAAAAATTTTTATTAAACGCCAGATATTCTGGGGAACGGAGCGTAACACTAGGCTTATATTCCGATATAACAAGTGGTATCAGAGCAGGTTAGAGAATCTAGTCTAGAAAACATGAATACCTCATAGATAAGGCAGCGATGTCCAAATGGTTTGATAGTTTCAAAAATCTTAATCCTGCTAATATTTCTTTCGGTCAGAATATTACTAATTCAGTGTGTTGTTGTCATTGCAGGAAACATGGACACCATATGAAAAACTGCCCAGTACTGAAAATGAAGTCTTTGTAGAAGAATGATAATCCACGTGCAGTCACAAGGGAAGATGATGATGATCTTGATGAGGAGAAGGCACTGATGGTCAGAGGATTCAGAAGATACATCAAGACTCCGCAGGGAAGAGCTGAAATGACAAAAAGGTTCAATCGTTCCAATAAATTTAATCCTGCAAATAATTCTTCTAAGTAAAATACTGCTAATTCGTACTTTATTTTAAATGCAGGAAGCAGGGACATTTCAAGAAGAACTGCCCACAAGCGAAGAACAATACTGCAGAAAATAAGGGAAAATCATTGGTAGTTATGTGGGATGACGACAGTGAGGATGAGGCCCAGGAGGAGACTATCCACTCCTCTCTATGCTTATTGGGAGATCTCGATGAGGTAAAATCCTGCACTAAGATTAAGCTCCTGAATATTTGTGAAAAAATGTGCAATGAAATTGATGGTCTAGAATCTGCTGTAGAATCCTTTAAAGATGCTAATTATGAATTGCAGCAAAATAACTATAATACATCACTAAATGTTGAAAAAATAAAAGCTGAAAATGATGCATTTAGATATACCATTGCAAAAATGAAAAAGGAAAAATCTAGTGTGCATGAAAATGTAGAATGTAAAACTTGTCATATACTTGAGACTGAAAATAAAGTGTGCCAAGAAAAAATGACCATAATGAAAAATGGAAATGAAGAGCTCAAAGAAAAATTGAATAAGCTGAAAACTGAAAATAGAGAGTTTAATGAAAAAATGAGTATGTTAGAAAATGAAAAGAAAGAGCTTAAAGAAAAATTGACCAAGACTGAAACTTAAAAAAAATCTTAAAGGAAAATCCATTGAAATAGATAAGAAATCTGAAAACTTGAAAAGGAATGAAGCAGAAAAGAAAAAGGCTTTCATTAGTAAATGCACCTTGCTTGTGAACAAAAAACTTTATTTGAAATCTAAAGTCGTGAACCTAGAACTGACCATAAAAAATTTGGTATGGAAAAACAATCATTGGATATAATTCTTGGAAACCAAATATATTGTAACAATAGGCAAGGACTTGGATATGGACTTAATCACGTTGAAAAACATAAGAATAAGAAAGTTCACATTGAGGCTACAAAAATCAGAAACATTCATGCAAGTGCTTTACATGTGGATGTGTCATACTTCTCATCATTGCATTCATATGAACAAAAATATGAAGTTTAAATAAATATGGGTTCCTAAAAGTTTGTTAACTACCATGAGTGGACCTTGTTGGATTCGAAGGCCACACATAACATCTTCCGTGTATGTAAGATGGAGGTGCAAGGAACTATGGATTGGACGTCGCATTTCATCGAAATTCCTTAGCCAAATAACAACACGAAGGTATGATTTCTTGTTTGAGCGTAATGAATACCTTCATAGGATTTTTGGGTGTGTCTTCACTTTTATGATTTTTGTGTGTGATTTTTTCGGTGTGTTTATTTATTGGTGTTTTTTTGATTTTGTGTGTGTCATAGAGAAAACTTTGAAAAAAATTTAAAAAATTGAAAAATTGAAAATAAAAAAAATGAGAAAAGTGCAAAATGTATAAAGATTGGGCTTATTATATACCTCTCTTTCGATTGTCAAAATTGCACTTTCGAATGATATTCATATTCATGTGGAAATCTTGTATTATTGTCATGACTATAATTACATATTCTAAATGACCATGACATGTTCAATAAATTGAATAACTTGATTTCTACACCTTCACCCTAAACTTTCACGAGATTAATTGACATTGCATATATGGAATTGTTTTCATGAAACTTCTTAATCATCACACGAGCACAGAGGTGTATTAATCATTGTTATGAGATTAATTGAATATCAAGTAGTTGTTTTTAATGGTCTTAATGTGATCATATGTCTTGACTAATACTTTATTTTTATATTGCATATGATATGAAACTCTGTAGTGCTCTCTTTTGATGATAACAAAAGGGGGAGAATAATGCATAGATTTGATCATGGTAGAAGTAGATTGATAGGGTGAGCAATTTAGTAGGGGGAGCATGTCAATAGGGGGAGCATCTTGCATATGATTTATATCATGTTGACATGCATCACCACACATCACAAACACACATCACGATGACATCTTATAGAGCTTATTAATCAAATCTTATTTGCGGTTTGTCATCATCAAAGGAGGGAGATTGTTGGATACAACGTGTAGTTGGATACAACGATCGTTGATTTCTTGTTTGATGATAACAAACATTCGTGAATATTTTTGATGTGTTTGTTAAGTGTTTTCAGGAGGAAATAAATATGGAGAGCAATCAATGTCAATGATATGTTATTAATCTATAGTAATCCGACAAATTGGAGAGTAATGGAAATCCCGTAAATTCAAGCAAAAGCTGGAGAGATGGCAATCTCTTAAATTACGAGAATTGGACTTGGTCAACATGATGTGGAGTGATAAGAAATTAAATTCAAAATTAGATAAAAATTAAGTCCAAATCAATTTGGATTAAGGGGATTTGACTTGGTCAAATTTGATTTAGTTTGGATTCAAATTAGATCTCATTTGGATACAAAAGGAGTTCTATTTTGAATAGGATATTGATCAAGTTCATTGGATCAAAAAGATGAGATGAGAGCAATCAATTTGGAGATAATTTTAAGGAGTTTTGATTCAATCCAACACTTGGGTCCAAGCATTACAAATACAATCCCTATTTCTAAAAGAAAACCCACCAAGGAAAGGCCGGCCCTAGACTTATTTTCATTCATCTTGGCCGAATTTTTTTCTCCTTCAAATTCACAGAGAAGATCAAATTCGTATGAAGAAGAAGGAGCTCGATGGAAGATGCTACAAAGTGCATAACCTTCTCCACAGAGCTCGAATTGACAAGTAGTTTATGCCGGGACGATCACAACTCAATGCTCTACGCTATGGTGATATTGTTCTGATCTTAATCTCTGTATTAAATCATTGCTTTTTATTTTAGCGTGAGTTTTATTCTGAATAGTTTCATAGTTTACAACATCTCAAAGCCTCTTCATCTCAAAGCTTTCATCAAACCAAAGCTTACATTAAATCAAGCCAAAGCACAAGTAACTACTTCTCCATCATACAAGTTTTGATCAAGATATTGCCCAAGCTATCAATTTCAAAAGCACCGAAGATCATCAAGTCCAAGTTCCAAGCATCAACCTTCAAGATCTACAAGTCACGGCCAAATCTCATTAACAAATATGTCCTTTATTATTTTTCAATCGAAGAGGACGGGCTCTCGATTCCAATGAGTATTTATTCGGATTTTTCTGAGCTCGATGAGCTTTACTGCATTTTCTGGAAGACGAGGTATCTGATTACTTTACTCACAGAATACTGCTGATTCTGCACAATAGAGAATTGATTTATGCATAGACTAGATTCCAGATTTGCACAGCGAACATTGGAGGGTTGTGTCTTCTGATCCAGAGATCAAATTGGCACACCGTTTGCACTGACGTGAAGCAGACGACGAGCTTATTGACAAGGATACATATCTTCTATAAAATGTAGAAAATAACACCGAGCTCAAAAAATCTGCAAAAATGTTAGTTGCTACCGGTGGATCGCCATCTTCAACTGAAAAATAAGAGATATCAAAATTAGCCTATAAAAATCATATCATTTAATAAAAAGATATATATCTAACAGAAAATGCACGGAGCTCAGAAAAATTCGCAAAATGTTCGTTGGACCATGGAGAACTCCATCTCCAACGAAAAATAAGAGACGGAAAAATTAGGCTATAAAAATTAGGCCAACAAATCATCTCAGTTAATAAAAAACATACATATCTTCCAGAAAATGTAGAAAATAGCATTGAGCTCAAAAGAGTCCATAGAAATGTCTATTTGAACCGGGATATCGCTATCTTCAAATAAAAAATAAGAGAAGACAAAATTAGGCTATAAAAATCATATCATTTAACAAAAGGTGCATATCTTACAGAAAATGTAGAAAATATCCTCGATCTCAGAAAAATCTGCACAAATATCCATTGGAACCTGAAGATCGCCATCTTCAACTGAAAAATAACAGAATACAAAATTAGGATATAAAATCATATCATTTAATATAAAGATTCATTTCTTACAGAAAATGAAGAATATAGCCCGGAGCTCAGAAAAATCCGCAAAAATGTCCGTTGTTACCATGAGATTGCCATCATAAATGAAATAAAATAAGAGAAGAAAAAAATAGACCAAAAAATCATATCCTTTAATAAAAAGATGCATATCTTGCAGGAAATGTAGAAAAACAACCCCAAGCTTAGAAAATCCGGAAAAAATGTCTGTTGAAACCAGTAGATTGACATCTTCAACTTAAAAAAGAAGACAAATTTAAGCTATAAAAATCATATCATTTAATATAAAGATACATGTCTTCCATAAAATCTCAAAAATAGCATTGATCTCAGAAAAAACCGCAAAAATGTCTGTTGGAACCAAAGATCGCTATGATCAACTCCAAGGTCACAAAAATACAGAAAATAACCCCGAGGTCAGAAAAATCCATAAAAATGTCAGTTGGAACCGGAAGACCGCCATTTTCAACAAAAATAAGAAAAGACAAACTTAGGCTATAAAAATCATATCATTTAATAAGGATCCATATCTTTAGTAAAATGTAGAAAATAGCCCCGAGGTTAGAAAAATCCGCAAAAATGTCTTTTGGAATCAGGAGATCGCCATCTTTAACTGGAAAATAAGGTCAGACAAAATAGGCTAGAAAAATCATATAATTTAATAAAATGATCCATATCTTATAGAAATACAGAAAATAGTAACAGAAATATCCGTAAAATGTCCTTTGGAACAGAGAGATCACTATCTTCAACTGAAAAATTAGAGAATACAAAATTATGCCAAAAATCATATCATGTAATAGAAAGATCCACATCTTCTAGAAAATACAGAGCTAAGTAAAATCCGAAAAAATATTTTTTTGAACAGGGAGATCACCTTTTTCAACTGAAAAATAAGAGAAGACAAAATTAGGCTATAAAAATCATATCATTTAATATAAAGATTCATATCTTACAAAAATGTAGAAAATAGCCTAGAGCTCAGAAAAAACCGCAAAAATGTACGTTGGAACCGGGAGATCACCGGCTTCATCTGAAATATAAGAGAAGACAAAATAAGGCCAAAAAA
Source organism: Scilla litardierei (assembly GCA_030789695.1). Lineage (NCBI taxonomy): Eukaryota > Viridiplantae > Streptophyta > Magnoliopsida > Asparagales > Asparagaceae > Scilla > Scilla litardierei. The sequence continues at coordinate 88,862,513 of CM061131.1, read as the reverse complement.
TCAAATGATTTGATAAAAAATTCATATCTTCCAGAAAACGTAGAAAATAGCATCAACGTAAAAAATCTGCAAACATGTCTATTGGAACTGGGAGATTGCCATCTTCAACTACAAAATAAGCGAAGACAAAATTAGGCCAAAAAATAATATCATTTATAAAATGATTCATATCTTCCATAAAATGCAGAAAAATAGCCCCGAGCCTAGAAAAATATTCCAAAAATTTTGTTTGAACCGGGAGTTGGCCATTTTCAACTGAAAACTAAGAGAAGACAAAATTAGGCAATAACAATCATATCATTTAATAAAAAGGCCATATCTTACACATAATGTAGAAAATAGCACTAGCTCAGAAAAATCCGCTCAAATGTCCGTTGGAACTGGGAGATCGCCATCTTCAACTAAAAAATAGAAAACAAAATTTGGCCAAATAATCATATCATTTAATAAAAGTCCATATCTTCCAAAAAATGTAGAATAATTGCCACATGCTAATTAAAATCTACAAAATGTCTATTGGAACCGGTAGATCGCCATCTTCAACTGAAAAAAATAAGAGAAGACAAATGTATGCTACAAAATTTATCTCATTTAATAAAAAGATACATATTTCTATAAAATGTAGAAAATATCACCGAGCTTAGTAAAATCAGCAAAATGTCAGTTGGAACTGGGAGATCGCCATCTTCGACTCAAAAATAAGAGAAGACAAAAATTCGGCCAAAAATAATATCATTTAATAAGAAGATCAATATCTTCCAGAAAATTTAGAAAATATGCCCGAGGTCAGATAGATCCGTGAAAATGTCAGTTGGAACAGGTAGATCGACATTTTCGACTAAAAAATAAGAGAAGAAAAAATTAGGTCAAAAAATCATATCATTAGTAAAAAATACATTACTTTTTGAAAAATGTAGAAAAATAACCCTGAGCTTAGAAAAATCGGTAAAAATGTTCGTTGGAATCAGGAGATCGCCATTTTCAACTTAAAATAAGAGAAGACAAATTAGGCTATAAAAATTATATCATTTAATATAAAGATCCATATCTTGCAGAAAATGTAGAAAATAGTCCGAAGCTTTAAAAAATCTTCACAAATGTTCGGTTGAACCGAAAGCTGCCAAATTCAACCGAAAAAAGCGAAGACAAAATTAGGCCAACAAATCAAATCATTTATTAAAAATATACATATTTTCCAGAAAATGTAGAAAAATAGCCGCAAGCTAAGAAAATTCCACAAAAATGTGCACTGGAACCAATAGATCTCTAGCTTCAACGGAAAAAAAATAAGAGAAGAGAATCGTAGGCTATAAAAATCATATCATTTAATTAAAAGATACATATATTCCATAAAATGTAGAAAATAGCACCAAGCTCATAAAAATCCGCAAAAATGTCTGTCGAAACCGAGAGATCGCCATCTTCAATTGAAAAATAAGAGAAGACAAACTTAGGCCAAAAATTTATAATTTAATAAAAAGATCCATATCTTCCAAAAAATTTAGAAAATAGCCCTGAGGTCAGAATAATACACAAAAATGTCTGTTAGAACAGGGAGATCGACATTTTCAACCTAAAAATAAGAGAAGACAAAATTAGTCAAATATATATATAATTTAATAAAAAGATCCATAACTTCCCGAAAATGTAGGAAAAATAGCAACGATCTTAAAAAATCCGAAAAATGTTTGTTGGAAGCAGAAGATCGCCATCTTCAACTTAAAAAAATAAGAGAAGACAAAATTAGGATTATAAAAACATATCATTTAATATACAGATTCATATCTTACAGAAAATGTACAAAAAAGCCCAGGGCTCAAAAAAATCCCTAAAAAATGTCCGTTGGAACCGGGAGATCGCCATCTTCAACTAAAAAAATAAGAGAAGACAATATCAGGCCAAAGATCTTATCATTAATATAACCAGAAATTTTAGAAAATAGCCTCGAGGTTAAAAATCCGCAAAAATGTCTATTGGAACCGGGAGATTGCCATCTTCAACTGAAAATTAAGAGAAGACATTCTTAGTATATAAAAATCAGAACATTTAATAAAAAGATCCATATCTTCAATGAACTTTTAAAAATAGTTCCGAGGTGAGAAAAATCTGTAAAAATATTTGTTGGAACCAGGAGATCGACATCTTCAACTGTAAAAATAAGAGAAGACAAAATTAGTCTAAAAATTATATCATTTAATATAAATATTCATATTTTATCGAAAATTTAGATTATAGTCCGGAGCTCAAAAAATCCCTAAAAATGTCCGTTGGAACCGAGAGATCGCCATCTTCAACACAAAAACATGCGACAAAATTATGCCAAAAATCATTTAATCTAATAAAAGGATCTATAACTTCTCGAAAATGAATAAAAATAGCCCTGAACTCTGAAAACTCGACTAAAATGTCAGTTGGACTGGGAGATGCCATTTTCAACTGTAAAAATAAGAAAATACAAGAATTAGGCTATAAAAATCATACCTGTTATGAATCAACTACTGAGGGGAGAGCCCTCAAGTCTATATTTATAGCCAAAGGGGAGAATACAAGTGGGTATGGGCCCAACCACTTGGGTTGGCCCAATAACTCATCAACCCAGTAAATACACATTCACAACACTCCCCCTTATCCAGCCATGGTTGTGGACCCCGCTCATGAATACTTCAGGATTCTGAGCCTGTATGGGTCTCACATGGGGTGGATACTTCAGGATCCTGAGTTGGTGAGATTTGCCTCGTTAAAACCTTTGGCTATGGAAAACCCAGTGGGAAAAACCATAGTTAAGGAAAAAGAGTGCAAACGCTCTTTGACTCCCCCTGATTTGTACAAGTGACTTTGCTCATGAATACTTCTGGATTCTGAGCGTCACTGAGGGGTGGATACTTCAGGATCCAGAGTTGATGTGATTTGCCTCGTTAAAACCTTTGGCTATGGAAAACCCAGTGGGAAAAACCATAGCTAAGGGAAAAGAGTACAAATTCTGTCAACTCCCCCTGATCTGTAAAAGCCCTTAGGCTTTCAGATCTCTTAGGCTTATCTCATCACTCCTATTTACAATATTCCGAAAATGTACACAGATTACAAATTTTGTCACCATCAAGCAGCTGCTGAATCCAGAAACTCTGGAGAGGTGTGCTAAGTTTCGTCGCCTCTGATGTGGTCTTCAGACTATATGGTCAGCTCCACGGAACCAGCCTCTATCCCAATCGTCACTGGGATGTGATGTACCACCAGGCGCCCTTAAATACACCATTGGTGTGATTCTGGAATGGTGAGGATCTCGGAATTATAGGATGATGTTGCCTTCATAAGTTGCTTTGCATATTTGCAGTAGATGGTCATCCCACTGTTGGTACCTGTTCTGTGATTTCACAGCATAGGGACTGGACCTGAAACCTGCATTTGCATAAACATTGGAGGATGCTACTACATTTTGTAAGTCCGAATATTTCGACCCTTGGAGTAAGCGCAGAAGGCTTAACTCAGGTCTAATGGCCCTTTTTAGGTGCCAACTATCTCTGGCTAATGAGTTTACTGTAATTGTTATACCGGGACACATGCAGTTAGCCAGGAGTGCATGATTGCACTAAGATAAGGGACTTTAGGACCAGGTATATCCTCCCCCTCTTCCAGCGATCGGAAGGGTTCTTTTTGTTCATCCAGTAAGTGTATCACCGTAGGTGTTCTTTGGATGACAATGGTCCTGTTAATATCTCCCACGCACTTCTGGGCGTTTGTAACAGGATTCTATGAGCCATGACTTTATATTTGCCTAGGTCTTTTTTATTTCATGTTTTAAAAGTCAGGCTTGTACATTTATTTCGGTTTTCTCTTCAGGAGATCCGATGAGATGTTAGTTGTCTACAACTAAGATCTCTAATCCTGTTCTTTGCATAGATGCAAAGACAACCTTCAGAAGGAATCATTGACTTGTCAAGTGATTCTCTTGGTTGTACATTTATTTATACTTATTGTTTTTCTTGAATAGACGTCCCGAAGTCTATTCAGGCAATTTAAGGAGATGTGGAAATTATCTTTACAAGATATCCACGAAGGTATGCCGTCACAACATCCAATAACAGCATATCCAAAATTTTCCTTCGCCAAATCGTAAGGTATTCGCTTTTGATAACTTAGGGAGACTGATGCATCATTTATGAGACATGCTCATTTGAATTTGTTTCGATCCCTAGTTTCAGCGAAATTTTCCTTGGGCTATAGGTTGTACCGTATAGCATACGATTTTGTATTTATTTTTCTTATGTTAGCAATACTTTGTTTTATCCACAGGTTTGACACCTTTTGGTGTCTGGACTTCAGGTCCGAACATTTCACGTTTCATAAGTGAGTCCAGCTCATCTTTTATTGCCACGTTCCACGTTTGGCCAATCTCTACGTTTGCCTTCTAGCAACGGAGTGTGGAACGATAATTTATAAACATCATCGCCATTGCGATGTATATGGCAATATGATACGTGAATACATTGTCGACAATTTTTGTTCTATCTGTCCAACACCTCCCCAGTACGTACAACATTTACTTAATTTCACTTTTTCCCGGCAATTCCTCTGCAGTGGATTCCGGGAAGGGTGATGGTGTGGACAGGAGCTCATTGTCCTGTGGTAGTATTGTCTTAAGGTCTCCAGGAGTTTCTGTCCTTGGAGCCTGGTGGTCTGCCTCTTTTCTGTTGAGGATCAGCCACTTCTGCTGCTGGTGGATTGCATCCATTCTCGGGGATGTCAATCCTAGCTGGAGTTTTTGCAGCAGGGATGTGTGATCTGACAATCTTCTGGTTGTCAATAAATGATTCCGGTAATTGGTAGACAGTGTTCTGTATGTGGAGGATCTTCGGGATCTCTTCTACACATTGTATTGTTACCGGATCATGGTGGGTCAAACTTTTTGTATCCCACGTTATAATTTTCTTCGCACCAGATTTTCTAGTATCTGGGCATATATTTGGGAAACTTGTCTCATCGAAATCACAGTCTTCAAGATGTGCCGTAAATGCGTCCCCCGTTTGGGGTTCTAGGTATCTTATAAGTGAGGGTGAGTCAAACCCTGCATGGATACCTAGGCGACGTTGAGTACCGTTTTGGTCCTCTTTGGTGGTGCGATGGGGATTTAAGACTGCGCGACCGGAGATTCTCAGATGAGAGATGTTCGGTGGCATTCCATATGCAAATTGCATTGGAGACTCTGACCTCCAGAGGGTCTTATTTTCATTTACGATGCAGCATGCAGAGTTTGCATGTCCCCATGCATCCATAGGCAATCGGGATTTAATGGACGTTTAGTCCATTGGAGTCTACTTTTCAGTAACTCTGCCGACCCATTTTGGGTATGAACATGCGGCACTTGTATGTTCATTTTCAATTCCCGTTGATTTGCAGTACTCTTGAAAAGACTGGGAGGTATATTTCCCAACATTAACCAGACTTATTTACAATATTTTATTGTCTGGGAAATGTGCCCGCAACATTTTTATTCTTGTGCCAATAGCTTTTGGAAAAGCTAAGTTGCGGGTCTTGTAGTAGACATACGTACGAATATTCTGAGGATGCATTTATCAGTACAATGAAGTACCAAAATAGCCCACTAGGGGTGGTGGATTTTATCCACATCTGTCTCCTTGTATTCTTTTTGAGGAAGCGTGGAGATTCTTTTTCAACTTATTGTGGAGATGGCCTTGCAATTAGTCTTCCCTTATAGTAAGGGATGCGAGGGAATTTTCCCTTCTGAAGAATCTTCTGGTTCTTCAAGTCATACCCATAGGATAAGATGCTGTGCATCACAAATCCAGGGTGGCCAAGTCCAACATGCCAGAGTGAAAACTCGGCTGATGTAGGGCACTTCAGGTGCTCCGTTTAATTCTGCTTCCTTTCTCCGAATCTTCGTATGGTAGAGGCCTATAAGGCTCTCAAAACGTTCAAGTGTGGATTTTACTCCTTTTTCTTGAGACGTTGCATACGGTAATTTTTCTTTTACATTTGCTGTTTCCAAATGGGATCCGTTGAAACGGATGTCCTTGAAACTTAGAAAGTTTCTTTTTGGAATTCGGAGGGATTAGTGCATCCATTATTTTTGTGTCGTTTGGGGGCAACTGTGTTGCATTCCCTGGTTCTTCAATATAGCCCTGATATTGGGCTTTGTATTGATAGAAATCGTACGTGTTTATTGTCTACTAAGCATTTATGATTGCAGTTTCAAAAGATGAAACGTATCGGCACATGCATATTTAGATAAACATTTTCATTTATTGTCTACTAAACATTTTCATTCAGAACAAATTTCATAAAAAAATGCTCTCATAAATTATTCTCAAAACAAATTGCTAAGATAAAAATAAGGGCTAATCAAGCAAGTCATCATTTTCGAAGTTGTCAGCTGAAAACTTGACTGGAGCATCAGATGTCATCAGGTTTGTTTCAACTTTATTTTTCTTGTTCTTTTTATACAAATCCTGGAGATGATGCGGAGTTCAGCACACTCTGGACCAGTGGCTTTTCAAGCCACAATTGTGGCACTAGTCTTCCCATTCCCTCTTGGGTGGGGTGAATTATTTTTGTCATTTCTGTGCCACGTGAACTTCCGCTTATTTCGCTGCTGCTGTGCATGGCCCTTGGCATTTTTCTGTTGACCCCCCTTCTGTGGTATTTCTTTTCTTTTTATTATCTCTCTTCTTTTTGAAGGAAGAGGAATAGTGAGCTTCTGGTGGGGGGCAGTGCCGGGGAGCGTAGATTGTGAGTGGAGAGGAGAAGCTCTCTGTTTTGCTCAGCCATGAGTAAACACGACAGCAGCTCGGAATACTTGGTGAACTTGCGTTCACGGTATTGCTGCATGAGTATCGCATCTTTTTTTTTATGGAAGGACGTATACGTCTTTTCCAGCATGCGATTTTCTGAGACTTTTTCACCACACAACTTCAGGCGTGCGGTGATGCTAAAAAGTGCTGAGTTGTACTCATCGACGGACTTTAAGTCCTGCAGTCTCAGGTTCTCCCACTCGTATCGTGCCCTTGGGAGTATAACATCTTTCTGATGTTTATACCTGTCCTCAAGGGCAGTCCATAGCTCAAGTGGATCTTCGACCGTAAGGTATTCAGCCTTTAAGGTCTTGTCCACATGGCGGCGAATATAGATGATGGCTTGCGCCATCTCTATATCGCTAACATTTTCTTTTTCATTCACAACAACGATGAGGGTCTTTTGCCCGCAGGTGAAACTTTACATCTAGCTGCCAGCTTAGATAGTTTCTACCTGATGCTTCCAGTACTTCGAAATTAACGCTTGCAATATTAGCCATTTATCTAGCAGAGCACAAACATGCATGAATTAATAATTAATCAGAGAAAACATTTTCATGCGGAGGCAATATTTAACGAAAAACTAAATGTGTGGATCGGCCAGTCCCACAAGAAAGAGTCCAAAAGTCCACAGTCCAAATTATACAAATTTGCAGCTTTAAAAATGAAAATACAACTTTGGAAACCCCGTGGGTCCCATATGATATCTCCATCTTCAAGCGTGGCCTCCGTCTTCATGGAAGTTGGTCTTCTTTCTTTGACATTTACATAAATTCCTCACTACAATTTCTCTCAAAAATAAAAGAAAAGTGCAGGAAATAAACTGTGGGACTAAACGGCCGATCCAAAAACCACATTTAGCAATTCATGCAAAAATATTGTGCTCATCAACATTTTCATCAGACATTTTCATCACAGGCATCACAGGCATTTAATATTCGCAGAGATGGATAAATAATTTAAACACTTAATAATTATTGGACCACTGGGCAACGTCATACACCGTTAGGTTACTAACGGCAGAGCGGTCGCAGGATCTTCCTAATTATTAAGTTTTAAATACAATGCACAACCACGCATATAATATCCAACAGAATATACCAGAGATGCAAAGCATGTAAATATGATATTTGCAGAAAACATCATTACAATGCAAAGGTTGTAATCCGAATGAGGTTTAATCAATTAAATTGATTAAGAGCCCAAAATAAACATTTTCTTTGTCAGAGGGAAAAGTTTCCCTCATCATCCCAAAAGCCCCCCCAAGAATCCCCAAAAAGTCCTCGCCTGCCCGATATTTGTCCCGTAATATACCGTGATTTTTCACGAATATTTTGCACTTAAATCCCCCTTTTGAATTAATATTTAGGCTAATAAATTGCCTTTTGAGGCGAGTTTATAGCCCTTTGCCTCCCCCCAATTTTTTTTTTTTCTTTTTTTCTTTCAGATAAACCAGCCTGCGGGCCTGAAGCCCGCAGTCGACCTATGGGCTTCAGGCCCATATGTCTCTCTCTTTTTTTTTTTTGGGAAATCTGTGGGCCTGAAGCCCACAGATCTGCTGTGGGCTTCAGGCCCACAGATCTGTTTTTTTTTTTTTTAATAAGAATAAGAAAAATTGGCCTGTGGGCCTGAAGCCCACAGGCTGCCTGTGGGCTTCAGGCCCACAGGTTTTTATCTGTTTTTTTTTTGTTAGGGCTTGCTGGTTTGGGGGGGGGGGCCGGCGCCGCCGCCGCCCCCTGCAGGGGGGGCGCGGCCGCCGGGGGCCGCCGCCCCCTGCAGGGGGGGCGGCGGGGGCCGCCCCCCTGCAGGGGGGCGCGGCCGCGGGGGCCGCCCCCCCTGCAGGGGGGGAACGGCCAGGGCCGTCCCCCTGCAGGGGGCGCGGCCTCGGGGGCCGCCGCCCCCTGCAGGAGGGGCGGCGGGGGCCGCCCCCCCTGCAGGGGCGTCGGCGGGGCCCGCCCCCCTGCAGGGGGAGGCGGCCAAGGGGGGCCGCCCCCCTGCAGGGGGAGGCGGCCACGGGGGCCGCCGCCCCCTGCAGGGGCGGCGGCGGGGGCCGCCCCCCTGCAGGGGGAGGCGGCCAGGGAGGGGGGGGTTCCGGCGAGGGGGGGGAGGGTTTCCGGCGACGGCTAGCCGTCGGAGAGATCAAAATTAGGGTTTTGTCCCTAAAAATTGAGTTTTTGCCCTAAAAATTGGGTTTTTACCCTAAAAATTGGGGTTTTGGGATGAAAAATCCGTCGTTTTCAAGGCGACAATGAATCCCCATGACGATCTTGTGAGATCTAGGGGAGGGGTAATCATACGTATGATTAAAAATCTTGTTTTTAGAGTTTTTACCTCTATATCCGTCCTCCGGATATAGCGACGGTTGCTCGAAGCCCTACGCGGATGACGACCCTTGATGGAGGAAGCCTTGCACCGCGCTCGTCAATCTCCCGTCTCGCCTTCGCCTTCGCCTTTGCAACGAACGGAAAAAAATTTGTGGAAAACAAAAAATTTTAGAGGCTCGTGCTGATAACGTGTTATGAATCAACTACTGAGGGGAGAGCCCTCAAGTCTATATTTATAGCCAAAGGGGAGAATACAAGTGGGTATGGGCCCAACCACTTGGGTTGGCCCAATAACTCATCAACCCAGTAAATACACATTCACAACAATACCAAATAATAAATGATTCATATCTTACAAAAATTGTAGAAAATAGCCCAGAGCATAGAAAGATCCACACAAATGTCCGTTGGAACCGGGAGATCGCCATTTTCAACTAAAAATAAGAAAAGATAAAATTAGGCCAAAATGATATTATTTAATAAAAAAGATCCATAACATCTAGAAAATGGAGAAAAATAGTTCCAAGCTCAGAAAAATACTCAAAATTGTCCGTTGGAACCGATATATCGCCATATTCAATTGAAAAATAACAGAAGACAAAATTAGGCAAAAAAATAATATAATTTAATAAAAAGATCCAAATCTTTTGCACCGAGTACAAAAACATCCGCATAAATGTCCATGAACAGTCAGATCACCATCTTCAACTAAAAAATAAGAGAAGACAAAATTTGGCCAAAAATGATAGAATTTAATAAAAAGATCCACATCTTTTAGAAAACGTAAAAAATAGACCCGAGCTCAGAAAAATCCACAAAAATGTCCGCTGGAATTGGAAATTCGCCATCACGTAAAAAATAAAGAAAACAAAATTAGGCCAAAAATCACATCATTTAATAAAACAATCGACATCTTCTAAAAAATACAGAAAATATCACCGAGGTCAGAAAATCCGCAAAAATGTCCGTTGGAAACAGGAGATTGCCATCTTCAACTGAAAAATAAGAGAAGCCAAAGTTAGGCTATAAAAATCATACCGATCCATATCCTCAATAAAATGTAGAAAATAGCCCCGACGTAAGAAAAATCCGAAAAAAATGTCCGTTGGAACTGCGAGATTGCCACCTCCAACTAAAAATTAAGATCAGCCAATATTAATCTAGAAAGTTAATATCATTTAATAAAAAGATCCATGTCTTACAAAAAATATAGAAAATAGTTCTGAGCTTAGAAATATCTGTAAAATGTCTGTTGGAACTGGGATATATCACCATCTTCAATTGAAAAACAAGAGAATATAAAGTTAGGCTACAAAAATCATATCTTTTAATAAAAAGATAAATAGATTCAAGAAAATATAGAAAATAGCACCGAGCTTAGAAAAATCCGCAAAAATGTCCATTGGAACCGGAGATCGCCATATCAACTCAAAAATAAGAGATGACAAAATTAGGCCACTAAATCATATCATGTAATAAAAAGATACATATCTTTCAAAAATGTAGAAAATAGACTTGAGCTCAGTAAAATATGGAAAATGTCCGTTGGAACCAGGAGACTGTTATTTTCAACTGAAAAAAATAAGAGAAGACAAAATTAGGCCATAAAAATTATATCTTTTAATATAAAGATCTGTATCTTACAGAAAATGTAGAAAATAGCCCGTAGCTCAAAATTATCCACACAAATGTCTGTTGGAACTGAGAGATCTCCATCTTTAACTGAAAAGAGAGAAGACAAAATTAGGCCAAAAATCAAAACATTTAATAAAAAGAAACATATTTTCCAGAAAATGTAGAAAAATAGCCACAAGCTTAGAAAAATCTGCAAAAATGAGCATTGGAACTGGTAGATCGCCATCTTCAACTAAAAAATAAGAGAAGAGAAACATAGTCTATAAAAATCATATAATAAAAAGATTCATATCTTCCATAAAATGTAGAAAATAGCACCGGGCTCAGAAAAATCCCCCAAAATGTCCGTTGGAACCGGGAGATCGCCATCTTCAATTGAAAAATAAGATAAGACAAACTTATGCCAAAAGTAATATACTTTAATAAAAAGATCTATATCTTCAAGAAAATTTAGAAAATAGCCCCGAGGTGAGAATAATCTGCAAAAATATCTGCTAGAACCGGGAGATCGCCATCTTCAACTTAAAATAAGAGAAGACACAATTTGTCCAAAAAATCATATCATTTGATAAAAAAGATCCATAACTTCACGAAAATGTAGGAAAATAACACCGATCTCAGAAAAATTCGCAAAAATGTCTGCTGGAATCGGGATATCGCCATCTTCAACTGGAAAATAAGAGACGACAAAATTAGGTTAAAAATCATATCATTAATATAAAGATTCAAATCTTACTAAAAAGGTTGAAAATTGCCCGGAGCTCAGAAAAATCCCTAAATTGTCCGTTGAAACCGGAATATCACCATCTTCAACTGAAAAATAAGAGAACAAAAGTAGGCCAAAAATCAAATCATGTAATAAAAAATCTATATCTTCCTGAAAATTTAGAAAACAGCCTCGAGGTCAGAAAAATTCGCAAAAATATTTGTTTGAACCGGAGATCGACATATTCAATTGAAAAATATGAGATGACAAACTTAGTCTATAAAAATCATATCATTTAATAAAAAGATCCATATCTTCAATAAACTTTTGAAAATAGTTTCGAGCTAAGAAAAATCAACAAAAGATGTCCGTTGGAAACAGGAGATCGACATCTTCAACTAAAAATAAGAGAAGACAAAAACTGGGCCAAAAAATCATATCATTTAATAAAAAGATCCATAACTTCTAAGAAATAAATAAAAATAGCCTCGAGCTCTAAAAAATCCGAATAAATGTCTGTTGGACACAGGAGATCACCATTTTCAACTAAAAATCATAGAAGAGAAAAATTACTATAAAAATTAATACAGAGATTCATCACTTACAGAAAACGTAGAAAATAGCCCAGAGCTCAGAAAAATCTGCACAAATGTCTGTTGGAACCGAGAGATCGCCATTTTCAACTGAAAAAAATAAGAGAAGACAAAACTAGGCTAAAAATCATATTATTAATAAAAATATCCATAACTACTAGAAAATATAGAAAAATAGTTCCAAGCTCAGAAAAATCTACAAAAATGTCCGTTGGAATTGGAGATCGCCATCTTAACCTTAAAAATAAGAGAAGACAAAATTAGGCGAAAAAATCATATCATTTAATAAAAAGATCCATACCTTCAATAAAATGTAGAAAATAGCTTCGAGCATAGAAAAAACTGCAAAAATGTCTGTTTGAACAGGTAGATCGCAATCTTCAACTGAAAAAATAAGAATTGGATCAAAAATGATATCATTTAATATAAAGATCCATATCTTCCAGAAAATGCAGAAAATTGACAGAGCTCAGAAAAATCCACAAAAATGTCTGTTGGAACCTGGAAATCACCAACATCACGGAAAATATAAGAGAAGACAAAATTAGGCCAAAAATCAAATTATTTATTAAAATGATCGATATCTTCCAGAAAATATAGAAAATATCACTGAGGTCAAAAAATCCCAAAAAATGTCCATTGGAACTGGGAGACTGCCATCTTCAATTGGAAAATAAGAGAAGATAAATTTAGGCTATTAAAACCGTATTATTTAATAATATATATATATACTCAATAAAATGCAGAAAATAGCCCAGAAGTCATAAAAATCTGCAAAAATATCCATTGGAACCGGGAGATCACCATCTTTAACTGAAAAAATTAGAGCAGAAAAAATTAGGCAAAAAATCATATCATTTAATAAAAGATACGTATTTACAAAATTGTCAGTTGGAACCGGGAGATCGCGATATTCAACTGAAAAATAAGTGACGACAAAATTAGGCCATTAAATAATATCATGTAATAAAAAATACATATCTTCCAGAAAATGTAGAAAATAGCCACAAGCTCAAAAAATCTACAAAAATGTCCATTGGAACCAGGAGATCACCATATTCAAATGAAAAAAATTAAGAGAAGACAAAATTTGGCCATTAAATCATATCATATAAAAGATACGTATCTTCTAGGAAATTTAGAAATAGCCCGTGCTCAGAAAAATCCGCAAAAATGTCCGTTGGAACCGGGAGATCACCATCTTCAATTGAAAGAAAGGGAAGACAAAATTAGCCTATAAAAATCATATCATTTAATAAAAAGATACATATTTACAGAAAATTATGAAAAATCGGTTAAGTTGAGAAGAATTTGCAAAAATGTCCGCTGGAACCAGTAGATCGCCATCTCCACCAAAAAATAAGAGAAGACAAACGTATGATATAAAAATCATATCATTTAATAAAAAGATAAAGATCCACAAGGGTTAGAAAAATTCATTATTAAGCTTTAATTTACACAATCCATCAATAAGTATATCTGAATCAACAACTTTAACATGATTATACTAATTAAAACATCCATGTTCAGATTTACATTTATAACCACATAAATCCAACTTCATACGGGAAAAGAGATTCCTGGTTATTGTAGGATCATAAAGAGTTATACTTAAGTCCAATGATAGCCAGTATCAAGGACTAGATGATAAGTTTCTATGCCTTTAATAGGATCCTTCATGTGATTCCCCATAAACAGATAGTTCTTCCTCAAGATAGTGCTTTGGATCGAATGTGATCTCTTTCTTTTGAAAACCATGCCTTAAATTTGTGACAATCCTTCTGCCAATGTCCTTTCTTTTTTGTAGAAACGACACATATCCCAATAATGTTCATTCTTTCTAGAATGTTCACCTTTAATAGATCCTTTCCTCTTGAATTTCTTACGTTTTGGCTCGAGCAACTTTGTAATTCAATGAGTGGTTAGGTAACAGAGTGTCCTCCAGAGTTCTTTAACCTGTTTTCCTCCTGAATGAGCTTTTCAGTTAATTCATTAATATCACACTTGTCCTTTATAGTGTTATAATTGATTTGGAAAGCACCATACTCAGAAGGTAATGAATTTAGTATAAACTAAATGAGGAAGGAATCATCCACTTGCATACCTAATGACTTACGTCTTGCTGCAACGTTTGTCATTTCAATGATATATTCTTACATGCTCTTAGTCCCATTGAACTTCATGGACGTAAGTTGAAAAATTAATGCACAAGCAAGAGACTTATCCACAGAACGAAAGAGTTCTTCCATAAGCTTAAAATATTCGCTTGCTTTTTCAGTTTGTGGAATTGTGCCTTAATGTTATTTGCCATAGTCATTCGCATAAACATCAAGCTTAAACTATTAGACCATTCCCAACACTTCATCTTGAACTCCTTATCCTCAGTGCTGTCATATGTGGTAACATCATGTTTCTCCTCACGTAAAACCAAGTAAATGTTAAAAAATATCCCCGCGCTCGAAAAAATCAGAAAAATGTCCGTTGAAACGAGGAGATCGCAATCTTCAACTTAAAAAATGAGAGAAAACAAAATTAGGCCAAAAATCTTATCATTTAAAAACGATCTATATCTTCTAGAAAATGTAGAAAATAGCCCTAAGCTCAGAATAATTCGCAATAATAATGTCCATTGGAATCGGGAGATCGCAATCATGAACTTAAAAATAAGAAAAGACCAAATTAGGCCAAAAATCATATCATTTAATAAAATAGATCAATATCTTTCATAAAATTTAGAAAATAAACCCGAGCTCAGAAAAAACTGCAAAAATTTCTGTTGGAACCGGGAGATCACCATCTCAAATTAAAAAATAAGAGAAGAAAAATTAGACGATAAAAATCTTATCATTTAATATAAAGATCCATATCTTACAGAAAATGTAGAAAATAGGCAGGAGCTTAGAAAGATTTGCAAAAATGTTCGTTGTAACCGGGCGATTGCCATATTCAACGAAAAAAATAAGAGAAGACAAAATTAGGCTAAAATTCATATCAGTTAATAAAACGATCAATATCTTTCAGAAAATAAAGAAAAATCCACAAGCTCGGAAAAAATCCGCAAAAATGTTGATTGGAACCGGGAAATAGCCATCCCCAACTAAAAAATAAGAGACGACAAAATTAGGCCCAAAATTATATCATTTAATAAAAAGATCCATATCTTCCATAAAAAGCAGAAAATAGCCCCGAGGTTAGAAAAATCCGCAAAAATGGCCGTTGGAGAAGATGGACATTTTCAATGGAAAAATAAGAGAAGACAAAATTAGGATATAAATATCATATATTTTAATATAAAGATCCATATCTATCAAAAAATGTAGAAAATAGCATCGAGCTTAGAAAAATCCGCAAAAATGTTTGTTGGAACCAGGCAATCATAATTTTCAAATTAAAAATAAGAGAAGACAAAATTCGGCCATAAAATCATATCATTTAATAAAAAGATTCTTATCTTCAAGAAAATGTAGGAAATAGCCCGAAATTCAAAAGAATCCACAAAAAATGTCCTTTGGAACCTGTAGATCGTCATCTTCAACTGAAAATAAGAAAAGACTAAATTAGGTTAAAAAATCTTATCATTTAATAAAAAGATCCATATCATTCGTAAAATTTAGAAAATAGCCCAGTTCTTAGAAAAATCGGCAAAAATTTCAGTTGGACCCGGGAGAACGCCATTTTAAACTTAAAAATAAGAGAAGAGAAAATTAGGCAATAAAATCATATTATTTAATATAAATATCCATATTTTACAGAAAATGTTGAAATAACCCCGAGCTCAGAAAAATACGCAAAAATTTCTGTTGGAACTGGGAGATCGCCAAATTGAACTGAAAAAATAAGGGAATACAAGTAATCAGATCATTTAATAAAAAAGATCCATATCTTCCAGAAAATGCAGAAAATAATACTGAGCTCAGAAAAATCTGCAAAACAACCGTTGGAACCAGGATATCGCCATCTTCAACTGGAAAATAAGAGATGACAAAATTAGGCTATATAAATCATATCATTCAAAGTAAAGATCCATATCTTCCATAAAATGAAGAAAATAGACCCGAGCTTAAAAAATCTACAAAAATAGACCGGAGATCACCATCTTCAACTGAAAAATATAAGAAGACAAAATTAGGCTATATAAATCTTATCATTTAATATAAAGTTCCATATCTTCCAGAAAATTTAGAAAATAGACACGAGTTCAGAATAATCCGTAAAAATGTCCGTTGGAATCGAGAGATCACCATCTTCAACTGAAAAACAGAGAAGATAAAATAAGGTGATAAAGTCATATCATTTAATTTAAAGATCCATATCCTACAGAAAATGTAGAAAATAGATCGAAGCTTAGAAAAATCTGCAAAAATTTCCGTTTGGACCGGTGGATCGCCATCTTCAATTGAAAAATAAGAGAAGGCAAAATTAGGCTATAAAAAATCATATCATTTAATATAAAGATCCATATCTTATAAAAAATGTAAACAGTATCATGAAGCTCAGAAAAATTCACAAAATGTTTGTTGGAACGGAAGATCGCCATCTTCAACGAAAAAAATTAGAGAAGACAAAATTAGGCCAAAAATCAAATCGTTTAATAAAAACATCCATATCTTCCAAAAAATATAGAAAATAGCATTGCGCTCGGAAAAATCAGCAGAAATGTCCGGTGTAACCGGGATATCACCATTTTCAACTGAAAAATAAGAGAAGATAAAATTAGGCTATAAAAACCATATCATTTAATAAAAATAATCGTATCTTACAAAAAATGTAGAAAATACCATAAATCTCAAAAAATCCACAAAAAATATCCTTTGTAACCGGAAGACCGCCATCTACAACTGAAAAATAAGAGAAGACAAAATTAGGCTATAAAAATCATATCATTTAATATAAATATTCATATCTTACAGAAAATGAAGAAAATAGCCGGAGGTCAGAAAAATCTGCAAAAATGTCCGTTGTTACAGGGAGATCGCTATCTTTAATTGAAAAAAATAAGAGAAAACAAAATTTGGCCAAAAGTTCATATCATTTAATAAAAAGATACATATCTTCCAGAAAATATAGAAAAACCGCCCCGAGCTTATAAAAATCCCCAAAAATGTTCGTTGGAACCAGGATATCGCCATCTTCTACTTACAAATAATAGAAGACAAACTTAAGATATAAAAATTATAACATTTATTATAAAGATCCACATCTTCCATAAAATGTAGAAAATAGCATCAATCTCAGAAATTTTTTCAAAAATGTCCATTGGATCCAGGAGATCGCTATGTTTAACTGAAATATAAGAGAAGACGAAATTGGGATATAAAAATCATATCATTTAACATAAAGATTCTTATCTTTTAGAAAATGTAGAAAATAACCCCGAGCTCATAAATATCCGCAAAAATGTCCGTTGGAACCGGGATATGGCAAAATTTACAAATAAAAAGAGACGACAAAATTAGGCCAAAACATATCATTTAATAAAATGATCGATATCTTCTAGATAATACAGAAAATAGCTCAGAGCACAGATAAATCTACGAAAATGTTTGTTGGAACTGGGAGATCACCATCATCAACGAAAACATTAAGAGAAGACAAAATTAGGCCAAAAATCATGTCATTTAGATATCTTCCCGATAATACAGAAAATAGTCGAGAGCTCAAAAAAATCTGCACAAAAAGTCTGTTGGAATCGGGAGATCACCATCATCAACGAAAAAAATAAGAGAAGATAAAATTGGGCCAAAAAATCATATTACTTAATAAAATGATCGATATCTTCCTGAAAATACAGAAAATAGCACTGATGTTGGACAAATGCGTCAAAATGTCCATTAGAACCGGGAGACCTCCATTTCCAACTGAAAAAATAAGAGATGACAAACTTAGCCTATAAAAATCACATCATTGAAAAATAGCCCCAAGTTAAGAAAATACGGAAAAATGTCCGTTGGAACCGGTAGATGGCCATCTCCAATTGAAAAAAAGAAGAGAAAACAAACATAGGATATAAAAATCATATCATTTGATAAAATTATAAAGATCCACTAAGGTTCAGATAATTCATTATTAAGATTCAATTTATTCAATCCATCAATAAGTATTGAATTAACAAGTTTAACATGATTGTACAAATTAAAACATCCATGTTCAAATTTACATTTATAACAACATAAATCCAACATCGGAAGGGAAACAAGATTCATTGTAATTGCAGGAACATAAAAAGTCATACTTAAGTTCAATTGATAGCCAGTGCAAGGACTAGACGATAAGTTCATATGCCTTTAATAGGAGCCTTCATGCGATTCCACGTAAATATATAGTTCTTAATGTGGTTTGTGGTTTGGATCGAATGGAATCCCTTTCTATTCAAACCATGTCTTACATTTAAGACAATCCTTCTACCAATGTCCTTCTTTTTTGTAGAAACGACACATATTCATATAATGTTCCTTCTTTCTAGAATGTTCACCTTTAATAGGTCATTTCCTATTGAATTTCTTACCTTTTGGCTTGAGTAACTTTACAGTTCCATGGTTAGGTTAACATAGTGTCCACCCAAGTTCTTTAACCTATTTTCCTCCTGAATGAGCTTTCCAGTTAATTCATTAATATCCCACTTGTCCTTTATAATGTTATAATTGATTTGGAAAGCATCATACTCAGAAGGTAATGAATTTAATATAAACTGAACGAGGAAGGAATCATCCACTTGCATACCTAATGACTTAAGTCTTGCGGCAATGTTTGTCATTTTAAGCATATGTTCTTGCATGTTCTTAGTCCAATTGAACTTCATGGACATAAGTTGAGACATTAATGCACCAGCAAGAAAGTTATCCACAGAACGAAAGCGTTCTTCTACAAGCTTGAGATATTCACTTGCTTTTTCAGTTGGAAATTTGATGTCGCATGAGCTTGAATTAAAGACAACAGAATCTAGAGAAAAGGAGGAGAAATCCGAGGCTAAGAGCTCGAAGGCTTTAGCATTTAAAGCCATTGTAGAAAGCGATGAAGAGCTTGATAATGAGTAAGCGTTAATGGTGAGAGGATTTAGAAGATACATCAAGACTCCACAAGGAAGAGCTGAAATGACGAAAAGGTTCAATCGTTTCAATAAATTTAATCCTGCAAATAATTCTTCTGAGCACAATACTGCTAATTTGTTGCAATGTTTTCATTGCAAGAAACAAGGCCATTTAATGAAAGATTGGCCTGGGATGAAAAGCTACTATGTGGAGACGAAAGGGAAATCACTTGACAACATGGGATTAAGATAGCAAGGACGAACCACAAGATAAGACTGCCCATTCTTCTATATGTTTAATGAGAGATTTTGATGAGGTATAATTTTGTTCTAAACGTAAGCTTGTAACTATTTGTGAAAATATGCTTGATGAAATTGATAGGTTTGAAACCAATGTTAAATCACTAACAGAATCAAACTATGAACTGCAACAAGAAAACTATCACATGTCTCTTGACGATGAAAAACTGAAAACTGAAATGAAAACACTTAAGGGCACGTTTGCAAAGATTAGAAAAGAAACCCCCCGTTGTGCACGTAACCTTAAAGTGTAACATGTGCCCTAACCCCAAGGTGAGGTGGCACTCATATTGCCCTGCTAGTGGTACACGAGCACTGATGAATTTTAATGGGTCTCTCGAACTCCCTCGTCCTTGGCAGGAGTGAGAATATCCTCCACATTACCACACGTATCACACGGTCACTCCCTGTAAGGCGAGTGAAAATAATCACCACAACTACCAAGGGTCACTCCGCTCCCTGCATGTGAGTGGGTGCTAAGAATCTCCACCTCCAAGTCCAGTCCTTTTTGCTGCTCTTACTCAGATATTCCCCCAAATTCCATCTTGGAAACTCACCATCTTTAGAGAGGACTGAGACATTCCAAGCTCATTTTAGTTAAACATAATAATTAATATTATAGGATTCGTGATGGTATTGCCTCACAGTGTCAACAATTCTCATTCATATCAATATGAGTCATGCACCTAAGTGTCATGCCCACCATCATAGCCATATCATATATCAACACAGGTCATGCACCGAAGTGTCATGCCCTTCATCATATCCATTTCAATTCATACTACTGATATATGAAACCATGCCTTACATGTCCCAAACATTACCAATTCACAACTTGGTTCATGATATAAATGTATGAAAGCAAATTTCTCCAGTTTCTAGATTTTGCCTTCATTTGGGCATTTTTCACGAACACGTAGTGGGTGTTATTAACATGGCCCCTAGAACATGAACTAATCCATGAGCAAACCACACTATTAAACTCTTTTCCATGTATCAACAAGCATCATGAGCAATGAAAGGAAGAATATCTATAATACACAATTCAAAGCACTGCTTGAACGATTCAGCTTGCTAGAAAAATACAGACAGTCATATATGTTGGCAGATATCACCCAATTTCATTGTGAATTTAACAAAACTTAATAAATTAAAATTGTAGATCTACTAGTCAAGGTTTCAGTTATCAAATATCAAAAATTCAGGATGTATATGCTAATTATTGTGACCTATACCGTAAAACATAACAGATCTGTTCAGATTCAGAAAATTTGACACAACTTTTTCAATAAATCTCAACATATTCCAGCCAGATTCTGATTTTTCATTGAACATAAAAATTGTAGATCTTGAAGTGTAGAAGTTCAAAATGTCGAAGTTTGCAGCATTTGGATATCTACAGTAGAAGATATAGTCAGTTTAGTGTCTGGCAGAATCTGATACTCTGGAAATAGTTTCATTTTAGGCCTAATTGCAGTTCTAAATTTGAAAAACTTTAAACATGAAAGTTGTAGATAACTATCCATTCCTTTCAACAGAAATTTTTCAGAATTTTCCCATGTCTTAATAAAAACAGCAAGCAAGGAAAACTGAACTAACTTTCAGCCACTTCAGAACAAAAAACAGTTCAATTAAAGACTAACATAATAGACAATTAGGAGAGGGTTTCCTACCTCAATATGGAAGCTTTCCCAACTCATGCTTATTCTCGATGCCTCCTACATCCCTCTAGCTCCAAGCCTCAAGAAAACTCCATCTTGCATTTTTCATATGGTGAATTATTCAAAAAGAAATGCATAGTATTAGCAAACATGGTATTATTAAAGGGATAACCACATGGTTGTGGCAAACAGCAGGGTTGAAGTATTTTACTATTTCTGGCAGCCCAAGCTATCAGCCAATCCGGGCATCAAACGACCGAAATCTTGGCTCCTATGACATCGATAGTGCATCACCATCACATTGAATGGTAAAACAATATGAATCCACTCACGAGTTCAATACACAAGCAATTGCCACGGTCAACGATTTCTGGGACTCGCACGGATTTCGCTGGTGTTGTGAAAAATAAGAGGCCAAACGAGGAGCGTCCGCGGTTTCTATGTGAAGAGGAGGTAGTTCCATGATTTCCCATGATATTTCGCTAGTTGGGACTGCCAGAAATAGTAAAATGCTTCAACCAAGCTATTCGTGGCAAGCGTGGGGTTATCCCAATCGAAATCTAATGGGAAATCAAGGAAACTACCTCTTATTCACATAGAAACCACATACGCTCCTCAGTTGGCCTCTTTTTTCCACACGTCTACGAAATCCGTGCGAGTCCCAGAAATTGTTGACCATGGCAATGGCTTTTGTATTGAATCGTGAGTGAATTCTTATAGTTTTCCCATGGAAATCGGCGGTGATGCACGTCGATGTCGTAGGAGCCAAGATTTTGATCATTTGATGCCCGGAATGGCAGATTGTCGGGCTGCCAGACATAGTAAAATACTTCAACCGAGCTATTCACAGCAACCGTGGGGTTATCCCAACCGAAATCTCATAGGAAGTCATGAAACTTACCTCCTCTTCACATAGAACTACGGACGCTCGTCATTTGGCACCATATTTACGCAAACCGCCTACGAAATCCGTGCGAGTTCCAGAAATCATTAACAGTCACAATTGCTTGCGTATTGAAACCGTGAGTGTATTCTTATTGTTTTCACAAGGAAAGCGAATGTGACGCACTAATGATCTCGTAGGAGTCAAGATTTCGGTCGTTTGATGCCCGTATTGATCGATAACATAAAATGCTTCAACCCTGCTATTCGCAACAACCGTGGGGTTATCCCAATCGAACTCTCATGGGAAGTAATGGAAATTACTCCTCTTCACACAAAAACTCCAGACGCTCCTTATTGGACCTCTTATTTATCTACAACGCCTGCAAAATCCGTACGAGTCCCAGAAATCATTAACCGTAGCAATTGCTTGTGTATTGAACCGGTGAGGGGATTCTTATTATTTTCACTTGGAAAGCGATGGTAATGCACTATATATGTCGTAGGAGCCAAGATTTCGATCATTTGATGCCTGGATTGGGAGATAATTGAAGCTGCCAGAAACAGTAAAATACTTCTACCCCGATATTCACATCAACAGTGGAGTTATCCTAATCGAAATATCATGAGAAATCATGGAAACTACCTACTTTTCACATAGAAATCACTGACACTTCTCATTTGGCCTCTTATTTTCCCACAACATTTGCAAAATTCGTGCGAGTCCCAGAAATTGTTAACCATGGCAATTGCATGAGTATTGATCATGTGAGTGAATTATTATAGTTTTCACATGGAAATCGATGGTCATGCACTATCGATGTTGTAGGAGGCAAGATTTTGATCGTTTAATGCCCAGGTTGGCCTATAGATTGGGGTATCAAAAATAATAAAATGCTTCAACCCCACTATTCGCAACAACCGTGGGTTATCCTAATCGAAATCTCATGAGAAGTCATGAAAACTTCATCATCTTCATATAGAAACACAGGACGCTCCTCATTTGACCTCTTCTCTACCCATAACACCTGTGAAATATGTGTGAGACTCAAAAATCGTTAACCGTGGTAATTTCTTG
Source organism: Scilla litardierei (assembly GCA_030789695.1). NCBI lineage: Eukaryota > Viridiplantae > Streptophyta > Magnoliopsida > Asparagales > Asparagaceae > Scilla > Scilla litardierei. The sequence continues at coordinate 88,839,501 of CM061131.1, read as the reverse complement.
TGTAACAAATTTCGTCGGCGTTATAGGAAATAAGAGGCCAAATGAGGAGTGTCTGCGGTTTCTATATTAAGAGGAGGTAGTTACCATGACTTCTCATAAGATTTCGAGTGGGATAATTGCACGGTTGCGATGAATAGCGGTGTTGAACCATTTTACTATTTTTGGCAGCCCCAGCTATCGACAATCATGTGATCAAACGACTGATATCTTGGCTCATATGACATCGATAGTGCATCTCCATCGCTTTCTATGAGAAAAAAAATAAGAATATACTCACGGGTTCAATACACAAGCAATTGCCATGGTCAATGATTTTTGCGACTCGCACGGAATTAACATGTTTTGTAGGTAAGTAAAAGGTCAAATGAGGAGCGTCCGGTGTTTCTATGTGAAGAGGAGGTAGTTTCCATGACTTCCATGAAGATTTCGATTGGGATAACCCCACAGTTGCAGCGAGCAGGGTTGAAGCATTTAATTATTTCTGGCAGCCCAAGTTATCGGCCAATCCGGGTATCAAATAGCCGAAATTTTGGCCCCTACGACATTGATAGTGCATAAATATCGCTTTCCATGGGAAAACAATAAAAATCCACTCACGAATTCAATACACAAGAAATTGCCACGGTTAACGATTTCTGGGACTTGCAAGGATTTCGTCGACATTGTGGGGAAATAAGAGGACAAATGAGGAGCATCCGCGGTTTCTATGTGAAGAGATGTAGCTACCATGATATCCCAAGATATTTCGATAACTGAGGTTGCCAAAAATAGTAAAATTCTTCAATCACACAATTTGCAGCAACCGTGGGGTTATCACAATTTAAATCTAATGGAAAATCAGGGAAACTACCACTTCTTCGCATAGAAATCACAAACGCTCCTCATTTGGCCTCTTTTTTTCCCCCACAACGTCTACAAAATCCGTGTGAGTCCCAAAAATCATTAACAGTGGCAATGGGTTGTGTATTGATCTCGTGAGTGAATTCTTATAGTTTTCCTATAGAAAGTGGTGGAGATGCACGATTGATGTCGTAGGAGCCAAGTTTCGATCATTTGATTCCCGGATTGGCAGATAGCTTGGGCTGTCAGAATTAGTAAAATGCTTCAACACCGCTATTCGCAGCAACCATATGCTTAGACCAATCTAAATCTCATGGGAAGTCTTGGAAACAACCTCCTCTTCACATAGAAACCACAGACGCTCCTCATTTGGCTTCTTACTTACCCACAATGCCTGCGAAATTTGTGCAAGTCCCAGAAATCGTTAACCATGGCAACTGCTTGATTATTGAACATGTGTGTGAATTCTTATAGTTTTCCCATGGAAAGAGATGGTGCTGCACTATCGATGTCATATGAGGCAAGATTTCGGTCGTTTGATGCTCGGATTGGCCGATAACTTTGGTTGGCAGTAATAGTAAATGCCACAACCCCGCTATTCGCAACAATCGTGGTGTTATTGTTGGATAAAACGATCGTTGATTTCTTGTTTGATGATAACAAACCTTCGTGAATATTTTTGATGTGGTTGTTAAGTGTTTTCAGGTGGAAATAAACATGGAGCAATCAATGGCAATGATGTGATTATTAATCAATGGCAATCTGGCAAATTGGAAGTAATGGCAATGACGTAAATTGAAGCAAAAGCTGGAGAGATGGCAATCTCGTAAATTGCGAGAATTGGACTTGGTCAACATGATGTGAAGTGATAAGAAATTAAATTCAAAAAGAGATCAAAATCAAGTCCAAATCAATTTGGATGAAGGGGATTTGACTTGGTCAAATTTGATAGAATTTGGATTCAACTTAGATCTCATTCGGATATGAAAAGAGTTTGTAACGACCAGTTTTATCGTTACGTTATATCTGTATTTCTCTCGTGTATTATTTTTCCCCGTATCCGTAGTTGGACGTATCTCATCCGTACCCGTACCAGTTCCTAGCCTTATACGTATTAGCTTTTATTATTTTTAACATGATTTTTATTATTAACTTTTAGCAATTCCTTTAATACGTTTTCATATTTATAATTTTTCAAATTCAAATTCAAATTTCAAATCTCTTTAAAACTTCTAAAATTCAAATGAAAAACCTTACAAGTTAGGACCCATTTAAACCTATTTTTATATGCTTTGATTATCCATAATTAGCCATTATAACTCAATCAATCCTATTAGGTGAGATTTCAAAATCAATTCCTGATATAACCTAGCCTCACTTTCTACCCTAGGCCGAACTCACCTTTACACACTCACACACACAACAAAATAGAAGAGAAAACTAAGATCTAAAACCTAGACCCTAGGCCTTAGACCCTCACGTTCTGCTCTTCACATTAATATAGCATGCATTTTAGGTTCATTTTGTTCTCCCAGTAGCACAGCACCTACATCCCTTTAAATAATATAACCCTAGGTTATTTTTGTTTCTCACTTCAACGCACAGCATCCCCCATTCTCTTCTCCATGCAACGCCACCTACTATCTTCTCCTCCCATCACACAGACGCCGCACGACCCACCGATCACCCCGACAAACCTCCAGCGCTCCGACCTTTGGCAACACACCCGCAACAGCCGCAAACCTCCGCCTCCATTCACCCCGCCCCCATACGTAGTTTGCCACCTCCAGTAACCCGCACGTCTGATCGCCGCCACAAAAATACGCCCCCCTGCCTCCCGCATCAATGCCAACCTCCATGCCCCTCCTCTCCCCGTTTAGGCCGCACAAACCCCCCAGCGGCCAACAACCTCGAGAAGCCAGTCGACGTGCTCACTATCCTCTCTGGCGCATCCTCCCTTCCGACCAGCGCTCTCCTCCCTCAACCCCACCTACAGCAAAGCGGCACCACCACTCATCGCGCCCAAATCTGGTAATTGCCGCCTCGGAACACATCCAGGACGGATTCACCGCACCCCTGCTACGCCTCGCTGCTCCGACATCCCTGTCACCGACGCGTAATCCGCCGCTACACGCCGTCGTCTTTGCCACCGAGACCGCCACTATCGACCAATCGCGCCACCAAGCTCGCCCCGTCACCGCGACTGCACGCTCGAGCTGCGAGACGCTCCATGAGAACAGCGAGTTACAGGTACTTATGTTTTACACGTGATCTCAACTTGCATGAGGGTGATTATTACTTCATGCAGTCAGATGCTTAAACGTATATAAGAATTAGATTGTTAGTTACATCCTGTTAATGATAAACATGTAAGTGCTTAGTTATATTAGTCAGTATATGTGATTATAATAATACTATTAGCTATGTACTCGTACTGTTATAATTATGCCAGTACATAATATATTAGTACATGTACATACATATATATATATTATAGTTAATTAATGCTTCCTTCATACTCATATTAATTAGTTTATAGCAGTATATGATTATATAGATGTAAGTTAGTTTATTCTTATTAGTTTTATTTATTGGCTTGACGATAAACCCATGGCGCAGATAAAATCATGCCTTTCTCGTGAGTGGCTGCACACCCAGAATCGCGTCACTACAGGCAAGTATTTACCACCCACAAGTATGTTGTTTTCCTACAATTTTTTAAGGCGCAAGTATTTTATTTTTATTCAAACTTCTTAAGATGACGTACGCCGCGAAAATGTCAAGTAACAACTTTTATAGTTTTTTTAAATGAATCCTGCTAATGTGTTGGTTGCTTTAGCCACTTAAATGATGCACATGAAATGTTATCCCTTCTTGTTATCCGATTCATCATGTGATGTGTACCCTATTGAATTGTTGAAATTGAGCCCTCGGGTCAATCGCAGGTATTTGGGCCTTCGGGCATTTTACAGAATATTGGGCCCTCGGGCATTTTACGGAACATTGGGCCTTCGGGCAATTACGGACTATTTGGCCTTCGGGCAATTACGGATATTGGGCCCGTGGGGCATTTATGAAATGTTAGTCTTATGGCAAACATTGAACTACGGTTACACTTATGGACACTTTGGGTGGGGTAGTCCAATGTAGTAGAGGTCGGAATGCTGGGTTGCACTCTATTGGTGAATTTGACCGATAACTGCCCGGGTCGGTGAGTAGAGAGTCACGGGTAGCTCCCGTTGGCTTGGGTGTAATGCTATACACTTCGCCCTCAGACACTGGGCATGTCACTAGATTAAGTACAGATTGGCACTCTTATTACCTACTGCTACTGCTATCGTAAATGTAAAGACTGTTAACTAAATACATATCACGTTTTATCTTGTACATTACAAATGCCTTGCTCTTTACTTTGTGCATTACAAAGCCATGTATGTCACTTGTTACTCTATACACTACACTTGCCATGTCGATTGCTGTATACATTACGCTTGCCATTCTTTTTGTTGTAGACACTACACTTGCCATACTTATTGCAGTACACACTTGCCATACTCATTGTTGTACACACTAAACATGACATGCTTGTTACTTTACATACTACACCTTGCCATGTTCGTTACCTTGCACACTACACTACTCATGCTCACTGCTTTGCACACTACACATCGTTATGTTTCCTTATGCTGCTATGTACCATCTTGTTGGAATCATATTGTGCCACTCATCTCCTAAAGCTTTGTAAACTATATTATTATCTTGTCGAGGGTCCTTTTATTACTAACGTCTTAAATCTTACCGAGCCTCCCTCGCTGACATATATTTCCTTGTTTATCTTGTGAAATATACGTTACATTTTGAGCAGAGTTCATTGAAGAGTTACTTGGAGACTGAGTGTAGAGTCCAGGAGAACCAGGAGCACAAGACCCACCGCTGAGGACGTCGTACTTTTCGCAACATTGCGAAAGTTTAATATTCGTTGTTGTATTTCGTTCAGGTGTATTATAAATTCCATGTAACTGTTGTAATGGCCATGCTAGCCCTTAATTCTTTGTGTACATGTAATCTGGAAGTTAAAGTATAATGATGACATCATTTTGTTGTTTCGATTGTTCGCAAGCAATAACCTGCCAAGTAGTCATACACAGACGCCTATTGGGTTGGGGCTTCACCGCTCCAACCCATGCATACCCGCTTGCGTCCTCGCTCCCAAGTATAATGGGAAGCGGAGCGTGACAGGTTTTAGTGGGGGCCCATGCAGGTCGTGCTTCCTGCGAAATACTCGAAATAATATGGATGTCATTATTAACTAGACTGTCTAGATAAACCTTGTACGCAAATGTTTACTTTGTTTGTTTGCAGCATGGCAGGAAGATGTAACACTTGACAAAGATCCGGAGCCGCTGGAGGCGGAGAGGACGACATCCACCAGATGCTTGGAGTTATGAGGGAGATGCTGGAGGTTCATCACCATCTGGTCCAGCAGGGACGTCAGGCTGCACCAGCTGCACCACAACCCTGCTATGAGCCCAGAGCCAAGCAGTTCCGAGAGATGCATCCGAAGAGCTTCTCTGGACGATAGGGCCCATTAGCGGCTGAGGATAACTTGGTTCTTGCCCGAGTCAATCCGAACGATTGGGTGGAGCTTGCCAAGAAGAAACTGACAGACAAGCCCGTCAATGGTGGGATGTTGAAGAGACTAGGCTGACCAAGCCGATTCCATGGGAGACTTTCCGTCAGAAGTTTGACGCCCAGTACTTCCCAAAGACTGCGAATAGAGAGATGCAGCAGCGCTTCATCAACCTGGAGCAGGGCACCATGACAGTCGACGAGTATGACGCCAAGTTTACCATGCTCAGTCGATTTGCCCCTACCCTGTTAGCAGACACGGAGGACTGTGCACATCGCTTCCTACATGGCTTGGATCTAGACATACAAATGTTGAGTATTGGTGTTTCATACCAATCTTATTTTGATGATGATCACAACATTATGTTGTTGCTAATGACTTTCTTGTTTTAGTCTCACAGTTTCACTCCTAGAATATCTTTCTTGGAGACTAATCACTTGGTGCAAGGATGGACATCAAGTGGAGAAGGGCCAAAGCTTGGACTCAAGGGGTGCCAAAGTTTGGAGATGATGGATAACTTCAAGGCATCAAGATTGAAGACTTAGACTCTAAGGAAAGCAATGTAATCGATGTAATATTTCCTTTATTGCTTTCTCTCTCATTTGAGTCTAGGTTAATGTAATGCCTTGATAGATGGTCTACTCATTCATGCATATGCATTTAGCCATCTTAGTGAGCCTTAAGATTATATTAGAATCCAACCAAATACACTCATCTTGACCAAAGACTCATTTGGAGTCTCTGGCTTTCCATCAGTCGCCTGATGAAGGATAGGGCTGTTGACGAACGAGCTTGAACGAGCTTGAACAGGGAGCTTGGTTTTGTTCATGAACAAAATCCATGTTCAAGCTCTGTTCGTTTACTAACCGAGCTCTAAAAACATGTTCAAGCTTGTTCGTTAAGCTTACCGAACGAACGTAAATGAATGTAAACGAACATTTATCGAGCTTGTTCACGAGTAGTTAATCGAACGTTCTGTTCATTAACAGGACTTATCGAGCTTGTTCGTGAACATGTTTAGGAACATGTTCGTGAACACACAATCAATTTTGTTCATGAACAGATTTTCAATCAAAAAAACGAAAGTCCATTTTTTAATTAGGAATAATAATATTTAAACATAATTGCCAATGACTAAATCAATTAAATAAAAGGATTCAATATTTGCATGACAAAAACAAATAAATCCAGCATAATAGCTCCATAGATCCCATTACACGCATCCATTCCAAGCATAGTAAAAAATATAGTATTTGTCTAAATTTACTATTTTTGGTACATCTTCATTCACGAACACTTAACGAGCTTGTTCATGAACATCACTTAACGGGCTTGTTCACGAACACTTAACGAGCTTGTTCGTGAACATAAATGAACGAACACGGTTATGTTCAAGCTCTGTTCGTTTACTAACCGAGCTCTAAAAATCTGTTCAAGCTTGTTCATTAAGCTTCCTAAACGAACGTAAACGAACATGTACCGAGCTTGTTCACGAGTAGTTCGTCGAACGTTCTGTTCGTCAACAGCCCTAATGAAGGATATACAGTCAACTGGATGATTGCCAATCGCCTGTAGATCCTTCTACAGTCGCCTGATATGCACTGCTCAAGTCAACACTTCAATTGACTCAAACTTGAGCTTTACGCACAGTCGACTGCTGCTCAGTTTACAGTCACCTGTAGATTTACAGTCGCCTGGGAATTGGCCAACAGTCGTCTGAGTAGCGTAAGTGCAATCTCTGCATCTCTCTATCTTTTCTCCATCTTATACAGCAGACGACTGATGAAGGAATTACAGTCGCCTGACTATATGACAATCGACTATATTATTGACATCAGTCACATGTCTGCTCATCTGGAGAAAGAGTGCAGCTCTCTATTTTATTCCATCCCCTGCAGCAGTCGCCTGCTGAAGGTTTTACAGGCGCATGTCCTATTTCAGTCGACTGTATTGTCTTCTTCAGTCGATTGTCCTGGCTCAGATAATAGCCGTTGGATATTTTCTAGCCGTTGATCAGTCGATTGTCTTTTGACTGTCATCGACTGTTGATGTCGTTTTCGCCCAGTTTCTAGCCGTTGTGGAATTGATCCTTTGGATGTTTCCTTGGGTTTTGGGGTTTGATATCCTATATATATGGGTATGCTGCCATCTCTAGAACTTCTTGATGCTATTGAAAATCACAAGAGATCTATAAGCCACTCTCAAACTCCTTCATTTCCCTCTTTGAGCTCTCATTCCTCTTTATGCATTAAAGTCCAACTCAAGGGGAATCATCCAAGTGCTTTCAAGCATATCTCAACACTTGGAGATCTTCTTCCATGCCTTGCATTCATCTATGAGTAAGTATCTCAAGGCATAGGTAAGAGTATTTATTTTACTTGGTGAATTTGTAACACTAATTCTCTTTGTGGGAATTAGTCTTTCTCTCTTTGTGGGAGTTTATCTCTTTGTGGGATTAGGATATTCTCTTAGTGGGAATAACTCTCTTTGTGGGAGTAACTCTTTTGTGGGAGTTTAGTGTCCTAGTGTATGGCTAACCCTGATTTTCTGAGTGGGAGTTAATGATTCTCTTGGTGGGAGTCATGACCCTCATGTAGGGTTGGTTGGGTCCTTGTGTAGGGCATAAATCCTCTTGGTGGGGTATCTCATTGTGAGATTTGTAGTCACTTCTCTTTGTGGGAATATAGTGAATATTGGTATGGCTGGACGTACCCAAGTTTGGGGAACCATGGTAAATTCTTGTGTTTGCGTTTGGATTGATTGTGTCAATTATTTCCTCTTGTATTTATAATTCCGCATTTGCAAGTTTAATTTTAATTGGACAATTTTATTGCCATTACACTATTCAACCCCCTCTAGTGTGTGTTGTTAGTATTGCAAGGGTAAGGCGATCCTTACAACAGAGTGTGTTGTCCGGGAACACCTTCACCACTCATGAGCAATCCTGGTAGCTGTGAAGAGGCACGAGCAGATCGCTAATCAGAAGAAGGCACGTCATGTAGGCAAGCGTCCCCAGGAGCTGCCAAGTAATGATCTCCGATCGACTCAGACCACCAATTTCAAGAGGCTTGCAACTCCAGTCGATCTCATATTCACAGTAGTATGTCATCATTGTAACCGGGTTGGACATGTCAAGAAGGATTGTCGCGTATTGTTGAACCAGTGTTTCGGGGCACCTGACCATATTGCAAGGAACTGCCCTCGTCGCGCTAGCAATTATGCGAACCAATCTATGGTAGCATCAAGATCGACTCAACAAGGACCGTCTCTAGCCCCTCAGCGTCAAGTTCCTCAACATGCCAATCCCGAACACAGTCGACGCCAAAATTACTCTATGGTTGCAGAGGAAGTTAGGGACGACGTGCCAGTGATGAGCGATGACGTTGATACCCTGACCTATCATCGCACTTAATGATTCATATCATGAGCTTGCCCTTGTATGTCGTTTCTTAGATGTATCCTTTGCTTCTGCTATTACCATTTCATCTATCTTGCCATGTTATATTCTAGGCGTTAATTTGATTGCGATTGTTTAGATCTTATACCCTTTTCAATTGAGAAGTTTCCTTTCCCTCTATATGTCTCTCCCTTCCTTGATACTCCGACCCTTCGTCTACCAGGCTTTTACTCGATCATACCTAACTTAAAAAATTCCGAGGACGGAATTTTTATAATGTGGGTAGGATGTAACGACCAGTTTTATCGTTACGTTATATATGTATTTCTCTCATGTATTATTTTTCCCCGTATCCGTAGTTGGACGTATCTGACCTGTACCCGTACCAGTTGCTAGCCTTATACGTATTAGCTTTTATTATTTTTAACATGATTTTTATTATTAACTTTTAGCAATTCCTTTAATACTTTTTCATATTTATAATTTTTCAAATTCAAATTCAAATTTCATATCTCTTTAAAACTTCTTAAATTCAAATGAAAAACCTTCCAAGTTAGGACCCATTTAAACCTATTTTTGTATGCTTTGATTAGCCCTAATTAGCCATTATAACTCAATCAATCCTATTAAGTGAGATTTCAAAATCAATTTCTGAAATAACCTAGCCTCACTTTCTTACCCTAGGCCGAACCCACCTTTACACACTCACGCAAACAACAAAAGAGAAGAGAAAACTAAAATCTAAAACCTAGACCCCAGGCCTTAGACCCTCACGTGCTGCTCTTCACATTTATATAGCATGCACTCAAGGTTCATTTTGTTCTCCCAATAGCACAACACCATACATCCCATTAAATAATATAACCCTAGGTTATTTTTTGTTCTCTCTTCAACGCACAGCACCCCCCATTCTCTTCTCCACGCAACGCCGCCTACTATCTTCTCCTCGTCATCACACAGACGCCGCGCAACCCACCGATCACCCTGACAAACCTCCAGTGCTCCGACCTTCGACAACCCACCCACAACAGCCGCAAACCTCCGCCTCCGTTCACCTCCGCCCCCGTACGTCGTTCGCCACCTCCAGCAACCTGCACGTCCGATCGCAGCCACAAAAATACACCCCCTGCCTCCCCCTCAACCTCCCGCATCAACGCCAACCTCCACGCCCCTCCTTTCCCCGTTTAGGCTGCACAAACCCCCGGCGGCCAATAACCCCGAGCAGCCAGTCGCCACGATCACCATCCTCTCCGGCGCTTCCTCCCTTCCGACCAGTGCCCTCCTCCCTCAACCCCGCCTACAGCAAGGCGGTGCCACCACTCACTGTATGCCAGATCTGGCAGCCGTCGCCTGGGAATGCCGCCCCGATGGATCCGCCGCACCCCTGCTACGCCTCGCTGCTCCGACATCACTGTCACCGACGCGCCATCCGCCGCTCCACGCCGTCGTCTTTGCTGCCGAGACCGCCACTGTCGACCAACCGCGCCACCAAACTTGCCCCGTCACCACGACTGCATGCTCGGGCCGTGGGACGCTCCATGAGAACGGTGAGTTACATGTACTTACGTTTTACATGTGATCTCAACTTGCATGTGGGTGATTATTACTTCATGCAGTCAGATGCTTAAACGTTAGTATATAAGAATTAGATTGTTAGTTACATCCTGTTAATGATAAACATGTGAGTGCTTAGTTATATTAGTCAGTATATGTGATTATAATAATAATATTAGCTATGTACTCGTACTGTTATAGTTATGTCAGTACATAATATATTAGTACCTGTACATACCTATATATATTATAGTTAATTAATGCTTCCTTCATACTCATATTAATTAGTATAGGTATAGCAGTATATGATTATATAGATGTAAGTTAGTTTGTGCTTATTAGTTTTATTTATTGGCTTGACGATAAACCCGTGGCGCAGATAAAATCATGCCTTTCCCGTGATTGGTTGCATACCCAGAATCGCGTCACTATAGGCAAGTATTTACCACCCATAAGTATGTTGTTTTCCTACAACTTTTTAAGGCGCAGGTATTTTACTTTTATTCAAACTTCCCAAGATAACGTATGTCGCGAAAATGTCAAGTAACAACTTTTATAGTTTTTTTAATGAATCCTGCTAATGTGTTGGTTGCTTTAGCCACTTAAATGATGCACATGAAATGTTATCCCTTCTTGTTATCTGATTCATCATGTGGTGTGTACCCTATAGAATTGTGGAAACTGAGCCCTCCGGGCAATCCCTGGCCTTCAGGCATTTTACGGAACATTGGGCCTTTGGGCAATTACGGACTATTGGGCCTTCGTGCAATTACGGATATTGGGCCTGCGGGGCATTTACGGAATATTAGCCTTATGGTAAACATTGAACTGCGGTTACACTTATGGACACTTTGGGTGGGGTAGTCCAATGTAGTAGAGGTCGGAATGCTAGGTTGCACTCTATTGGTGAACTTGACCGATACCTGGTCGGGTCGGTGAGTAGAGAGTCACGGGTAGCTCTTGTTGGCTTGGGTGTAATGATATACACTTTGCCCTCAGACACTGGGCTTGTCACTAGATTAAGTACAGATTGGCACTCTTATTATCTTCTACTGCTGCTATCGTAAATGTAAAGACTGTTAACTAAATTTATATCACGTTTTATCTTCTACATTGCAAATGCCTTACTCTTTACTTTGTGCATTACAAAGCCATGTATGTCACTTATTACTCTATACACTACACTTACCATGTCGATTGCTGTATACATTAAGCTTGCTATGCTTTTTGTTGTAGACACTACACTTGCCATACTTATTACAGTACACACTTGCCATACTCATTGATGTACACACTACACATGCCATGCTTGTTGCTTTACACGCTACACCTTGCCATGTTCGTTACCGTGCACACTACACTACTCATGCTCACTGCTTTGCACACTACATGTCGTTATGCTCGCATGTTTCCTTATGCTGCTATGTACCATCTTGTTGGGATCATATTGTGCCCCTCATCTCCTAAAGCTTTGTAAACTATATTATTATCTTGCCGAGGGTCCTTTTATTACCAACGTCTTAAATCTTGCCGAGCGACCCTTGCTGACGTATATTTCCTTTTTTATCTTGTGAAATATACGTTAGGTTTTGAGCAGAGTTCACTAAAGAGTTACTTGGAGACTGAGTGTAGAGTCCAGGAGAACCAGGAGCACGAGACTCACCACTGAGGACGTCGTACTTTTCACAGCGTTGCTAAAGTTTAATATACGTTGTTGTATTTTGTTCAGGTGTATTTTAAATTCCATGTGACTGTTGTAATGGCCATGCTAGACCTTAATTCTTTGTGTACATGTAATCTGGAAGTTAAAGTATAATGATGACATCATTTTGTTGTTTCGATTGTTCGCAAGCAAGAACCTACCAAGTATTCATACACAGACGCTTATTGGGTTGGGGCTTCACCGCTCCAGCCCATGCGGACCCGCTCGTGTCCTCGCTCCCAAGTATAATGGGAAGTAGTGCGTGACAGGTTTTAGTGGTGGCCCATGCAAGTCATGCTTCCTACGAAATACTCGTAACAATATGGATGTCATTATTAACTAGACTGTCTAGATAAACCTTGTACGTAAATGTTTACTTTGTTTGTTTGTAGTATGGCAGAAAGACGTAACACTCGACAAGGATCCGGAGCTGCTGGAAGCGGAGAAGACGACATCCGCCAGATGCTTGGAGTTATGAGGGAGATGTTGGAGGTTCAGCACCATCTCATCTAGCAGGGACGTCAGGCTGCACCAGCTGCACCACAACCCTGCGATGAGCCTGGAGCCAAGCACTTCCGAGAGATGCATCCAAAGAGCTTCTCTGGACGAGAGGGCCTAGTAGCAGTCGAGGAATGGCTTTGCAGCACTACGGATAACTTGGGTCTTGCCCGAGTCAATCCGAACGATTGGGTGGAGCTCACCAAGAAGCAGCTGACAGACAACGCCCGTCACTGGTGGGATACTGAAGAGACTAGGCTGACCAAGCCGATTCCATGGGCGACTTTCCGTCAAAAATTTGATGCCCAGTACTTCCCAAAGGCTGTGAAGAGAGAGATGCAGTAGCGCTTCATCAACCTGGAGTAGGGCACCATGACAGTCGACAAGTATGAGGCCGAATTTACCATGCTGAGTCGATTTGCCCTAGCCTGGTAGCAGACACGAAGGACAGTGCACACCGCTTCCTATAGGGCTTGGATCTAGACATACAGAGTGTGTTCTCCGGGAGCACCTTTGCCACTCATGAGCAAGTCCTGGCAGCTGCGAAGAGGCAGCAGCAGATTGCTAATCAAAAGAAGGCACGTCATGCAAGCATGCATCCTCAGGAGCTGCCAAGGAATGATCTCCGACCGACTCAGACCACCAATTTCAAGAGGCCTGCAACTCCAGTCGATCCCAGATTTACAGTGGTATGTCATCATTGTAACCAGGTTGGACATGTCAAGAAGGATTGTCGCGTACTGTTGAACCAGTGTTTCGGGGCACCTGACCATATTGCAAGGAACTGCCCTCGTCGCGCTAGCAATTCTGCGAACCAATCTATGGTAGCATCAGAATCGACTCAACAAGGACCGCCTCTAGCCCCTCAGTGTCAAGTTCCTCAACATGCCAATCCCGAACACAGTCGGTGCCAAAATTACTCTATGGTCGCAGAGGAAGTTAGGGACGACGTGCCAGTGATGAACGATGACGTTGATAACCTGACCTATCATCGCACTTAATGATTCATATCATGAGCTTGCCCTTGCTTGTCATTTTTTAGATGTATCCTTTGCTTCTGCTATTACCATTTCATCTATCTTGCCCTGTTTATATTCTAGGCGTTAATTTGATTGCGATTGTTTAGATCTTAGACCCTTTTCAATTGAGAAGTTTCCTTTCCCTTTATATGTCTCTTCCTTCCTTGATACTCTGGCCCTTCGTCTACCATGCTTTTACTCGATCATACCTAACTTAAAAAATTCCGAGGACGGAATTTTTATAAGGTAGGTAGGATGTAACGACCAGTTTTATCGTTACGTTATATCCGTATCCTCTCGTGTATTATTTTTCCCCGTATCCGTAGTTGGACATATTTGACCCGTACCCGTACCAGTTTCTAGCCATATACGTATTAGCTATTATTATTTTTAACATGATTTTTATTATTAACTTTTAGCAATTCCTTTAATACTTTTTCATATTTATAATTTTTCAAATTCAAATTCAAATTTCAAATCTCTTTAAAACTTCTAAAATTCAAATGAAAAACCTTCCAAGTTAGGACCCATTTAAACCTATTTTTATATGCTTTGATTAGCCCTAATTAGCCATTATAACTCAATCAATCCTATTAGGTGAGATTTTAAAATCAATTCCTGATATAACCTAGCCTCACTTTCTTACCCTAGGCCGAACCCACCTTTTCACACGCACACACACAATAAAAGAGAAGAGAAAACTAAAATCTAAAACCTAGACCATAGGCCTTAGACCCTCACGTGCTGCTCTTCACATTTATATAGCATGCACTCTAGGTTCATTTTGTTCTCCCAATAGCACAGTACCCTACATCCCTTTAAATAATATAACCCTAGGCTATTTTTGTTTCTCTTTTCAACGCACATCATTCGCATATTCTCTTTCTCCACGCAATGCCGCCAACTATTTTCTCCTCGCCATCACGCAGACGCGATGCGACCCACTGATCACACCGACAAACCTCCAGCGCTCCGACCTTCGGCAACCCACCCGCAACAGCCGCAAACCTCCGCCTCCGTTCACCTCCGCCCCTGTACACCGTTCGCTACCTCCAGCAACCCGCACGTCCGATCGTCGCCACAAAAATACGCCCTCGGCCTCTCCCTCAACCTCCCGCATCAACGACAACCTCCACGCCCCTCCTCTTCCCGTTTAGGCCGCACAAACCCCCCTGGCAGCCAACAACCCCGAGAAGCCAGTCGCCGCGCTTACTATCCTCTCCGATGCCTCCTCCCTTCCGACCAGCGCCCTCCTCCCTCAACCCTGCCTACAGCAAGGTGGCGCCACCACTCATCACACGCCAGATCTGGCAGCCGCTGCCTGGGAACGCCGCCCCAACGGATCCGTCACACCCCTGCTACGCCTCCCTGCTCCGACATCCCTGTCACTAACGCGCCATCCGCTGCTCCACGCCGTCGTCTTTACCGCCGAGACTGCCACTGCCGACCAACCGCGCCGCCAAGCTCACCCCGTCACCGCGACTGCACGATCAAGCTGTGGGACGCTCCATGAGAACGGCGAGTTACAGGTACTTACGTTTTACACGTGATCTCAACTGGCAAGTGGGCGATTATTACTCCATGC
The DNA here is from genome assembly GCA_030789695.1 of Scilla litardierei. Lineage (NCBI taxonomy): Eukaryota > Viridiplantae > Streptophyta > Magnoliopsida > Asparagales > Asparagaceae > Scilla > Scilla litardierei. The sequence goes on along the minus strand of CM061131.1, from coordinate 88,824,276 downwards.
AGTCAGATGCTTAAACGTTAGTATATATGAATTAGATTGTTAGTTACATCCTGTTAATGATAAATATGTGAGTGCTTAGTTATATCAGCCAGTATATGTGATTATAATAATACTATTAGCTATGTACTCGTACTGTTATAGTTATGTCAGTACATAATATATTAGTACCTGTACATACCTATATATATTATAGTTAATTAATGCTTCCTACATACTCATATTAATTAGTATAGGTATAGCAGTATATGATTATATAGATGTAAGTTAGTTTGTGCTTATTAGTTTTATTTATTGGCTTGACGATAAACCTGTGGCGCAGATAAAATCATGCCTTTCCCGTGATTGGTTGCATACCCAGAATCGCGTCACTATAGGCAAGTATTTACCACCCATAAGTATGTTGTTTTCCTACAACTTTTTAAGGCGCAGGTATTTTACTTTTATTCCAACTTCCCAAGATAACGTACGTCGTGAAAATGTCAAGTACCAACTTTTATAGTTTTTTTAATGAATCCTGCTAATGTGTTGGTTGCTTTAGCCACTTAAATGTTGCACATGAAATGTTATCCCTTCTTGTTATCCGATTCATCATGTGATGTTTACCCTATTAAATTGTGGAAACTGAGCCCTCGGGGGCAATCACAGGTATTTGGGCCTTCGGGCATTTTAAGGAACATTGGGCCTTCGGGCAATTACGGACTATTGGGCCTTCGGGCAATTACGGATATTGGGCCCATGGGACATTTACGGAATGTTAGCCTTACGACAAACATTGAACTAGGGTTACACTTATGGACACTTTGGTTGTGGTAGTCCAATGTAGTAGAGGTCGGAATGCTGGGTTGCACTCTATTGGTGAACTTGACCGATACCGGGCCGGGTCGGTGAGTAGAGAGGCATGGGTAGATCCCGTTGGCTTGGCTGTAATGCTAGACACTTCCCCCTTAGACACTGGGCTTGTCACTAGATTAAGTACAGATTGGCACTCTTATTACCTACTGCTGCTGCTATCGTAAATGTAAAGATTTTTAACTAAATTCATATCACGTTTTATCTTGTACATTGCAAATGCCTTGCTCTTTACTTTGTGCATTACAAAGCCATGTATGTCACTTGTTACTCTATACACTACACATGCCATGTCGATTGCTGTATACATTAAGCTTGCCATACTTTTTGCTGTAGACACTACACTTGCCGTACTTATTGCAGTACACACTTGCCATACTTATTGATGTACACACTACACATGCCATGCTTGTTACTTTACACACTACCCCTTGCCATGTTCGTTACCTTGCACACTACATTACTCATGCTCACTGCTTTGCACACTACGCGTCGTAACTATATATTAAAACACAACTGTTTTTGAATTTTAGGGCTGACTAGGACAAGATAAAGAGTGGTCGGGATTTGATTTTGATGAATCAACGGTTGAGATGAGTTTTGGGGGGGGGACAATTGAATTTTTGGGAGTAAATGGGTTGGGAAAACCAAGGTTTTGAAAACCAAAAACACTTTCCCCCTCTCTCTTCCCAAAAAAATCTGCATGGAATCTTGGGATGTCAAATTTACGTTTGCGTTGCATCACATGTGGGGTCCACAGAATGTGGACCTGTATTAGGGCGGGTTTTCGTTCGGCTGGGTGCAAAACGTGAAGGGCAGAGGATGTATGACGTCAAGTCAAATTCTAGAGCAAATAGACGATGAACACGTGGGGAAGGCCTGCAGTGGAAAGTCCGAAACAAGCTAAATATTAATAAATGGAAAGGCCTACAAATATCATTAAACCCATGCCCATGGTTTCTGTCTCAAAACTAGCTACATGCCAATAAATGGGATCAACATAATCACCCACTTCTAATATCCGCTGTTGATCTTTGCGAATTATTTCAAATCCATCAAAATATTTCTGAATGAAGGGTCATGTCACGTAATTCAAAAAAAGTTGTCTTTGCATGGGAAGATGCCATTTTTTTGTGTTTTATTTTCATCTTCCTTTCTTAACGTTCAGCAATTGCAATACAAATTTCAAGACGAGTGAGTTTTTTCCCCTAAGATTTCCCTAAATGGAAAGATGTACGCATGCAATCTCAGTACGCTCACGCCATTAAAGCCCATCGTTTAGATTTTGAAGGAGAAAATAATTTTAGAGAAAACAAATATTTTGAGGGAATATCTTAAATGAACTGGGCCGAAGGCGTCATGCTAAATTTTTTTACGCTAATTTGTTGTTCCACGCCGAAGGCTTCCGTGCCTAAATTGTTGTTCTACGCCGAATTTGTTGTTCCGCGCCGAAGGCGCCCACGCCGAATTTGTTGTTCCGCGTCGAAGGCATCCACGCTGAATTTGATGTTCCGCATCAAAGGCACCCACACCGAAGGCGCCCGTGCCGCTAAATATTTTTACACTAATTTATTGGTTTTTAAATTTTGAATGTGTAAATATTTTTGTTCCGCGCCGAAGGCGTCCACGCCGAATTTGTTCCGCACCAAAGGCACCCACACCGAAAGCACCCGTGCCGCTAAATATTTTACGCTAATTTATTGGTTTTTAAATTTTGACTGTGTAAATATTTTTTGGGGGAACAAAGATTTCGCGAGGGGAAAGCGCCCGCGCCGAACCATTAAATTTTTTTTACGCTAATTTGTTATTCCGCGCCCGCGCCCGCGTCGAAATTGTTGTCTTATGCCGAAATTGTTGTTCCACGCCGAAGGCGCCCACGCCGAATTTGTTGTCCTACGCCGGAATTGTTGTTCCACGCCGAAGGCGCCCACGCCGAATTTGTTGTTCTATGTCGAAGGCCCATGCACCGAATTTGTTGTTCGGGCACCAAAGGCTCCCGCTGCTAAATTTTTTTATGCTAATTTGTTGTTTTGTATTGAAGGCGCCTACGCCGAAATTGTTCTATGCCGAATTTGTTGTTGTATGCTGAAATTGTTGTTCTGTGTCAAAGGCACCTGCACCGAATTTGTTGTTCCGCTCTGCTAAATATTTTTACGCTAATTTATTGTTCTATTAAATTTTGACTGTGGAAATAATTTTTTGGCAAACAAAGATTTCACGCGGGAAAATCTTAAATGAACCGTGCCCACGGGCACGGGTTATGACTAGTGCTTACATGTTTCCTTATGCTCCAATGTACCATCTTGTGGGAATCATATTGTGCCCCTCATCTCCTAAAGCTTTGTAAACTATATTATTATATTGCCGATGGTCCTTTTATTACTAACGTCTTAAATCTTGCCGAGTGACCCTCGCTGACGTATATTTCCTTGCTTATCTTGTGAAATATACGTTAGGTTTTGAGCAGAGTTCACTGAAGAGTTACTTGGAGACTGAGTTTAGAGTCCAGGAGAAACCAGGAGCACGAGACCCGCCGCTGAGGACATCGTACTTTTCGCAGCGTTGCTAAAGTTTAATATTCGTTGTTGTATTTCGTTCAGGTGTATTTTAAATTCCATGTAACTGTTGTAATGGCCATGCTAGGCCTTAATTCTTTGTGTACATGTAATCTGGAAGTTAAAGTATAATGATGACATCATTTTGTTGTTTCGACTATGCGCAAGCAAGAAACTACCAAGTAGTTGTACACAGACGCTTATTGGGTTGGGGCTTCACCGCTCCAGCCTATGCGGACCCGCTCGCGTCCTCGCTCCCAAGTATAACGGGAAGCGGGGCATGGCAGAGTTCTATATTGAATAGGATATTGACCAAGTTCATTGGACCAAAAAGATGAGATGAGAGCAAATCAACTTGGAGATATCAAATCAATTTCAAGGAGTTTTGATTCAATCCAATTACTTGGGTCCAAGCACTATAAATACAATCCCTATTTCTACAAGGAAAACCCTTAGGAGAGAGATCAAGCAAACAAGGCCGCCCTAGACTTATTTTCATTCATCTTGGCCGAATTTTTTTCTCCTTCAAAATCACAGAGATGATCAAATCTGTATGAAGAAGAAGGAGCTCGACGGAAGATGCCGAAAAGCGCATAACTTTCTCCACAGAGCTCGGATTGACAAGTCGTCTGTGCCGGGACGATCACAACTCAACACTATACGCTATGGTGATATTATTCTGATCTTAATCTCTGTATTAAATCAGTGCGTTTTATTTAGTGTGAGTTTTATTCTGAATAGCTTCATAGTTTACAGCATCTCAAAGCCTCTTCATCTCAAAGCTTCATCAAACCAAAGCTTACATTGAATGAATCTTTTAGTCTCCTAGTTTCTCTCCCTCGAGTCAAGCCACAGCTATCAAGATATTGCCCAAGCTATCAATTTCAAAAGCACCGAAGATTATCAAGTCCAAGCTCCAAGCGTCAACCTTCAAGATCTACAAGTCACTGCCAGATATCCTGAACAAATCTGTCCTTTATTGTTATTTAGTCGAAGAGGACGAGCTCACGATTCCAATGAGTATTTATTCGGATTTTTCTGAGCTCAGGGCGCTTTACTGTAATTTCTGGAAGACGAGGTATCTGATTACTTTACGTACGGAATGCTGCCGATTCTGTAGAACAGAGAATTGATTTATGTATAGATTAGATTCTAGATTTGCGAAGCAAACTTTGGAGGGATGTATCTTTTGATCCAGAGATCAGATTCACACACCATTTGTGCCAGCACGAAGCTGACAACGAGCTTATCGACAAGGATGCATATCTTCCATAAAATGTAGAAAATAGCACCGAGCTCAAAAAATCTGCAAAAATGTCCGTTGGGACCGGGTGATCGCCATCTTCAACTAAAAAATAAGAGATGGTACAATTAGCCCATAAAAATCATATCATTTAATTTAAAGATACAAATCTATCAGAAAATGTAGAAAATAGCACAGAGCTCAAAAAAAGTTGCAAAATGTTCGTTGGAACATGTAGAACTCCATCTTCAACGAAAAAAAGAGACGACAATATTAGGCCAAAAAATCATATCAGTTAATAAAAACATACATATCTTCCAGAAAATGTAGAAAATAGCATTGAGTTCAGAAGAATCCACAGAAATGTCCGTTTGAACTGGGATATCGCCTTCTTCAACTAAAAAAATAAGAGAATACAAAATTAGGATATAAAAAGCATATCATTTAATAAAAAGGTTCAATCTTACAGAAAATGTAGAAAATATCATCGATCTCAGAAAAATCAGCACAAATATTCGTTGGAACCTGAAGATCGCCATCTTTAGCTTAAAATAAGAGAAGACAAAATTAGGATATAAAAATCATATCATTTAATATAACGATTCATTTCTTACAGAAAATGAGCTCAGAAAAATCGCAAAAATGTCTGTTGTTACCATGAGAGCGCCATCATAAACGAAATAAAATAAGAGAAGAAAAAATTAGGCCAAAAAATCATATCCTTTAATAAAAAGATGCATAGAAAATGTAGAAAAATAGCCCCGAGCTTAGAAAAATCCGCAAAAATGTCAGTTGAAACCAGGAGATTGACAACTTCAACTTAAAAATAATAGAAGACAAATTTAAGCTATAAAAATCATATCATTTAATAAAAAGATCCTTATCTTCCATAAAATCTCGAAAATAGCACCGACCTCTTAAAAAACCGCAAAAATGTCTGTTGGAACCGGAGATCGCTATGATCAACTGAAATATAAGAGAAGACAAAATTAGGCTATAAAAATCATTGCAATTAACGTAAAGATTCTTATCTTTAAGAAAATGTAAAAAATAGCCACGAGCTCAGAAAAATCCGCAAAAATGTCTGTTGGAACCGGGAGCGCGTCAAATTTAGCGAAGAAAAAGAGAACACAAAATTAGGCCAAAAAATCAGATCATTTAAAAACAATCGATATCTTCCAGGTAATACAAAAAATAGTCGAGAGCTCAGAAAAAATCCGCAAAAATGTATGTTGGAACTGGGAGATCGCCATCATCAACGAAAAAAATAAGAGAAGACAAAATTGGGCAAAAAAATCATATCATTTAATAAAACGGTCGATCTCATCTAGAAAATACAAAAAGTAGCCCCCGAGGTCAGAAAAATCCCTAAAAATGTCCGTTGGAACCGGGAGACCGCTATCTTCAACTAGAAAAATAAGAGAAGACAAACTTAAGCTATAAAAATCATATCATTTAATAAAGGATCCATATCTTCAATAAAATATAAAAAATAGCCCCGAGGTTAAAAAATCCGCAAAAAATGTCTGTTGGAACCAAGAGATCGCCATCTTCAACTGGAAAATAAGGGCAGACAAAATTAGGCTAGAAAAATCATATAATTTAATAAAAAGATCCATATCTTATAGAAAAGGCAGAAAAACGTCCACAGCTCAGAAATATCCGTAAAACGTCCGTTGGAACAGAGAGATCACTATCTTCAATTGAAAAATTAGAGAATCCAAAATTATGCCAAAAATCATAACATTTAATAGAAAGATCCATATCTTCCAGAAAATACAGAGCTAAGTAAAATCCGTAAAAATATTTGTTTGAACAAGGAGATCACTATTTTCAACTGAAAAAAACAGAAGACAAAATTAGGCTATAAGAATCATATCATTTAATATAAAGATTCATATCTTACAGAAAATGTAGAAAATAGCATAGTGCTCAGAAAAAACCGCAAAAAAGTACATTAGAACTGGGAGATCGCCAGCTTCATCTGAAATATAAGAGAAGACAAAATAAGGCCAAAAAAATCAAATAATTTGATAAAAAATTCATATCTTCCAGAAAATATAGAAAATAGCCTCGAGGTAAAAAATATGCAAAAATGTCTGTTGGAATTGGGAGGAGATTGCCATCTTCAGCTAAACAAATAAGCAAAGACAAAATTAGGTCAAAAATAATACCATTTAATAAAATGATTCATATCTTCCATAAAATGCAGAAAATAGCCCCGAGCTTAGAAAAATCTTCAAAAATTTCTGTTTGACCCAGGAGATGGCCATCTCCAACTGAAAAATAAGAGAAGACCAAATTAGGCAATAATAATCTTATCATTTAATAACAAGGCCCATTTCTTACAGATAATGTAGAAAATAGCCCGTAGCTCAGAAAAATCCGTTCAAATGTCCGTTGGATCCAGGAGATCGCCATCTGTAACTAAATAAATAGAAGACAAAATTTGGCCAAATAATTATATCATTTAATAAAAGATCCATATCTTCCAAAAAATGTAGAAAAATTGCCACTAATTAAAATCTACAAAAATGTCTGTTGTAACCGGTAGATCGCCATCTTCAACTAAAAAAATAAGAGAAGACAAATGGAGGCTATAAAAATTATACCATTTAATAAAAAGATACATATCTTCCATAAAATGTAGAAAACAACACCGAGCGCAGTAAAATCAGCAAAAATGTCTGTTGGAACCGGGCGATCGCCATCTTCAACTTAAAAATAAGAGAAGACAAAATTAGGCCAAAAATCATATCATTTAATAAGAAGACCAATATCTTCTAAAAAATTTAGAAAATATGCCCAAGGTCGGATAGATCCATAAAAATGTCCGTTGGAACTGGTAGATCGACATCTTCAACTGAAAAATAAGAGAAGAAAAATTAGGTCAAAAAATCACATCATTAATAAAAAGATACATTACTTTTTGAAAATGTAGAAAAATAGCCTCGAGCTTAGAAAAATCTGTAAAAATGTCCGTTCGAATCAGAAGATCACCATTTTCAATTGAAAAATAAGAGAGGACAAATTAGGCTATAAAATTCATATCATTTAACATAAAGATCCATATCTTGCAGAAAATGTAGAAAATAGTCCGGAGCTATAAAAAATCTGCACAAATGTCCGTTGGAACCGAGAGATCACTATATTCAACTGGAAAAATTAAAACAAAATTAGGCTAACAAATCATATCATTTATTTAAAAGATACGTATTTTCTAGAAAATCTAGAAAAATAGCCCCAAGTTAAGAAAATTCTGCAAAAATGTGCACTGGAACCGATAGATCGCTATCTTCAACGAAAAAAATAAGAGAAGAGAATCGTAGGCTATAAAAATCATATCATTTAATAAAAAGCATATATTCCATAAATGTAGAAAATAACACCAAGATTATAAAAATCTGCAAAAATGTCTGTCGAAACCGGGGGATCGCCATCTTCAATTGAAAAATAAGAGAAGACAAACTTAGGCCAAAAACTTATAATTTAATAAAAAGATCCATTTCAAAAAAAATTAGAACATAGCCCCGAGGTTAGAATAATATGCAAAAATGTCTGTTAGAAATGGGAGTCGCCGTTTTCAACTTAAAAAATAAGAGAAGACAAAATTAGTCCAAAAAATCATATCATTTAATAAAAAGATCCATAACTTCCCGAAAATGTAGGAAAAATAGCAATGATCTTAGAAAAATCCGAAAAATGTCTGTTGGAACCGAGAGATCGTCATCTTCAACTAAAAAATAAGAGAAGATAAAATTAGGATTATAAAAACTTATCATTTAATATAAAGATTCATATCTTACATAAAATGTAGAAAAAAGCTCAGAGCTCAGAAAAATCCCTAAAAACGTCTGTTGGAACCTGGAAATCGCCATCTTCAACTAGAAAATATGAGAAGACAAAATTAGGCCGAAACTCTTATCATTAATATAACCAGAAAAGTTAGAAAATAGCCTCGAGGTTAAACAATCCTCAAAAAATGTCTGTTAGAACCGGGAGATTGCCATCTTCAACTGAAAATTAAGAGAAAACATACTTAGTCTATAAAAATCATAACATTTAATAAAAAGATCCATATCTTCAATGAACTTTTGAAAATAGTTCCGAGGTGAGAAAAATCTTCAATAATCTCCGTTGGAAGGAGATTGACATCTTTAACTGAAAAATAAGAGAATACAAAATTAGGCTAAAATATTATATCATTAAATATTCATATCTTACCGAAAAATTTAGATTATAGTCCGGAGCAAAAAAAATCCCTAAAAATGTCCGTTGGAACCGAGAGATCACCATCTTCAACAAAAAAGAGGCACAAAATTATGCCAAAAAATCATTTAATCTAACAAAAAGATCCATAACTTCTCGAAAATGTATAAAAATAGCCCCAAGCTTCGAAAAATTGGCTAAAATATCAGTTGGACACTGGAGATGCCATTTTAAAATGAATAATAAGAAAATACAAAAATTAGTCTATAAAAATCATATCAAATAATATAAAGATTCATTTCTTACAAAAATTGTAGAAAATAGCCCGGATCTCAAAAAGATCCACACAAATGTCCGCTGGAATCGGGAGATCGCCATTTTCAACTAAAAATAAGAAAAATAAAATTAGGCCAAAATGATATTATTTAATAAAAAGATCCATAACATCCAGAAAATGGAGAAAAATTGTCCCGTACTAAGAAAAATACGCAAAAATGTCTGTTGGAACCGATAGATCGCCATATTAAACTAAAAAATAACAAAAGACAAAAATCAGGCGAAAAATATATAATTTAATAAAAAGATCCAAATCTTCAAAAATGTAGAAAATTGCACTGTGTATAGAAAATCCGCATAAATGTCCATTAGAACAGGTAGATCGCCATCTTCAACAGAAAAATAAGAGAAGACAGAATTTGGCCAAAAAAGATAGCATTTAATAAAAAGATTCATATCTTTTAGAAAATACAGAAAATAGACCCGAGCTCAGAAAAATCAACAAAAATGTTTGTTGGAACCGAAAAAATCGCCATCAGGAGCAAAAAAAGTAAGAGAAGACAAATTACGCCAAAAATCATATCATTTAATAAAACGATCGATATCTTCCAGAAAATACAGAAAATATCACCGAGGTCAGAAAAATCCGCAAAAATGTCCGTTGGAAACGGAAGACCGCCATCTTCAACTGAAAAATAAGAGAAGACAAATTTAGGCTATACAAATTATATCGATTCATATCCTCAATAAAATGTAGAAAATAGCCCCGAGGTTAGAAAAATCTGCAAAAATGTCCATTGGAACCGCGAGATTGCCATCTCCAATTGAAAATTAAGATCAGACAACATTAAGCTAGAAAAAGCATATCATTTAATAAAAAAATCTATATCTTACAAAAAAGGTAGAAAATAGTTCCGAGCTTAGAAATATCTGCAAAATGTCTGTTGGAACCAATATATCGCCATCTTCAACTGAAAAATAAGAGAAGACAAAATTAGGTTACAAAAATCATATCATTTAATAAAACAATACATATATTCAACAAAATGTAGAAAATAGCACCGAGCTCAAAAAATCCACAAAAATGTCCGTTGGAACAGGGAGATCACCATATTCAACTCAAAAATAAGAGATGACAAAATTAGGCCATTAAATCATATCTACCAAAAATGTAGAAAATAGACTCGAGCTCAGAAAAATCTGCAAAAATGTCCGTTGGAACCAGGAGGTCGCCATTTTTAGCGTTAAAAAATAAGAGAAGACAAAATTAGGCTATCAAAATCCTATCTTTTAATATAAAGATCCGTATCTTACAGAAAATGTAGAAATAGCCCGTAGCTTAAAAATATCCACACAAATGTCTGTTAGAACTAAGAGATCGCCATCTTCAACTGAAAAAAGTGAAGACAAAATTAGGCAAAAAATCATCACATTTAGTAAAAAGATACATATTTTCCAGAAAATGTAGAAAAATAGCCCCAATCTAAGAAAAATCGACAAAATTGAGCATTGGAACCGGTTGATTGCCATCTTCAACTGAAAAAATAAGAGAAGAGAAACGTTGTCTATAAAAATCATATAATAAAAAGATCCATATCTTCCATAAAATATAGTAAATAGCACCGAGCTCATAAAATCTGCAAAAATATCCGTTGAAACCGGGAGATCGCCATCTTCAATTGAAAAATAAGAGAAGACAAACTTATGCCAAAAATAATATACTTTAATAAAAAGATCCATATTTCAAGAAAATTTGGAAAATAGACCCGAGGTCAGAATAATCTGCAAAAATGTCTGTTAGAACCGGGAGATCGCCATCTTCAACTTAAAAATAAGAGAAGACACAATTGGTCCAAATATCATATCATTTGATAAAAAAGATCCATAACTTCCCGAAAATGTAGAAAATAGCATAGATCTCCGAAAAATCCGCAAAATGTCTGCTGGAATTGGGAGACTGCCATCTTTAACTGAAAAAATAAGAGAAGACAAAATTAGGTTATAAAAATCATATCATTTAATATAAAGATTCAAATCTTACAGAAAATGTAGAAAATCGCCCGGAGCTCAGAAAAATCCCTAAAATGTCTGTTGGAACCGGGATATCTCCATCTTCAACTAAAAAATAAGAGAACAAAAGTAGGCCAAAAATCAAATCATTTAATAAAAATCTATCTCTACCAGAAAATTTAGAAAATAGCCTCGAGGTCAGAAAAATCCGTAAAAATATCTGTTGGACCCGGAGATCGATACATTCAATTAAAAAATATGAGATGACAAACATAGTTAATAAAAATCATATCATTTAATAAAAAAGATCATATCTTCAATGAACTTTTGAAAATAGTTTCGAGCTAAGAAAAATCTACAAAAATGTCAGTTGGAAACGGGAGAATGGCTTCTTCAGCTGAAAAATAATAAAAGACAGAACTAGGCCAAAAATTATATCATTTAATAAAAGATCCATAACTTCTCGAAAATATATATAAATAGCCCCGAGCTCTAAAAAATCCGCATAAATGTCCGGTGGACCCGTGAGATCGCCATTTTCAACTGAAAAATAAGAGAAGAGAAGAATTACTATAAAAATCATTTCAATTAATATAGAGATTCATCACTTATAGAAAATGTAGAAAATTGCCCGGAGCGCAGAAAAATCCGCTCAAATGTTTGTTGGAACCAGGAGATCACCATTTTCAACTGAAAAATAAGAGAAGACAAAACTAGGCTAAAAAATCATATTATTTAATAAAAAGATCCATAACTTCCAGAAAATGTGGAAAAATAGTCCCGAGCTCAGAAAAATCTACAAAATGTATCAACTGAAAAATAAGAGAAGACAAAATTAGGTGAAAAATCATATCATTTAATAAAAAGAATCATATCTTCAATAAAATGTAGAAAATAGCTCCAAGCACAGAAAAATCCGCCAAAATGTCCGTTTGAATAGGTAGATTGCCATCTTCAACTGAAAAATAAGAGAAGACAAAATAGGGCCAAAAATAATATTAATGTCTGTCATTTCAATGATATGTTCTTACATGCTCTCAGTCCTATTGACTTCATGGACGTAAGTTGAAACATTAATGCACTAGCAAGAGACTTATCCACAGAACGAAAGCGTTCTTCCACAAGCTTAAGATATTCGCTTGCTTTTTCAATTTGTGGAATTGTGCCCTTAATGTTATTTGCCATGGTCGTTCGCATAAACATCAAGCTTAAACTATTAGACCATTTCCAACATTTCATCTTGAACTCCTCCTCAGTGCTGTCATCTGTGATCACTTCATGGTTTCCTCACGTAAAACCAAGTAAATGTTAAAAAATAGACCCACGCTCAGAAAAATCAGCAAAAATGTCCGTTGAAACCAGGAGATCACAATCTTCAACTTAAAAATAAGAGAAGAAAAAATTAGGCCAAAAATCATATTATTTACAAAACGATCCATATCTTATAGAAAATGTAGAAAATAGCCCGAAGCTTCGAACAATTCGTAAAAATGTCTGTTGGAATCGAGAGTTCGGCATCTTCAACTAAAAAAATAAGAAAAGACCAAATTAAGCCAAAAAATCATATCATAATAAAAAGATCCATATCTTTCATAAAATTTAGAAAATAGACCCGAGCTCAAAAAAATTCGCAAAAATTTCCGTTGGAACATGAACATCACCATCGTCAACTTAAAAATAAGAGAAGATAAAATTAGACAATAAAAACCATATCATTTAATATAAAGATCTAATCGTACAGAAAATGTAGAAAATAGACATGAGCTTAGAAAATCTGCAAAAATATTTGGTGTAACCGGGCGATTGCCATATTCAACAAAAAAAACAGAAGACAAAATTAGGAATATTCCATTTCAGTTAATAAAACGATCAGATATCTTCCAGAAAATAAATAAAATATCCCCGATCTTAGAAAAATCTGCATAAATGTCGGTTGGAATCGAGAAATAGCCATCCGTAATTGAAAAATAAGAGAAGACAAAATTAGGCCCAAAATTATGTCATTTAATAAAAAGATCCATATCTTCCATAAAACACAGAAAATAGCCCCGAGGTTAGGAAAATCCGCAAAAATGTCCGTTGGAGAAGCTCGACATTTTCAATTGAAAAATAAGAGAAGACAAAATTAGGATACAAAAATCATATCTTTTAATATAAAGATCCATATCTGTCAGAAAATGTAGAAGATAGGATCGAGCTTAGAAAAATCTGAAAAATGTTCGTTGGAACCAGGAGATCACAATTTTCAACTTAAAAAAATAAGAGAAGACAAAATTCGGGCATAAAATCATATCATTTAATAAAAAGATTCATATCTTCTAGAAAATGTAAAAAATAGCTCGGATTTCAGAAGAATCCACAAAAAAGTATGTTGGAACCGGTAGATCGCCATCTTCAACTGAAAAATAAGAAAAGACTAAATTAGGCCAAAATCTTATCATTTGATAAAAAGATACATATCATTCGAAAAATTTAGAAAATAGACATATCCTCAGAAAAATCGGCAAAAATTTTAGTTGGACCTGGGAAACACCATTTTAAACTTAAAAATAAGAGAAGAGAAAATTAGGCGATAGAAATCATATTATTTAATATAAAGATCCATATCTTACAGAAAATATTGAAAATAGCCCCGAGCTCAGAAATATACGCAAAAATCCGTTAGAACAGAGAGATCGCCATACTGAACTAAAACAAATAAGAGAATACAAAATTAGGCCAACAAATCACATCATTTAATAAAAAAATCCATATCTTCCAGAAAATGAAAAAATCTGTAAAAAGACTATTGGAACTGGGATATCGACATCTTCAACTGGAAAATAAGAGATGACAAAATTAGGCTATATAAATCATACCATTTAAAATAAATATCCATATATTCCAAAAATGAAGAAAATAGACCCCGAGCTCAGAAAAATCTGTAAAAATGTTAGTAGAAATCGGATATCATCATCTTCAATTGAAAAATATAAGAAGACAAAATTAGGCTAAATAAATCTTATCATTTAATATAAAGATCCATATAAAGATCCATATCTTCCAGAAAATGTAGAAAATAGACCCGAGTTCCGAATAATGCGCAAAAATGTCCATTGGAATTGGGAGATCACCATCTTCAACTGAAAAAAGAGAAGATAAAATAAGGCGATTATAATCATATCATTTAATTTAAAGAACCATATCTTAGAGAAAATGTAGAAAATAGATCGGAGCTTAGAAAAATCTGCAAAAATTTTCGCTGGGACCGGGGGATCACCATCTTCAACTGAAAAATAAGAGAAGGCAAAATGAGGCTATAAAAATCATATTATTTAATATAAAGATCCATATCTTATAGAAAAAGGTAGAAAGTAACACGAAGCTCAGAAAAATTCACAAAATGTTCGTTGGAAGGGAGAGATCGCCATCTTCAACGAAACAATTAGAGAAGACAAAAGTATGCGAAAAAATCATATCATTTGATAAAAACATCCATATCTTCCAGAAAATATAGAAAATAGCATTGAGCCCAAAAAAATTCCACAGAGATGTCCGTTGTAACCGGGGTATCACCATCTTCAACTGAAAAAATATAAGAAGACAAAATTAAGCTATAAAAACCATCTCATTTAATAAAAATATTCATACCTTACAGAAAATGTAGAAAATACCATCAATCTCAGAAAAATCTGCAGAAATATCCTTTGTAACCGGAAGATTGCCATCTATAACAGAAAAATAAGAGAAGACAAAATTAGGCTAAAAAATCATATCATTTAATATAAAGATTCATATCTTACAGAAAATGAAGAAAATAGCCTGGAGGTCAGAAAAATCTGTAAAAATGTCCGTTGTAACCGAAAGATCGCTATCTTCAACAACAAAAAATAAAAGGAGACAAAATTAGGCCAAAAAATCATACCATTTAATAAAAAGATACATATCTTCCAGAAAATGTAGAAAAACCGCCCCGAGCTTATAAAGATCCGCAAAAAATGTCCGTTGGAACCAGGTGATCGCCATCTTCTACTTAAAATTAATAGAAGACAAACTTAAGCTATAAAATTATATCAGTTAACATAAAGGTCCATTGTAACCGGGAGATTGCTATGTTCACCTGAAATATAAGAGAAGACAAAATTAGGATATAAAAATCATATCATTTAACATAACAATTCTTATCTTTCAGAAAATGTAGAAAATATCCCCGAGCTCATAAATATCCGTGAAAATGTTCGTTGGAACCAGGAGATCGCAAAATTTAATAAATAAAAGAGATGAAAAAATTAGTCCAAAAAACATATCATTTAATAAAACGATTGATATCTTCTAGATAATACAGAAAATAGCTCAGAGCTCAGAAAAATATGCGAAAAATATCTGTTGGAACCGGGAGATCGCCATCATCAACGAAAAAAATTAAGAGAAGACGAAATTAGGCCAAAAAATCATATCATTTAAAAAACAATCGATATCTTCCCGATAAAACAGAAAATAGTCGAGAGCTCAGAAAAATCCATTAGAAATGTCTGTTGTAACCGGGAGATCGCCATCATCAACAAAAAATAAGAGAAGACAAAATTAGGCAAAAAATCATATCACTTAATAAAATGATCGATATCTTCCTGAAATTACAAAAAATAGCCCCCAGGTTAGGAAAATCCGTAAAAATGTCTGTATGGAACCGGGAGACCGCCATTTCCAACTTAAAAAAATAAGAGATGACAAACTTAGGCTATAAAATCATATCATTGAAAAATATCCCCAAGTTAAGAAAATCCGCAAAAATGTCCGTTGGAACCGGTAGATCGCCATCTCCAATTGAAAAAAGAAGAGAAGACAAACATAGGATATAAAAATCATATCATTTAATAAAAATATAAAGATCCACCAGGGTTCAGAGAATTCATTATTAAGATTCAATTTATACAATCTGTCAATAAGTATATCTGAATTAACAAGTTTAACATGATTGTACAGATTAAAACATCCATGTTCAAATTTAAATTTATAACTACATTAATCCAACTTCGGAAGGGAAACAAGATTCCTTGTAATTGTAGGAATATAAAGGGTCATACTTAAGTCCAATTGATAGCCAGTATGAAGGACTAGACGATAAGTTCCCATGCCTTTAATAGGAGCCTTTATGCGATTCCCCGTAAACAGATAGTTCTTATGAGGTTTGTGGTTTGGAACGAACGGAATCCTTTTCATTTCAAACCATGCCTTACATTTGATACAATCCTTCTACCAATGTCCTTCCTTTTTGTAGAAATGACACCTATTCACATATTGTTCCGTCTTTCTAGAATGTTCACCTTTAATAGGTCATTTCCTCTTGAATTTCTTACCTTTTGGCTTGAGCAACTTTGCCGTTCCATGAGTGGTTAGGTTAACAGAGTGTCCACCCAAGTTCTTTAACTTATTTTCCTCCTAAATGAGTTTTCCAGTTAATTCATTAATATCCCACTTGTCCTTTATAATGTTATAATTGATTTGGAAAGCATTACATCAGAAGGTAATGAATTCAATATAAACCGATCGAGGAAGGAATCATCCACTTGCATACATAATGACTTAAGTCTTGTGGCAATGTTTGTCATTTTAAGGATATGTTCTTGCATAGTCTTAGTCCCATTGAATTTCATGGACATAAGTTGAGACATTAATGCACCAACAAGAAAGTTATCTACAGAACGAAAGCATGCTTCCACAAGCTTAAGATATTTGCTTGCTTTTTCAGTTGGAAATTTGTTGTCGCATGAGCTTGAATTAAAGAAGACAGAATCTAGAGAAAAGGAGGAGAAATCTGAGGCTAAGAGCTCGAAGGCTTTAGCATTTAAACCATTGAAGAAAGCGATGAAGAGCTTGATAAGGAGCAAGCATTAATTGTGAGAGGATTTAGAAGATACATCAAGACTCCACAGGGAAGAGCTGAAATGATAAAAATGTTCAATCGTTTCAATAAATTTATTCCTGCAAATAATTCTTCTGAGCACAATACTGCTAATTTATTGCAATGTTTTTATTGCAAGAAACAAGGCCATTTCATGAAAGATTGCACTGTGATGAAAAACAACTATGTGGAGAAGAAAGGGAAATCACTTGTGACAACATGGGATGAAGATAGCAAGGACAAACCACAAGATGAGACTGCCCATATTTCTCTATGTTTAATGGAAGATTTTGATAGGTACAATTTTGTTTTAAACATGAGCTGGTAACTATTTGTGAAAATATGCATGCTGAAATTGATAGGTTAGAAACCAATGTTGAATCACTTACAGAATCAAACTATGAACTACAACAAGAAAACTATCACATGTCTCTTGAAAATGAAAAACTGAAAACTGAAATCAAAATACTTAAGGCCACGTTTGGAAAGATTAGAAAAGAAACCCTCGTTGTGCATGCAACCTTAAATTGTAACACATGCCCTAAGCTAGAGACAGAAAATAAAGCATGCCAAGAAAAAATGACCACGGTGGAAACTGAGAATAAAGAGCTCAATGAAAAATTGATAAAGAAAGAATCTGATAATAAAGGGCTTGATGAAAAGATAATATATTGGAAAGTGAAAGAAAGGAGCTAAAATAAAAATTGATCAAGAAGGAAACTGTAAATAAATCGGCCAATCCAGGCATCACCATCGCTTTCCAAGGGAAAACTATAAGAAATCACTCATGGGTTCAATACACAAGCAATTGCCATGGTTAACGATTTCTGGGACTCGCACGGATTTTGCTCGCGTTGTGGGTAAATAAGAGATCAAATGAGTAGCGTTTAGATTTTCTATGCGAAGAGGAGGTAGTTTCCATGACTTCCCATGAGATTTCGATTGGTATAACCACACGGTTGCTGCGAATAGTGGTGTTAAAACATTTTACTATTTTTGGAAGCCCAAGCTATCGGCCAATTAGAGCATCAAACGAACAAAATCCTGGCTCGTACGACATCGATAGTACGTTGCATCGCTTTCCTTGTGAAAACAATAAGAATCCACTAATGGGTTCAATACACAAGCAATTGCCAAGGTTAACGATTATCGGGAATCCCACAGATTTTACAGCCGTTGGTAAAATAAAAGGGCAAATGAGGAGCGTCCGGGGTTTCTATGTGAAGAGGAGATTGTTTCAATGACTTCCCATGGGATTTCGATTGCTTCATGACCACACGATTTTTGCAAATAGCATGTTTGAAGCATTTTACTATTTCTGATAGCCCAAGCTATCGGCCAATCCGGACATTAAACGACCGAAATCTTGGCTCCTATGACATCAGTATTGCATCACCATCGATTTCCATAAGAAAACTTTAAGAATCCACTTACGGGTTCAATACACAAGCAATTGCCACGGTTAACGATTTCAGGTACTTGCATGGATTTTGATGGCATTGTGGGGGAACTAAGAAACCAAATGATAAACATACACAGTTTCTATGTGAAGCGGAGGTAGTTTCCATGACATCCCATCAGATTTCGATTGGAATAACCACATGGTTACCGCGAATAGCAGGGTTCAAGCATTTTACTTTTTCTGGCAGCCTCAACTGTAAGCCAATCCGGGCATCACCATCACTTTCCATAGGAAAAATATAAGAATACACTCACTGGTTCCATACACAAATAATCGCCATGGATAACAATTGCTGGACCCGCACGGATTTCGCAGGCATTGTTGGTAAATAAGAGGTCAAATGAGGAGCACTTGTGGTTTTTATGTGAAGAGGAGGTTGTTTTCATGACTTTCCATGAGATATCTATTGATATAACTTCACAGTTGCTACAAATAGTGGGGTTGAAGCATTTTACTATTTCTAGCAGCCCAAGCTATCGGCCAATCCGAGCATCAAACGACCGAAATCTTGCTCCTACAACATCGTAATGCATCACCATCGTTTTCAATGGGAAAACTATAAAAATCCACTCACGGGTTCAATACACAAGCAATTGCCACAGTTAACAATTTCTGGTACTTGCACGGATTTTGCAGACGTTGTGGGGAAATATGATGCCAAATGAGGAGCGTCTGCGGTTTCTATGCAAAGAAGATGTAGTTTCCATGACTTCCCATGAGCTTTCGATTGGGATAACCCCATGAGATTTCAATCATTTGATGTTCGGATTGGCCGATGTCTTGGGCTGCCAGAAATAGTAAAATGAGTTAACCCCGCTATTTGTAGCAACCTTGGGTTATCCTAATCGAAATCTCAAGGGAAATCATGGAAAATACATTCTCTTTACATAGAAATTCCGGACGCTCCTCATTTGACCTCTTACTTACCCAAAACACTTGCGAAATCCATGCGAGTCCCAAAAATCGTTAACTATGTCAATTGATTGTGTATTGAACTTGTAAATACTTAGAAGAGGAAGGGTTATGTGGTGAGGGCATTTTAGTAAATCCATTTGAGTCATGCTTAAAGATGAGGACCTAGATATTTTCTTAGGAGAGATTTTTAGAGAAGGAGAGACGTCTCCCTTTAATAATGCCATGTTTGCTAATACAATGCATATCTTTTTGAATAAGTCACCAAATGAAAAATGCAATATGGAGTCTTCTTGAGGCTTGGAGGTAAAGGGATGTAGGAGGCTTGGAGAATAAGCATGAGAGTTGAGAAAGCTTCCATATTGAGGTAGGAAACCCTCCCCAAATGGTATATTATGTTAGTCTTAGCTTCATTAAACTATTTTCTTGTTATGAACTGGCTAAAATTTAGTTCAGTTTCCCTTGCTTGCTGTTTTTATTAAGACATGGGAAAATTCTGAAAAATTTCAACTGAAAGGAATGGATAGTTATCTACAACTTTCATGTTTGAAGGTTTTCAACTTTCAAACTGCAATTAGGCCTAAAATGGAACTATTTCCAGAGACTCAAATTCTGCCAGATTTTTCACCCTCTCACTAAACTGACTATATCTCCTAATATAGATATCCAAATTCCGCAAACTTCGACATTTTGAACATCTACACTTCAAGATCTACAATTTTTATGTTCAATGAAAAATCAGAATCTGGCTGGAATATGTTGAGATTTATTGAAGAAGCTGTGTCATATTTTCTGAATCTGAAGAGATCTGCTATGTTTTATGGTACATGTCACTATAATTAGCATATACATCCTGAATTTTTGATATTTGATAATTGAAACCTTGATTAGTAGATCTACAACTTTAATTTATTATGTTTTGTTAAATTCACAATGAAATTGGGTGATATCTGCCAACATATATGACTGTCTGTATTTTTCCAGCTCGCTGAATCGTTCAAGCAACGATTTGAATTGTGTATTATAGATATTCTTCCTGTCATTGCTCGTGATGCTTGTTGATACATGGAAAAGAGTTTGATAGTGTGTGCTCATGGATAAGTTCATGTTTAGGGGGCCATGTTAATTATGCCCACCACGTGTTCGTGAAAATGCCTACATGAAGGCAACATCCAGAAATTTGGGAAATGTGCTTTCATACATTTATGTCATGAACCAAATTGTGAATTGGTAATGTTTGGGACATGTAAGGTATGGTTTCATATATTAGTAGTAATGAATTGAAATGGATATTATGAAGGGCATGACACTTAGGTGCATGATCTATGTTGATATGTGATGCGGCCATAATGGAGGGCATGACACTTAGGTGCATGACTCATATTGATATGAATGAGAAATGTTGACATTGTGAGGCCATGCCATCACGACTCCTATACTTTAAATTTTGATGTTTAATTAAAATGATCTTGGAATGTCTCAGTCCGCTCTAAAGAGGGTGAGTTTCCAAGATTGAATTTGGTGGAATACCTGAGTAATAGTGGCATAAGGACTGTACTTGGAGGTGGAGATTCTTGGCACCCACTCATATGCAGTGAGTGGAATGACCTGTGGTAGTTGTGGTGACAATTTTCACTCGCCTTACATGGAGTGACCGTGTGATACATGTGGTGATGTGGAGGATATTCTCACTCCAACCAGGGACGGGGGAGTTCGAGATGCCTCCGTTAAAATTCATCAGTGCTCGTGTACCACTAGCGAGGTATTTTGAGTGCCACCCCACCTTGGAGTGAGGTCCATGTCCTTATGTCGCATTACCCAGGGTTCCGGATAAATATCAATAACTGAAGACTCTTACTTCATCATAATATACTTGTGATTATTTCCCTTGCTTGTATAGTTGTAATTGCTATAAATTACATGCTATTTGTTTTCCTCGCAGTGTTTCCTCTGCCCAATACTTGTATTGTTGTGATATTGTGGTAAAATACTTTTTTAGACTAGGTCTGCTTAATGGCACTTGGATTGCTTGTAGCCTTTGCACTTGTCACTTACTACCTTGTAGGTACGTTATCCTTATTATGAAGTCTTACTTATAGTTGTTTCTTGTCCTCATGTATTTATTTCCCGTTGTAATCCAGTAGTTGTAGTTGCCTTTGTTGTTCCTTTCCTTATATAATATTGTAGCACCAACTCTCTTTTGCAGCAGCTCACTCTCTAACTGTAGGTACATCTCCATTTCATATGCTTTTACTTCATACAATGGCATTGACGTGCTCCACCCCGTGGTTTTTCAGGTAGCATATTGGATGCTTCAGGAGTGCTAGCTGGATTTTGGGGATGTGGATTAGTGGAGTGAGATGGTGGTAGTAGCGCCTTAGTGTTTGCACTTGGGTGTGTTGAGTAGTACCTGAGAGAAATGTGTACATAAGTGATAATTGAGCTTGGTTACCTTTATGGAATGTTATTTTTTTCAGAATGTTGTGTTTTTGTGTCTCTCTGGGTGATGTTGCGATTCATTGAGTATTGTAAGGCATTACACATACTATCTGCCTCTGTCTTCTTTATCTCTCTCTTCTCCTCTCATTCTCCATCACCCTTGCCATATCAGGCATACCTGAGATGGATTCGTAATTCCCATGTATCCTGGAAAGTGGGATGTGACACGTTGGTGCCAAGATTTCAATCGTTTGCCGACGGGATTGGCCGATAGCTTGGGCTGCCAGAAACAGTAAAATGTTTCAACCCCGCAATTCGTAGCAACCAAGCAGTTATCACACTCGAAATCTCATGGGAAGTCATGGAAACTACCTCATCTTCACATAGAAACTGCGGACGCTCCTCATTTGAACTCTTATTTTCCCACAACATCGGTGAAATTCGTTACACAAGCAATTGCAATGGTTAACGATTTTTGGGACTCGTACGGATTTCGCATGTGTTGTGGGTAAATAAGTGGCTAAATGTGGATCGTCTCGTGTTTCTATGTGAAGAGGAGGTAGTTTCCATGACTTCTCATTATTAGATTTCGATTGGGATAACCCCACGGTTGCTGTGAATAGCAGGGTTGAAGCACTCTACTATTTCTGGCAGCCTGACGTGCGTTTATATTTCATATATTTGCGCATGTTTTCTTCCGTATTTTTCCGTTATTTACCGTCGTCTTGTATTCGTTTTCTCGTGTTTTCTTGTTTTCTTTCACTTTTCCGTGTTTTTGGTATTTTGCATGAATTTCTAGCATTTGGGACATAAAACGACGATATTATTAGTCCCCGGAGCAACGGGAGGAGTCACGCGTGATCCAGGGGGTCAAACGACCAAGATTGCCACTTTTCAGCCCCCACCCGATCGGTTGGACACAGCCAACCGGTCGGGTGATGCACGCGTGCACGACCCGGACTGAAGTTGGAGCGAGGAGCAAAGTCAACCGACCGGTTCGCCGACCGGTTCATCCCAACAGAGTTCTCAGGAAAATGGAGCTGAATTCCAACCGATCGGGTGACCTTCACCCGATCGGTTCATCTATAGCCGATTCCTCTGAAGGACGACCCGGTCACACCACCCGCTCTCCTCTGCGCCCGGTTGAAGCTCCCGAAGCCCGATGGCCGAAGCAACAAGCCGCTTACCCGATCGGTTGACATTTCAACCGATCGGGTGGCCTTTTCGTCCCCTTTCGCACACCGCTGCTCATTCATTGAAGATCTGCTATCATTCCAGAAGGATTTTGGGTGATCTCTTATTTTTTTAGCGTCGGCATCGTCGTTAGCTTTCCAACGATAGGTCGCATGCCCAAATCCGATTTTTCTAGATTTTTCTGGAATTTTCTGAGCGCAGCTATGTGCTGAAACTGGCTGCAGTCTGGAATTTCATTTCACCCGATCGGTTGACTTGTCAACCGACCGGGTGAGACCTGTTTCTGCGAATCTAAGCTCTCTGTTTATTCCACCCGATCGGGTGGGCCTTTTTTGACAGTTCTGGACCCGAACTGTTAAGGTTTTTTGGGGGGTTTATAAATAGAAGTTGGGGGACGACTTGGAGAGAGTTCTCTTTCAGTTTTTAGGGCTTTTTGCCCCTTCTCTTGTGAAGCTTAGGGTAGATTAGATTAGGTCTTGGCTCAATAAATCTTGTACCGGATTGTTGGATTCGAATCAAGATAAGTATTTTTCTTCTCTCATTTTCTATTGTATTGTGTTGTTTTTATTTTGCTCAATGGTGAATGTTTGTATGTTATTTGCTTTGCTTGTTTTTATGTTTCTCACCATGGAGTAGTGTTGATGAACCCTAATACGGGTTAGGGTAGGATTGATGCTTGGGTTGTTTCATTTGACTTGGTTGCATGGCATGTGTTCGATGAAATGTGTCAATGGGGATGTCTAGCAATCTGGGTCCAATTCGTACGGCAACACACTAGTTGTGTTGGGGGTTGGGGTCCGGTGCTTGTCCAGTCAAGATCCGCTTCGATGCATTGCTAGAAATCACATTCGGCCTATTTGGCCATTAGGGTTACGCGGGGGTGTTTCATTGTCATTGGCGGGAGAAAGACCGCCTCTGACCGTCGGGCCAAGGGGGAATAAACTTGGCGGTTGACTCCCTAGCCATAGCTCACGCCCCTAGTGTAGACATGGAGTCCTCGCGCGTGGGAACGGCTTGGACAAAGTGTTGGGAGTTATCATTGTGGCCTTAATGCTCCCGGTTGCAGAAGGTGTTAATGGACATGGGAATGCCCACCGTCCGAAACCGGGTAGGCCTAGCGTGCTTGGCACCGACCGGAATATCGGGCCATTGACGCTAGGTACCACCTTTTGGGACAATGTCTCACCCTGGATCAAGTCAAATGCCAAGTGTCATGAGTGCTCTAGCCCGTGTTAGCGGGGATTCATTTCGTGTCCTTTTCATTTCTTTCTTTTATTTCTACACTTCCCACCCACATCATCCGCGTAGCTAGCACACGACCTAGGCGAGGCTAGTAGCCATTCAAGCCATCCACCTCCCTGAGTTCGATAAACCCGCACCCTACACTAACCGTGCACTTACGGTAAAACGACACCGCGCCCAAACCGTAAACGGGGCGCCGGTCAAGTTTTTGGCGCCGTTGCCGGGGAGGCGTTCGGTTTGATATTAGCTTAGCTTGGGTTTGTTAGTCTACGCATAAAAACAAAAAAAAATTTCTTTTTCTTTTTTCTTATTATTTTTTAAAAAATATATTCAATAACCAAGAAATTTTTCCCCCACCATTATATTATCTTTTTGTTATTCTCTTGTACTATTGACGCTCCTCTCTAGTTTTCTTATTTTTGTTGTCCAGGTATCTTTGATATTACCATGTGGAGATCAAATTTCGATGCTCATATGGGAGGATACGATCCTTATCCAGTTGTGGTTTGTGAGACTTGTGGGATGGCGGGGCACGTGTATTATGATTGCCCATTTACGCTTGAGAGCCTCCCCCCGCTCCAAGGCCAAACATTTTCCCACAACCTTAGCCCAAACACCTCCCATCCATTTCCTCAACCTTATACCCCTCCACAAACACAAGAAGAATCAAGCCTCGTGTCTCTCCTTGAAAGTGCCATGTTTAACCAAGGTCAAATATTACAAAACTTGATGGTACCAATCACCGAGCCGACACCGAGGAGAGGGGATGAAGGAGAGGATATACCCACCTTCATGGTTGAGACCACCATGCCATCGGCCACCATAGACACATCTCATGCCGATGCCCCAATTTTCCCACACTACCACTTGGATGACGAAGCATTTTTTGATGATGATAGTGAGGATGGGGAGATTTCTCTAGGATCTGTGGGAGAGACTTTTCATCTTTATCTGGATACCCCATATGAGTCCTATGAGAGCACCGAGGAGACCACAGAGCTTATGCATACCGGCGAGGAGGATGTGCGTGAGGACGACGACACCACGACCACATACGAGTGGTCTGCTCCACATCCACCTCCACAGCCATCTCTGTCACAGCTTCCTCCTTGGTCGGTGGTCAACCATGAGGATGTCATTCAGGACATCGGGCAGATGGAGGAGCATGAGCATATCGTCGAGGAGGATGTGCATGAGGGCTTGGATACGATTATCCACTTCATGGAGCCCGAGCCACATCTACCTCTACCGTCATGCTCCACTTCTTCTGCGGCTGAGCATCTACTTGAGCATATTGCCCCTATTCAGGGAGATTTTCATACTCACTCTCACTCCACATTTGAGTCTCGCTTTTCACGTCCTATTTCTTAGACTCATATATATTTGACACACCATCTCTCACAGGACACAGGATCGACTTCCCTTGAGGTATGCTGCGGTGTGTCACCACCTGGAGAGCAACTTCACATGGAGAGCGGGGATTTGATCGTCGCTAGCACAGAGGATAGCATACCATTTCCCAGGAGTGTTCGCCACATTTCATATATTTTACCATCATTTACCGGCGACTATATCTGGGATACATTTATTTTGGGAAATAATTTCTTGCCATGGACTAATGCACCTCGTCCTTTGCAGGTCACAAGTGGACACCTACGAGGGATGCTTGGAGGTGCATTGCTTGGGTCCATTGGCACACGTGGCACAGCGCTTCTGGTGGAGCCACAGAAGGAGCAGTTAGAGCAGCTATCTACCCCGCTCCAGATCTTGGATCCACCTATGCTCAGGTGTATCCTAATCCAGTAGTGTAAAAATTTACCGCTTTCTAGTTTAGGTTTGAATAATCTCGTCTCCTCTAATTAGCGAGGGGAGCGTATCTAGGGTTTGCTTTTGCATCTTAATAACCCTTCATGTCGTGCCCTTCTATCATTTCACCCCACATCCTCTTCCGAGGAGAACGAGCAGACTGTCTCTCCTGCATTCTGATTTCTTTCTTTTCCGATTTTCCCCTAGCATATTTCTGCATCTCATTGATCATATCATTTTGCTAGCATTGTCATGTTCAGCTTGGGGGAAATCGACTTTTGTGTGCTTGTTTTCGTGTGTCGTTGTCGCGTGTTTGTGTCTTTGAGTCCTTCGTTGCGTTTTATATCTTTTATTCTGTATGTTTCTTTTTCTTTATTTTCCAGTTTCGTTCGTGTATTTTTCGTGTTTTTCATTTTTTGTGTCGGTGCGTAACTCCCCCCCATTTTCATTGCCCTCCCGTTTTCACTACTATTGCATTGAGGACAATGCAAGTTTCAGCTTGGGGGAGTCGCACTTCGTGGTCATTTGTCTCTTTTTCTTCGTTATTTGAGTCGTTTTTCTCCGTCTTTTTCTTTTTCTTTTCTTCTTTTGTTCTCTCTCTCCTAGAGATGACCCCATATGATGAATTGCCACAAAATCACACACACACCTAGCACGGCTTCGATAATCACATTCACTACCCTCAAGAAGCCGAGTCCTCTTGCATTTCATGCATCGTGGGTCCACTTAGCTTTCTTGTGAGTCGTGTGTCGTGACTAGCATTTGGTGTGCTTCTACCTTGTGATTATGTTTTATATACCTATTCTTGGTTGACCCCTAGATTATCATGCTTCGATTTGAATATGCGGTATTTGCTTCTACTATCTGCTTCTATATGCATGCTATATTTATATCGTATATTTCAATTCGCATGTGTCGGGATTCCACAAACAAGGACTAGGATAACCCATTTAGCCCATGCTCTAATTAGCGAGAATAGTTTCCTTTGCCCAAGTGTTTAGATTCCGACTTCCTTTTTGTTTTACTTGGTGCAAATCCCCTCGTCGTGTACCGTTCTCCCACTTGGGAGAGTACACATGTGTATAGCAAAAAACCCAAAAATCCAAAAAAAAAGAGAAAAGAAAAGAAAAACCCAAAAAGAAAAGAAAAGAAAAATTTTGTATAGCCCAAAATCCAAAAAAAAATACAAATACCTAAAACCCAAAAAAAAATTTCCCGTGTGAATATTTTTTCCTACTTGCCGAGAATAAAGGGAAGGCGAGAATTTGCACCGAGTGTTCTACTCCACATCATCTCAACCCCCATCGTTTTCGAAAACACTTGGCGTGGGAACTTTTTAGCTAGTATCTCGGCTATAGTGGTGTGATTTCCGTAACCCTAGTTGTGGAGTCCATGACACATGATATGTTTCGATTCTTGCTCTATTCTCATGCATGCTTGAGCTATATATTCACCGCTTTATTCGAATCGAATCGATATTTGGGTCTTTCTTTGGGTATGTGTATATGGAGCTTTATTTCACATCGTAGATAGTGACACCGTCTGCTAGCACACGACCGCACTCACTCGCGCTTCACCGCGTGGGCCCACGGCACTTGTCTGGACTCGTACTCCTTGGTTTAGTGATGTGATTTGGCATTTGCTTGCTTGGTGTGTCGTTTTTGATTTTGTTGGCCCTGACGGGCGATCTAGGATATTGAGTTCTCCTTTTCTCTCTTTCTCTCTATTTTTCCTCTCTGAGCTCCTACTCTCACTCGTCTTCCTCGAGGACGAGGAAGAGTTCAGCTTGGGAGATTTTGACGTGCGTTTATATTTCATATATTTGCGCATGTTTTCTTCCGTATTTTTCCGTTATTTACCGTCATCTTGTATTCGTTTTCTAGTGTTTTCTTGTTTTCTTTCACTTTTCCGTGTTTTTGGTATTTTGCAAGAATTTCTAGCATTTGGGACATAAAACGACGATATTATGAGTCCCCGGAGCAACGGGAGGAGTCACGCGTGATCCAGGGGGTCAAACGACCAAGATTGCCACTTTTCAGCCCCCACCCGATCGGTTGGACACAGCCAACCGATCGGGTGATGCACGCGTGCACGACCCGGACTGAAGTTGGAGCGAGGAGCAAAGTCAACCGACCGGTTCGCCGACCGGTTCATCCCAACAGAGTTCTCGGGAAAATGGAGCTGAATTCCAACCGATCGGGTGCCCTTCACCCGATCGGTTCATCTGTAGCAGATTCCTCCGAAGGACGACCCGGTCACGCCACCCGCTCTCCTCTGCGCCCGGTTGAAGCTCCCGAAGCCCAATGGCCGAAGCAACAAGCCGCTCACCCGATCGGTTGACATTTCAACCGATCGGGTGGCCTTTTCGTCCCCTTTCGCACACCGCTGCTCATTCATTGAAGATCTGCTATCATTCCAGAAGGATTTTGGGTGATCTCTTATTTTTTTAGCGTCGGCATCGTCGTTAGCTTTCCAACGATAGGTCGCATGCCCAAATCCGATTTTTCTAGATTTTTCCTGAATTTTCTAAGCGCAGCTATGTGCTGAAACTGGCTGCAGTCTGGAATTTCATTTCACCAGATCGGTTGACTTGTCAACCGACCGGGTGAGATCTGTTTCTGCGAATCTGAGCTCTCTGTTTATTCCACCCGATCGGGTGAGTTTCCACCCGATCGGGTGGGCCTTTTTTGACAGTTCTGGACCCGAACTATTAAGGTTTTTTGGGGGGTTTATAAATAGAAGTTGGGGGACGACTTGGAGAGAGTTCTCTTTCAGTTTTTTAGGGCTTTTTGCCCCTTCTCTTATGAAGCTTAGGGTAGATTAGATTAGGTCTTTGCTCAATAAATCTTGTACCGGATTGTTGGATTCGAATCAAGATAAGTATTTTTCTTCTCTCATTTTCTATTGTATTGTGTTGTTTTCATTTTGCTCAATGGTGAATGTTTGTATGTTATTTGCTTTGCTTGTTTTTATGTTTCTCACCATGGAGTAGTGTTGATGAACCCTAATACGGGTTAGGGTAGGATTGATGCTTGGGTTGTTTCATTTGACTTGGTTGCATGGCATGTGTTCGATGAAATGTGTCAATGGGGATGTCTAGCAATCTGGGTCCAATTCGTACGGCAACACACTAGTTGTGTTGGGGGTTGGGGTCCGGTGCTTGTCCAGTCAAGATCCGCTTCGATGCATTGCTAGAAATCACATTCGGCCTATTTGGCCATTAGGCTTACGCGGGGGTGTTTCATTGTCATTGGTGGGAGAAAGACCACCTCTGACCGTCGGGCCAAGGGGGAATAAACTTGGCGGTTGACTCCCTAGCCATAGCTCACGCCCCTAGTGTAGACATGGAGTCCTCGCGTGTGGGAACGGCTTGGACAAAGTGTTGGGTGTTATCATTGTGGCCTTAATGCTCCCGGTTGCGGAAGGTGTTAATGGACATGGGAATGCCCACCGTCCGGAACCAGGTAGGCCTAGCGTGCTTGGCACCGACCGGAATATCGGGCCATTGACGCTAGGTACCACCTTTTCGGACAATGTCTCACCCTGGATCAAGTCAAATGCCAAGTGTCATGAGTGCTCTAGCCCGTGTTAGCGGGGATTCATTTCGTGTCTTTGTCATTTCTTTCTTTTATTTCTACACTTCCACCCACATCATCCGCGTAGCTAGCACACGACCTAGGCGAGGCTAGTAGCCATTCAAGCCATTCACCTCCCTGAGTTTGATAAACCTGCACCCTACACTAACCGTGCACTTGCGGTAAAACGACACCGCGCCCAAACCGTAAACGGGGCGCCGGTCACAGCCCAAGGTATTGGCTAATCCAGGCTCAAACGACCGAAATTTTGGCTCCTACGACATCGATAGTGCATCACCATCGCTTTTCATTAGAAAATAATAAGAATCCACTCACGGGTTCAATACACAAACAACTACCATGGTTAACGATTTCTGGGACTCTCACGGATTTCGCAGACGTGTGGAAGATAAGAGTCTAGGAAATAAGAGTCCAAATGAGGAGCGAGGTGAAACCAGAGAGGTGGCTCGATCTTCATAGCTCAGGATGTTCAAGAAACTCGAAAACAAAATTAAAAGAAGGATATGAGCATCACACTCCAGAATAAGTGAAAGGAAATAGGGAGTGATAAGCTCTAGATAAGGATGGTTCACTGACCTGACAAATGCAAATAGCCAACCAACGTTGTAAACAATGTGACCTGCTACTTAAACCACTTGCCCAAACCACGAACACGAGTTTAACCAATCCACATAGCAACACACTTGGGTTGAAGCACGAATTGGGGGCTTTTGCATATTTGGATCACCAATCTTTATAAGGAAGATTGACAAGGCAAGGTTCCACAAGAGCTAAAGAAGGTAGAAACTCACATAATATGAGAGAACACTCATATTCTGAATTGATAATCTTATTGATGCTTGTTACAAAGCATTACATGCTCTATTTATAGGTAGAGCTTCGGAAACTAAAGAGAATCTTTAAAAGACACTAATTAAAGACCACTAATGGCTCTTGATCTCCCCATGAATTCAGATTTTAATGGTATGACTCTTCATCTCCCCATTAATTCAGAATTAATGGTACGACTCTTCATCTCCCTATGAATTCAGAATTAATGGTTGCACGTGACTCTTGATATTCCTCCATGAACTCTGAAGTTTGATTGCAAATGACTCTTCTTATTCTCCAAATAATTCAGAATTATCCAATCTTGGGCCTTAATTTTCTTGGGCATGGATTAGCAAGATTAAGGCTTGATTTGCTTCTTTTTAGCACAAATTTTTTGGGCCACAATGCTTCTACCTGGGCCCCAATTGCGTTTGCATTCTTTTTAGCATTCCTCTTGTCATTGGGCCTACATTTAGAATTAGGTCTTCAGTTTGTAACTTGATGGGCTGGTTCACATCATACTCCCCCTCTTGAAAAGGAGTCATACTCGACTCTTCAACATCTGGAGCAAAATAAGGAGACAGGTCAGAAACATTAAAAGTAGCACTCACACCATACTCACCTGGTAGTTGAAGCTTGTAAGCATTATCATTGATTCTCTCAAGGACTCGAAAAGGCCATCTCTCCTAGGCATGAGTTTGGACTTCCTTTTATCAGGAAACCTTTCTTTCCTAAGATGTAGCCACACCAAATCTTCAGGCTCATAAATCATCCACTTTCTTCCTTTGTTAGCTCGATCGGCATACTTTTGAGTCATTCTTTCGATATTCTGATGTGCTTTTTCATGGATCTGTTTGATAAATTCAGCTCGCTTCTTTCTATCCATATTAGCTCTTTCCTGCAAAGGTAGAGGAATTAAGTCAATAGGTGCAATATGATTAAATCCATAAATAATTTCAAAGTGTGACAACTTAGTAGTGGAATGAATAGCCATATTATAAGCAAACTCCATATGTGGCAGACACTCCTCCTAGTTCTTCAAGTTTTGCTTGATGATTGTTCTTAACAAAGAGGATAGTCTCATATTCACAACTTCAGTTTATCCATCGGTTTGTGGATGACAATTAGTAGAAAACAATAATTTTGTCCCAAGCTTGCCCTACAAAGTCTTCCAAAAATAGCTTAAGAATTTGGCATCTCGATCTGACAGAATGGTTCTTGGCATTCCATGCAGCCTCACAGCTTCCCTGAAGAACAAATTAGCAATGTTAGAAGCATCATCAACTTTATGACATTCAATGAAATGTGCCATTTTAGAAAATCTATCCACCACAACAAAAATAGAGTCATGTCCTCCTTTGGACCTATGTAGTCCTAGAACAAAGTCCATTGAGACATCATCCCAGGGGGGTACTAGGAATAGGCAATGGGGTGTATAATCCTTGTGAATTTACTTTAGATTTAGCCTTATGACATACAATTCATCTTCCCACAAATTTCTCAACATCTCTATGCATTCTAGGCCAATAAAAATGTTCACTAAGAATGCCTAAAGTTTTAGCAATGCCAAAATGTCCCATGAGACCTCCAGAATGTGATTTTATCATTAATAGCACATGCAATGATCAATTCGAAATGCTAAGTTTATCATTTCGAAATAGGAAGCCATCATGCAAATAAAATTTATCCCAACCCATAACTAATTTGCAGTGACTAAAAGCTTCCCCAAAATCAACATCATTAGCATACAATTCTTTAATAAGCTCAAAACCAGGAATCTTAGTATCTAACATAAAAAGAAGAACATACCTACGTGATAAAGCATTGGCAACAACATTTTCTTTACCTTTCTTGTGCTTAATCACGTATGGAAATGATTTGATGAATTCAATCCACTTAGCATGCCTCCTATTCAGTTTACTTTGACTCTTAATATGCTTTAATGCCTTATGATCAGAATGAATGACAAGCTACTTAGGCCATAAGTAGTTTTGCCAAGTTTCTAACACTCTAACTAATGCATATAATTCTTTATCGTATGTACGATAGTTAAGAGTAGGGCCACTTAGCTTTTCACTAAAATATGCAATGGGTTTACCTTCTTGCATTAGAACACCTCCTATGCCAATCTCACTAGCATCTCATTCAATTTCAAAAGTCTTACCAAAATTAGGAAGTGCCAGTAAATGTGCTTGAGTTAGCTTCTCTTTAAGGATTTGGAAAGCTTTCTCTTGAGCTTCTCCCCATTTGAATCAGACATCCTTCTTGGTCAATTCATTCAATGGTGCTGCCAAGTGTACTAAAATCCTTCATAAACCTTCTGTAAAAGCTTGCAAGTCCATGAAAACTCATGACTTGTCCAACAGTTGTAGGGGGTTGGCCAATATTGGAATGCTTTAATCTTCTCTTCATATGCTGCAACACCTGTGCAACTAACAACAAAGCCAAGAAAAACAATTTTATATGTGCAAAAATCACACTTTTTCAAATGGCCAAACAATTTCTCCTTTCTTAGAACCTCTAGAATTTGTCTAAGATGATCCACGTGTTCATCTAAGGTCCTGCTATACACAAGGGTATCATCAAAGTAAACAACCATAAATTTACCAATGTAGGCACGAAATACATGATTCATTAACCGCATGAATGTGCTAGGTGCCTTAGTTAATTCAAAAGGCATAACTAACCATTCATATAATCCATGTTTAGTCTTAAATGTCGTTTTCCATTGATCTCCTTCTTTCATTCTTATTTGATGATAACCACTTTTTAAGTCAATTTTAGAGAAGATAGTTGAACCAGATAATTCATCTAGCATACCATCTAACCTAGGAATAAGATGACGATATCTTACCGTGATGTTGTTAATGGCTCTGCAATCAACACACATTCTCCAAGTGCCAACTTTCTTGGGTACATGCAATACCAAAATTGCACAAGGACTGAGTCTCTCTCTCTCTCTCACGTATCCCTTGCTCATCAACTCTTGAACTTGCCTTTGAATCTCCTTATTATCTTCAGGATTAGTACGGTATGCTGGACGATTAGGCAAAGATGCCCCAGGAATAAGATCAATTTGATGCTCTATGCCCCTAATTAGTGGCAAACATGGTGGTATCTCATCAGGAAAGATATCTTCATATTCCTGCAAAAGAGATAAAACAACAGTATGCAAAGCAGAGGTTGAGTCATTAGTATTCAACATCGCCTCTTTGTACACAAGTTCTAGGAGGTTTTGTTGAGAAAACAAAGCTTGCTTAATCTCACTTTTTTGCCATTAGAAAACTCTTCTCTCCTTTTTGTCTTTTCTCTCCTTTTCTTTTTGAACTTCCTCTCAGTCTACTCTCTTTTTCTCCACTCAAATCTTGCATCTGTTTCTCACTCTCATTTTTACTCTCTTCTTGTTGAATCATTTTTCCTTTCTCACTTTCCCTTTTCTTTTCTCTTTTTATTTGATCTTCTATTATCTGTTTTGGAGATAATGGAAGGAGGGTTACAGTCTCGGCTCAAAGTACAAAAGAATAACGGTTTAAGTACCCGTCATGTGTTACACGACGATCAAACTGCCACGGTCTGCCCACCAAGAGATGACATGCTTTCTTGGGAACAACGTCACAGATTATTTCATCTCTATATTTGCCAATAGAAAATAGGATTGTGACCTTCAACTCTCCACATTCATTGAGCCATTGTAGCTTGCAGGGTTGTCGATGCTTGAAGGTTGGAAGACTCAACTTCTCCACTAATCCAGCACTTGCTACATTGCTGCAACTTCCTCCATCTATGATTACAATGCATACTTTCCCTTGGACTAGGCAGCGTGTGTGGAAGAAGTTCTCTTTTTGGTTGTTCTCTTCCTCCTTCATTTGAATGATAAGTGTTATTCTAGTCACAAGAAATTCTCCTTTGACGGCAATTTCTCTGTCATCATCTTCAAGCAGCATCTCACTTTCTTCATCAGATTCTTCTTCTTCAACCTTCCAGTTACCATGGTTATTGATGATCATGGTGCGCTTGTTAGGGCACTCGCTGGAAATGTGTCCTCTCCTTTGGTGACGTGCGTTTATATTTCATACTAGTCATAACCCGTGCCCGTGGGCACGGTTCATTTAAGATTCCCCCCCCCCGCAAAATCTTTGTTAAAATTATTTCCACATCCAAAATTGTACGGAACAACAAATAAGCGTAAAAATATTTAGCGGCACGGGCGCCTTCGGTGTGGAACAATAAATTCGATGCAAATGCATTCGAAATGGAATAACAAATTCGGCACGGACGCCTTCGGCACAGAACAACAAATTCAGCACGGGCGCTTTCGGCGCAGGACAACAAAGTCAGTGCAAAAAAATTTGCGGGCGCCATCAGCACGGAACAATAAATTCGACGTAAAAAAATTCGTCGCGGGCGCCTTCGGTGCAAAAAATCTTTGCTCTCCAAAAAAATATATCCACAGCCAAAATTGCACGGAATAACAAATTAGCGTAAAAATATGTAGTGGCACGGGCGCCTTCGATGCAGAACAACAAAGTCGACACCTGTGCATTCAACACTGAACAACAAATTCAACACGGTCGCCTTCGGTGCGGAACAATAAATTCGGTGCGGGCGCCTTCAGCGTGGAACAAAAAATTCGGCGTAGAACAACAAATTAGGCGCGGATGGCTTCGGCGCTAACATCAAATTCGGAGCAAAAAAATTTGTGGCCTTTCGCTGCTCTCCCCAAAAATTATTTCCCCTCCAAAAAATTTTAGGGCACGGACACGTTCAGCGTGGGCACCTTCGGCACGGGGGGAGGGGAGAGGGAGGGGGAGAGGGAGGGGGGAGAGAGAGAGAGAGAGAGAGAGAGAGAGAGAGAGAGAGAGAGAGAGAGAGAGAGAGAGATCCCCCAAAAGCTTGGGTTGAGTATTTTTCCACCAAAAGTTTTATTTTCAAATACAAATTTCAAATTTTAAGTATTCAAACCAAATTTCAATTTTCAAAATTTTCCCCCCAATTTCCCCCCAAAACTAATCCTTGTCATCAACTATTGTTTGTCCCAGTTAGCATTTACTTGTCCATGTAGGACAAAGGCCGCTATGTACGACAACATTCAAAAACCTCCCTCAAATGTATTATGGATACGTAGGAGCTATAATCCAAGTTAAAATGCATAGCCTTAACACTGAACTTATGACCCTTATTTAATTTTTCTGAATAAAAGTAATCTATTGTCTCATCTCTTGTGATAAATTAAAGAGAAATGGCATGCATACAGGCTTCTGTTGCTGCTTGCAAATATATAAAATTAATCGACATTACACATAAATTTAGTTAGGATATTTACATGATAAAATCTGATATCAAATATTTTATTTAAGAATTTATCAATACATTCTGCCATTATCGATACACCAGTATCGATACACCATTAAAGTATCATGGTTAGACTTACCAAAAATTTCTGAATTTTTACTCCTCAAGTTGTAAACGCATGAATCCATGTATCTAATTTCAGATGGCATGCACATAGCATGCACTGCTCATTTCAGATGGCATGAATCCATGTATCTAATTATGTTCGTTGGCAGGAATTGAGTTATGAATTCTAAGACTATTATATAATAGACTAATGCAACTCTGACTTTTTTACTGCAGTTAATATTTCATATCACCATATAGAGGCTTATCATATCCTTAGATTATGCGACAACAATACATATTCATTCATAATTTTCTTTCCCATATAATGATAGTCTCCTTTCACTACAAATCCCAGTCTTTTCTAGTAAAATTCTAGATATAATCAAACTCCAAATCGCACGGTTGCCTCGGACTACGTTGCTATCATTACACGGTTGCCTCAGACTCCATGTATCATTGCACGGTTGCCTCGGACATCTTTGATATCGATCCTATCTCTGCAAACTTATATGAAGAAATGCATTTCAAATAATAATTTACGTGCGCAATCATTTATCATTGCACGGTTGCCTCGTACTTCTTTGCTATCAGTCCTGTCTCTGCCAACTGCAATAGCCTTCAAAGTCCTGTTAAAATTAACATTGCTAATCTCAAGTCAAATAAATCAGCAACGTTTGTAGGCATTGCCAATCCTTAATTTTGTCAGGATTAGCATGTGAACATTCTGAACATTGCCAATCAAAGTTCACATGTTAATCTTGTCACGCCTAGCTACCATAGCCTGCAAAAGTATCAAAGTTCACATGCTAATCCTGTCACCCCTAGCTACCATAGCTTGCAAAAGTTTACAGAAAAAGGATTAAGGAATCAAAGTTACGGTTATATGCAAAACTTGTAACAAATTGAAGATCTGATATGCACCTAAAACATGATGTTCAAAATAGAATTACCAGTGTTAACTAAAGTAAAATTTGTTTTTTTAGAAAGAAAAAAGTTCCAGTTCATACTACAAAATATATCGTTCTACTGTTGTTTTCTTCTTGAGGCATGAAGCTCTTGCCCACTTCAGTTTCAATATGCTTCCATATGGATGATATTCATTTATACAAAATATAAATTATCATTATTCCATGCTGCCTTTTTATCTCACAGCAATGTTCAAAACGTTTGAAGGATTAGCATGTGAACATTCTGATATGCCTGTAAACTTTGATTCCTTAATTCCTCAATCCTGTTAAAAATAATGCCCAACCTGGCAAAGTCCTGTTAAAAGTATTGCCAATTTCAAGTCATAGAAATCAACAACGTAATCAAGTTTTTTATCCCATGACCATACTGCCTGCATGTGAAAATTTGATTTGCAAATATAGTGTTTTTTGCCAAATTTGCAGTCAAACAATACATCATGCTAATTCTCAGTCATATTGCAAAATGGGACCAATTTGAAACCAAGTAATCATATCCAAATACATCCAGAAAAACCAGAGCCCAATCTATTATGCATTTGAGGGAGTTAAATTTTTTTACAGGATACAGTAAAGATGTTTTGATTGCAATTTGCATTGTTTGAAGGCATTGTTTGAAAACTTAGTTAACAACTTGTTGATATGAAACTGTTAATGAAATGTTACTGGAATGTTGATATGAAATGTTGATATGAAATGTTGATATGTTGATGAAATGTTGATATGAAGGCATATGTTGATATGAAACTCAGATATGAAACTCAGAAAGCCTTTATTACATGCATCTTCTTTATTTTTTTTCCACAAATACGTCTGCTCTAGTTAAAATTTACATACACACTGCATGTCCCCATGTTTCAATAATATGTGAGACTTTGTTTGAGTAAGATAGGAATGAATATGACAAAATGTATCGATATTTACTTGATGTAGGTTCTTCTCGATGACTAAGCTGACCATGAGAAGCTCATGGCCAGTCTTCAAGCGAGGCTTGCCCTTGTAACAGTAAGGATTGCTATGGACATGAAAATTTGCCATTATTATAACTAAATATATTAATTACGTTAATTAAGGCCACATGGTTTAAAATGGAATTTTAATGTCTTACCTCTTTTCTCCATTCTGGATTTTTGATGGCACAATCGATGATGTCTTCAGTGGGGATGATCTTCCACGTTGGGATGATCTTGCACAGTTTGGTCAAGATGTTGACAACCATTAGATGAGGTCTCATCTCCTCAGCAATCTGGAGCGAGTTAATAAATTAATTATCCATCATTTTAAGTAACTTGTTTCATTATGACCTTAAATACTAAAGTAGAGCCATCATGGGAGCGAAATTTAGGAAATATGATGATTTTTTTAAAAAACATTGAAGGGGCCAAACCTTGTACATGGGAGCAACCAAAATAGCTCCATCCCAAAAAATTGGCATCTTTCCATGCAATCTGAGGACCACAGCTCCTCCCATGGACTCCCCACGCAAAAACCTCTTCATCCTCTTGTTCTCTTTCCTCTCTATATGCAAAAAGTTAAGTCAACCAATAAATCACAAAAATTTATTTTAAAACTTTCTATCCCTGTTTTTTATTTAACTGGAGAATCTCAAGCTTGCTTGGGTGAAGAAATATCATGTTTGTCAAGGAGCGAGCACCACATCTCTATTATCAAGCAGTGCTGCAGTAGCCCTGATCGATAGCAACCTCGGCGTGTAGTTTAATTTAGGGTCACTTGCTGATGTATTTTCAATCGTCTGATCAAAGTTCATTCAAAATATGCCCAATTTGCATGTGTATTTGTACTCAAATTAACATAAGATCACATAAGCAGATAACAAAATAATGAATACTCACACATCTTCGTTTCCTTGCACTAAATTCAAAAGCAGATAATGAATACTCATATTATCAAGATCAATTCGTTCCAATTGTGCCTAGATCTCTAGAATTATATGATAGCCAAGGTTGAACTCAAAATGATGAAGGTTACAT
The DNA here is from genome assembly GCA_030789695.1 of Scilla litardierei. Lineage (NCBI taxonomy): Eukaryota > Viridiplantae > Streptophyta > Magnoliopsida > Asparagales > Asparagaceae > Scilla > Scilla litardierei. The sequence goes on along the minus strand of CM061131.1, from coordinate 88,785,436 downwards.
ACCCAGAGTTATGGTCTCAATTATTCAGAGAATTTTCCTTATATCGCTAAGATATCCTCTGTTAGACTCGACTTATTGGCATCAACACTTTATTAGCAGTTACATCAACTGTGATATTACAAACACGTTCTTTAGAACTATCATTTGTAGTCTCATTAAGTAACATAATTACAACAACAACAAAAAAGCACCATGGACTATATCCTGTATGTACCAAATAGGTCCATCAATGATGATAAAAAACATAAGGACTTGGTGCCAATCCTTGATATAAGCTATGATATATGGAACAGATGTCTTCCATTGTGAAGATTAAAATTTGGAAAAAAAGTGGGAAAATGTGTAAAGCTGTATTTCATATTCATTGGGTATGAGAATTGGTATGAGAAATGTGTAAAGCTGTTAAGACGACAACTGAATTATGAATGCAGTTGTTGCCTACTAAACGTTAACACTTTAAAAGCAATACAACTCCACAGCTGGTATTATTATTTAAAATGTAGCTATTGCTATCTTAAAGATCAATCAGATGGTCAATAATCAAATTAATTCATCTCTCATGATTTGATGCAATTGTGACAATGTGAATATCATTGAGACTTGGATGCAAAAGTAACTTAGCTGACCTTTTCAAAGGTTATTTCTGCCACTCCACTTCTATAGAGCTCATGAACCATAGCCACCAACATAATTTTGGTCAGTCTTGAACTGGTTTTCATTATCTACAACAAAGAAAACATGTTTTCTGAAAATGCAAGGTAGTGATTTTAGAGATACAATCTTTTAGATATTACATGTTCTTTGCAGTTTCTACTATTGTCAATAAGGAGTTAAAAAACATTGGACCGCATGATGGAAGGGTAACATAGTAGTCATGTAACCTGAATATGTGGTGCCTGGAACACTTCCTGGATAGCAGCTTCAATGTCCGGCTATATAATTTACCCGAGATGACCTAAATTATAGAGGCTGCATTTAGTATTCACAATAATCTTAGTAAATAAAAGACGCAGCAAGATACTCAGGGTGATAGTATTTGAATCCCACCTCAGGAGCTGCATAGTTGGGACTCCCGCAGCTAGTCCTCAAAAAGTGCCCATCACGCATGATGTTATTCAAGCCAAAATCTGCAATTTTAACCTTGCACTTCGAATCCAATAGCAAGTTCTCCGGCTCCAGATCTCGAACTACCATGTTTCAAGTTCTCCGGCTTCAGATCTTGATGAACTACCAAGGAAATCATATAGGTTTCTTTATAAGTCAAATCAAAGAAGATCTAAGATCAAAGATCAAAGATCAAAGATCAAAGTTGATTATTGTCATAAGGAAGATCCAAGATCAAAGTTTACATGTGAGGATGATCCAAGAGGTGCTTCAAGGATGATCCAAGAGGCGCTTCGAGGAAGTTTGCGAGGCTGGAGGAGGCTGGTGGAGAAGAGGCTGAAGCGGATTTTGGGAAGAATGCGAGGAGGCGTGGGGAGGAGGCGAGGAGATTTGGGGAGGAGGCGAGGGGGTTTTTGATAGGCTTACCCAAATATTTGGGGTTTTTTCATAGGCTTTCTCATTGGGTTGTGGGGTTTCGAGAAATGCGGTTTCGAGAAACAGGCTTTACGTCTAGGAGATCGAGAAACAGGCTTTACCCAAACATTAACCCTCTCTGTTGCCAGCTGACCCCACCACCCAAAGAAACCAAAGCATGCTGTGGGGGTTTTTGAGCTGAACCCATGTAAATTACATCAACCCATATCATCCATTGATTTGCCAAGATAAAATCTCATCCGTCTTTTATCTTGTCCTAGTCAGCCCTAGGATTCAAAAAACACTATCAAATGTATAATAGATATTCACACACGTTTTCTTCTGTGTTTTTCCGCTATTTCCCGCCGTCTTGTATTCGTTTTCTCGTGTTTTCTTGTTTTTCTTTCACTTTTCCGTGTTTTTTGTATTTTGCAGGAGTTTACCGGCGTAGGGGACATATAACGAAGATATCATGAGTCCCCGGAGCAACGGGAGGAGTTACGCGTGATCCAGGGGGTCAAACGACAAAGATAGCATCTTTCAGCCCCTCACCCGACCGGTTGGTCACTTCCAACCGATCGGGTGATGCACGCATGCACCACCCGAACACAAGTTGGAGCGGTCAGAAAGTCAACTGGTCGGTTCAGACACCGGTTCACACGTCCCAACTCTCTGGAATTTGATGTTGAATGCCAACTGATCGGGTGACCTTCACCCGATCGGTTCATCTGTAGCCAATTCTCCGAAGCCAAGACACGGAGAGCTCAACCGACCGGTTCACACGACGGCGTGAAGATCCAACCGGTCAGCTTCAGCCCTCAACCGACCGTGCCGTATGACCGGGTGAAGTCCCATGCTGAGCTACCGAAGAACGAAGCAGGTCACCCGATTGGTTGACTTTTCAACCGATCGGGTGATATCGTTTTCTATATATATGACCCCTAGGTTTTCCAGAAACGGGAGTTGTTATTTTTTACTGTTTTTCTCTCTCTCTTGACGGCTGTAATTTTTCAGATATTAGTAAGTTGTCTGATCTTTGTTAAACTTTAATATAGTATTATTTGCATTGCTCTTACTACTTTTCAATCGCCTGATCATGTTTCTAACGGTCGATTTTGATTTAGATTGCTTTTTAGTAAAGATGTGTGAGTAGTTCCCAAATCTGGGATTTTGGTGGAAACCCCTTCGTAGGTTCTCCCCGATGCGTCCATAGGACTAGGAAATCAACAGGGATTAGGAATCTATCGGTTACGTGGGGTGTTTTATTGTCATCGACGAGAAAAAGACCGCCTTTGACCGTTGGGCCAAGGGGGAATAAACTTGGCGGTTGACTCCCTAGCCATAGCTCACGCCCTTAGCGTAGACGTCGAATCCTAGCACGCGGGACCGGCAGGATGAGATGTTGGGAGTTATCGTTGCAAGCTTAGTGCTCCCGGAGTCGGTCAGTGTTAATGGACATGGGAATGCCCACTGACCGAACTCGGAAAGTCCGGCGTATCATCCTGGGCACCGACCGGAATATCGGGCCCATGGGACGCTGGTACCACTCTTAGAGGCAACGTCTCACCATTAGACCCTAATTTCGATCGTTGTCCTACCCGTAGGCCGTATCGACGAGAATTGCACGATAGGGTGGAAACCGAAGTCCCGGGTTTTCCCTTTATATTGTTTATCCCTCGCATTCTATTTTCCGTGACAACCCATCTACCGATTTGGGCTAGCTCGCCCATGGGGTGAATCCGGTCCTTCTTGACACAAGCACAACCACGCCTCCCTGAGTTCGACCCCCAAGCCACACTACGACACCGTGTGCTTGCGGTTATAAATATTTAAATCTCACGCCCCCAATTATATATTGCACACATCTGACGCGCAACAGCGGGGGACGTCAAGCTTTATGGCGCCGTTGCCGGGAAGGCAACGTGCTTGTTATTTTGGGATCTCATGAACCCTTGAGTCTAGCTCTCATCCCAGTCTCGCGATAATTTTCGCACTCTACACTTTTTGATTTCACTTGTAAATATTGTAAATAGTAGTTGTATAGAACTGATTGACTGAGTCACAGTGCTGCTATCGCTGCATTCGCCTCCCGTTTATGCAACCCGTGCTTTTGACGTGTTTGCTATCTGTGCAGTTCTCTCTCTCCTTTCTTATAGGTTTTCTGCCCCATGACGAGGATGTTGTATGCCGTTTCGGGCGATATCTGGGATCATTCGCACCACATCCGCTGTTTGGCACAAACCATGGCAGAATCCCTAAATGCTTCGAATATTCTAACCCTTCTGTCAGCCGCTGTGGAAAATCAGAGAAGTTATCATGATATGCAGCAGGATCCAGTCACGACAACTCTCCTTCCTCCTGATGATGTGGTGTATATCGACATGCCCAGTTCCGGATTCGGGGGTGAGGAATTGTTCACGGAGTACGGTCAGGAGAACCACCATGCAGAGTCTGAGGGTTGCGTTGGACAGGGGCCGATCTATTCCTTGCAGACTTTTATCGAGCATCCCGGATCTTGGGACAATGAGGAAGCTGGGAGCAATGGTGGGGAATCATCGACTATTGAAACATGTTTTCACGTCGAAGCTTTCTTCCCCGAGAATTATTATGAGCTTGAGAAAGACCCGGCACCTTCCTCGGTTGCCCTCGCGATGCCTTGCGAGGGTTTGCCACGTGGAACCACGGCTGGGAGTGAAATTCCGAACACTGACTTTCGAGAGATCCACGAAGAAGTCCTTTCACTAGAGGATGCTCAGCTTGAGAAATATGCATCGGGACCTCATGAAGTTGAGATGAAAGAGTTACCCCCGGGACTAAAGTATGAATATTTGGGGACGGGCTCGACCCTGCCGGTCATAGTGAACTCCTCGCTGCCTGAAGACCAGATGACCAAACTTCTTGGTGTTTTAAAAAGGTTTAAGAGTGTTTTCGGATATGCAATTGAAGATTTAAAAGGAGTTAGCTTAGGCCGCTGCTCACACAGGATACTGCTTGAGGATGAGCAAGCCTCCTCGATTGAGCCACAGCGGAGGCTAAATCCCATAATGATGGAGGTGGTCAAAAAGGAGATTGTTAGGCTTCTACATGCCGGTATCATATACCCTATCTCGGATAGTCGCTGGGTAAGCCCGGTGCACGTCGTACCCAAGAAAGGAGGAATGACGGTGGTTCGCAACGAGAAAAACGAGCTCATACCTACAAGGACCGTCACAGGGTACCGGATGTGCATTGACTATAGAAAGCTGAACAAAGCCACGAGGAAGGATCACTACCCTCTCCCTTTCATTGAACAGATGCTCGAGAGGCTGGCGAAGCACAACTACTTCTGTTTCATGGACGGGTACTCCGGATTCCTTCAGATCCCTATTCATAACGATGACCAGGAGAAGACGACTTTCACTTGTCCATTTGGGACATATGCTTATAGGAGAATGCCGTTCGGACTTTGTAACGCCCCAGCTACATTCCAAAGACTAATGTCCGCTATCTTCTCTGACTACTCCCAGGATATCATGGAGGTTTTCATGGACTATTTTTCCGTCTATGGAACTGAGTTTGACTCATGCCTCAGCAATCTAACTAAAGTCCTGGAGAGGTGTCAAGAAAAGGGACTTGTCCTGAACTGGGAGAAATGCCACTTCATGGTCCAAGAAGGAGTTGTGCTGGGACACGTCATCTCTTCGAGGGGAATCGAGGTTGATAAGGCAAAAGTTGAGGTGATTGAAAAGCTCCCGCCACTGCTCAATCTTCGAGGAGTTCGTGGTTTTTTAGGACATGCGGGATTTTACCACCGCTTCATAAAAGACTTCTCAAAGATTTCCAGGCCGCTGACCCAACTCCTAGTGAAGAACGTGCCTTTCGTCTTCGACGAGGAGTGTATGGAAGCCTTCCGCCATCTGAAGCAAGCTTTGATTTCCGCGCCCGTAATACAGCCACCGGACTGGAATCTACCCTTTGAGCTAATGTGCGACGCTAGTGATTATGCCGTTGGTGTCGTCTTGGGGCAGAGGAAGGATAAAAATCTGCATGTTATACATTATACGAGCAAGACCCTTGACGCCGCCCAAAGAAATTATACTACCACGGAAAAAGAATTGCTAGCGGTCATCTACGCCATGGACAAGTTCCGGCAATATCTCGTTGGTGCTAAGGTGATCGTGCACACAGATCACGCGGCTCTCAAATACCTATTGAGCAAGAAGGAGGCTAAGCCGCGGATCATTAGATGGATTCTCCTCCTCCAGGAATTTGACCTGGAAATCAGAGACAAGAAGGGGCGGAGAATGTCGTCGCCGATCACCTGTCCAGAATGTCTACCCTCGATTTGAATGCTACTTTGGTTGATGATTCACTCCCTGACAAGCATCTTTTCTCCGTCTCTTCCGCTTTGACCCCTTGGTACGCCGACATTGCAAATTATCTGGCTTGCATCGTCGTCCCCCACAACGTGAGCTACCAGCAGAAGAAGAAATTCTTCCATGAGGTTCGCAAATTTTATTGGGACGACCCCCATTTGTACAAAACCTGTAATGATGGGGTGATACGAAGATGCATCCCTGAAACTGAAGCGACCTCTATAATTTCCTATTGCCATGGTCAGCAATGTGGAGGGCATGCGAGCACCTATAAGACGACTGCGAAAATTCTCCAAAGCGGATTCTACTGGCCAACCCTCTTCAAAGACACCCATGCTTATGTCCAAGCCTGCGACAAATGCCAAAGGACGGGGAATATCTCCAAGCGGAACGAGATGCCTCAGCACTACATCCTAGAGGTAGAGATCTTCGATGTGTGAGAAGTGGACTTCATCTGATCGTTCCCTTCCTCTTCTGGGAACCAGTATATCTTGGTAGCCGTGGACTACGTATCGAAGTGGATTAAAGCGATAGCCAGTCCAACCAATGATTCCAGAGTGGTCGCCAATTTCTTTAAAAACAACATCTTCCCGCGGTTCGGTGTACCTCGAGTCCTGATCAGTGACGGAGGGAGCCACTTTATAGAGAAGAAATTCGAAGCTCTCTTGAAAAAGTACAGTGTACAACACCGGGTGGGGCGTGCCTACCACCCGCAGACTAGCGGCCAGGCGGAAGTTTCTAACCGGGAGATCAAGAGCATACTAGAAAAGACAATGGCCAACTCTAGGAAGGATTGGTCATCAAAACTTCCTGACGCGCTTTGGGCTTACAGGACGGCATTTAAAACTCCGATCGGCACAACCACCTACCGGCTTGTCTACGGGAAGGCATGCCATCTGCCCGTGGAATTGGAACATAAGGCATTTTGGGCAATCAAGAACCTAAACTTTGACGCCAGGGAGGTTGGAGGGCACCGGCAGTTATAACTTAACGAGTTCGACGAGATCCGGCTCAATGCTTATGAAAATGCCCGGATCTACAAGGAGAAGCTGAAGCGGTGGCACGACAAGCGCATCCTGAAGAGGGAATTCAAGGAAGGAGACTTAAGCTCAAGTCAAGGTGGTCGGGACCTTTCCGTGTCACCAAGGTCTTCCCGCATGGGGCTATTGAGATAATGGGAAGAGATGAGCCATTCAAAGTCAACGGGCAACGCCTTAAACACTATGCGGTAGGAGAACCAGCATTCTATCCGGTCGGATTCTCAGCGACCGACGACTCTTTCTCAAACCCTCCGGATCCTAATTGACCACCATATGAGGCGTCGAGCAAACGACGTTAAACAAAAGCGCTTCATGGGAGGCAACCCATGTTCTAAACTCTCACCCTTGTTTTTAGGCTTATTTTTAACTTGATTATTTCTATTTTAATAATTAAATCCAGCCACGAGATCATCCGTCGAGAAACTTAGGCCATTCGTGAATTTCTGCAAGAAACAAGCCCTCACCCGATCGGGTGACTACTCAACCGATCAGGTGAGACGTATCAGACGATGGCTGTATCTGCTCTCCTTGCGAACCTGTCGGGTGAAGCATTGCGTGACCGGGTGGCAGACCGTGTGAGAAGGGCCGAATTTTCGGGAAATTTAGGGGTTATACCAACCGATCGGTTGAGTGAAGCCGCTGTCGTGTGATTGATCGGGTGAAAAGTTACAGACTCGCGGGAAAAAATAGGAAGCGATCAACCGATCGGGTGAAAACTCACCTGATCGGTTCACCTGTAGCTGTTGGCCGACCAAAGATTTTCGAGACTTATCCACCCGATCGGGTGAATCCTCACCCGATCGGTTCGTTTTCACCCCTTTAAATATCCCTGTCGCATGATTTCATCCACCCGACCCCCAAACTTCCATTCGCGCGACCTCTCTCCCTCCAACTGCCGAGTCAATCTCCTCCATCCACCCCACTGCCCCTAGATCTTTATCCCCACTCATTCCCATACTCCACCACCGTCGCCACCTCACCATCAACAACATTCTCTCATCAAACGTCCATACACTAACCCTAACCCCCAAATTTTCGAAAATTTCTATTCTTGTCGAATTAACGAGCGACGGCTTCCCAAATTGCTTCCTTATATTGCGTGGGGCCTTTCGGGTGCTTGATGTTACAACGTTGATGGGTAACCTCTTTCCACTCTTCACATTTATTTCATTTTATGTAATGTCTTGAATTTGTGTTTGCACACTTTATCTGCTTCATCATCTTCATAGACACCATATCCTGCTCAATCATTCTTCCCCTCGCCGTCACCATGTCTGGGAAGGGGAAGGAAATAGCCTCTTCGTCACGCAGACATCCCCTATACGGTCCCTTCTCCCCATCTTTCCTCGGCATAAACCCTTTGTCCGAAGAGCAATTTGATCGCTTGCAAGCCCTTCTTCATCGCCCAATGCGACCTACTCTTTTCGCCGACTTCCCCACCCTACAATCTCTTGGACTATTTAGGGGAGTCTGTGCACTTTTTCGCTTCATAGGTTGCGATTATCTTCTGCGTACCCACGCCAATACACATAGGAATCTCACACTTGAGTTCCTCAGTTCTCTCGAAATATCCGATCATGGCTTCACCTTCCGAGCCTTCAATTGTGATTTTTCCATGAGCTTCAACACGCTTAATGACATCCTATACTTTCCTCACCCTGATCGCCATGTTGAATGCTCAACTCTTGATCGATCTGACATCTTTTCTCGCTTTCGGGCTGACGGCGCTTGGCAAAGATTCACCCGATATACCACCTTTCCAGCGGTAGCCCTCGCCTCCTACATCATACACCCATGCTACCGTTTCGCCCATTGCTTCCTTGCCAACACCATTTTCGCTCGCGTTGATGTATCCACGGTGTCTAGGGATGAGTTGCTCTTTCTCTATGCCATGTCCCATGACCGGATTCATGGCAATATCCCTTTACCCTTAAACACCGCTCATTGGATCATCCACGAGATCCTATCCGTTAGCCGCGCAGCTTTCGGCTCTATCTGATGTGGGGGAATTGTCACTCTTATTGTCAGTTGTGTCTTGAGGATGCCGCCCGACCTCCCTATTGTCCCGGGACGTAGCCGTATCGATCGCGACTACTTGATCTCTATCGGTATGCTTACTCCTTTTGGGGAGGATCATGCAGCCTACCTCTATAGTCCTGCCTACACTCCTTTTGCCATCCTCCCACCCTCATCTCCGGAGCGCTTCCCCTTACGACTTACACACCTACTATGGGAGTTCTACCCAGATCCTTGGTACGCTTCACTCGTTCACTTCCCACCCATGGATCCTCCCGATTGGCACCCGTATGTTGGTCCACCCCGTCCCACCATCATTCACCATGATCCACCGATATATCCCGATCCTCCGGTAGTCCTGCCTGTTGCTCCTCCTTCGCACACCCTCTCCTTCGTCCTCGGAGGATTCCTTCTACCATTATTCACCACCCTCTTCGCCGTCTCCTTACCATTCTACCGCAAGCGACTCCGATTGACCTCCCCCTTGCATATCTCTGCATATTCACGATCACATCATATCGCTAGCACTGTCACGTCTAGCTTGGGGGGAGTCAAATTTTTCTGTGTGCTGTCGTGTGTCGTTTTTCTTTGTGTGTTTGTTTATTTGTCGTGTCGTGTGATTTTCTTTCCTTCTTTCTTTTATTTTTATTTTATTTTTATATTATTATGTGTCGTGTGGTGTGATTTTTATTTTTATTCTTATTTTCAGTTTCGTTTGTGTGATTTTCTTGTCTTTCGTGTCTTTTTGTGTCTGTGCGTATTCCCCCCCCCCCCATATTCATTGCTCTCCCGTATTTAATTCTATTGCATTGAGGGCAATGCAAGTTTCAGCTTGGGGGAGTCGCACTTCGTGCGTCATTTGTCTCTTTTTCATCGTTATTTGAGTCGTTTTTCTCCGTGTTTTTCTTTTTCTTTTTTTTCTTCTTTTTATCTCTTTCTCCTAGAGATGAACCCTATGATGAATTGCCACAAAAATCGCACGCACACCTTGCACGGCTTCGATAATCACATTCACTAGCCTTAGGAAGTCGAGTCCTCTTGCATTTCATGCATCGCGGGTCCACTTAGATTTTATGTGAGTCGTGTGTCGTGACTAGAGTTGGGTGTGCTTCTACTTTGTGATTGTGTTTTATATACCTGTCCAGGAATGACCTCTAGATTATCATGCTTCGATTTGAATATGCGGTATTTGTTTCTCCTATCTGTTTCTGCATGCTATATATATATCGTATACTTCATTTCGCATGTGTCGGGATTCCACAATTAAGGACTAGGATAACCCATTTAGCCCATGCTCTAATTAGCGAGAATAGTTTCCTTTGCCCAAGTGTTTAGATTCCGATCTTTTTTTTATTTTACTTGGTGCAAATCCCCTCGTCGTGTACCGTTCTCCCACTTGGGAGAGTGCACATGTGTATAGCCAAAAACCCAAAAAATTCAAAAAAAAAGAGAAAAGAAAAGAAAAACCCAAAAAGAAAAGAAAAGAGAAGATTGTATAGCCAAAAAGCCAAAAAAAAATACATATATCCAAAACAAAAAAAATATATGAGTGTGAATATTTTCCTACTTACCGAGAATTAAGGGAAGGCGAGAGTTTGCACCGGGTGTTCTACTCCACATCATCTCAACCCCCATCGTTTTCGAAAACACTTGGCTTAGGAACTCTTTAGCTATTATCTAGGCTATAGTGTGGTGATTTCCTTAACCCTAGTTGTGGAGTCCCTGACGCATGATATGTTTCGATTCTTGCTCTATTCTCATGCATGCTTGAGCTATATATTCACTGCTTAATTCAAATCGAATCGATATTTGGGTCATTTCTTGGATTTGTGTATATCGAGATTTATTGCACATCGTAGATAGTGACACCGACTGCTAGCACACGACCACACTCACTCGCGCTTCACCGCGTGGGCCCACGGCACATGTCTGGACTCGTATTCCTTGGTTTAGTGTTGTGTTTTGTCGTATGCTTGCTTAGTGTGGCGTGTTTGATTTTGTTGGCCCTGACGGGCGATTTAGGATTTGGAGTTCTCTTTTTTTTTCTCTCTCTCTCTATTTTCTCCCTCCGAGCTCCTACTCTCACTCGTCTTCCTCGAGGACGAGGAAGGGTTTAGCTTGGGGGATTTTGACGTGCGTTTATATTTCATATATTCACACACGTTTTCTTCTGTGTTTTTCCGCTATTTCCCGCCGTCTTGTATTCGTTTTCTTGTGTTTTCTTGTTTTCTTTCACTTTTCCATGTTTTTTGTATTTTGCAGGAGTTTACCGGCGTAGGGGACATATAACGAAGATATCATGAGTCCCCGGAGCAACAGGAGGAGTCACGCATGATCCAGGGGGTCAAACGACGAAGATAGCATCTTTCAGCCCCTCACCCGACCGGTTGGTCACTTCCAACCGATCGGGTGATGCATGCGTGCACACCCGGACACAAGCTGGAGCGGTCAGAAAGTCAACCGATCGGTTCAGAGACCGGTTCACACGTCCCAACTCTCTGGAATTTGATGCTGAATGCCAACCGATCGGGTGACCTTCACCCGATCGGTTCATCTGTAGCCAATTCTCCGAAGCCAAGACACGGAGAGCTCAACCGACCGGTTCACCCGACGGCGCGAAGATCCAACCGGTCAGCTTCAACCCTCAACCGACCGTGTCGTATGACCGGGTGAAGTCCCATGCTGAGCTGCCGAAGAACAAAGCAGGTCACCCGATCGGTTGACTTTTCAACCGATCGGGTGATATCGTTTTCTATATATATGACCCCTAGGTTTTCCAGAAACGGGAGTTGTTATTTTTTGCTGTTTTTTTCTCTCTCTTGACGGTTGTAATTTTTCAGATATTAGTAAGTTGTCTGATCTTTGTTAAACTTTAATATAGTGTTATTTGCATTGCTCTTACTACTTTTCAATCACCTAATCATGTTTCTAACGGTCGATTTTGATTTAGATTGCTTTTTAGTAAATATGTGTGAGTAGTTCCCAAATCTGGGATTTTGGTGGAAACCCCTTCATGGGTTCTCCCCGATGCATCCATAGGACTAGGAAATCGATAGAGATTAGGACTCTATCAGTTACACTGGATGTTTTATTGTCATCGGCGGGAAAAAGACCGCCTTTGACCGTTGGGCCAAGGGGGAATAAACTTGGCGGTTGACTCCCTAGCCATAGCTCACGCCCTTAGCGTAGACGTCGAATCCTAGCGCGCGAGAGCGGCAAGATGAGATGTTGGGAGTTATCGTTGCGAGCTTAGTGCTCCCGGAGTTGGTCAGTGTTAATGGACATGGAAATGCCCACTGACCGGACCCGGAAAGTCCGGCGTATCATCCTGGGCACCGACCGAAATATCAGGCCCATGGGACGTTGGTACCACTCTTAGAGGCAACGTCTCACCATTAGACCCTAATTCTGATCGTTGTCCTACCCGTAGGCCGTATCGGCGAGAATCGCACGATAGGGTGGAAACCGAAGTCCCGGGTTTTCCCTTTATATTATTTATCCCCCACATTCTATTTTCCGTGACAACCCATCTACCGATTCGGGCTAGCTCGCCCATGTGGTGAATCCGGTCCTTCTTGACACAAGCACAACCACGCCTCCCTGAGTTCGACCCCCAAGCCACACTACGACACCGTGCGCTTGCGGTTATAAATATTTAAATCTCATGCCTCCAATTATATATTGCACACATCTGACGCGCAAAAGCGGGGGACGTCACTTGGCATTTGAAGCATCTTATGTCACGGCTTCTAGAAGTATTTGCTTCAGTTTGCGTCTTCTTCAGAATATCAGCTGTCTTCTCAACTTTCTTCGAAGTATTCTCCTTCAAACTAGATGTAATATCTCTCTTTGAACTTGTCTTCCAAGGGCTAAAAGAATCAGAGCCATTCCTTGCAGCATTTCTCCTCTTCAGTTGTTGTTCTACCTTGATGGCTTGGTGGACCATCTCCTGAAACTCTACATAGTGATGCATCTCTATAGCATCAATAATAGCAGGATTAAGGCCACGCAAGAAATGAGCCGTTGTTTCTTCTCTATCCTCCATCACATTTGCTCGAATCATGGCAATATCCATCTCTTTGTGATACTCATCTACACTCTTAGAGCCTTGATTGAGTCGTTGCAGTTTTTGATGAAGTTCCATATGGTAATAAGATGGAATAAACCTCCTTCTAATGGTTGATTTCATTTCCATCCAAGTACTAATGGGATGTTCTCCATATCGTTATTTTTTCCTTTTGCACACAATCCCACCAAATAAGAGCATAATTAGAAAACTCAAGAGCTATAAGTTTCACCGTGTTACCTTCACAGTAGTCATGGCATCAGAAAATTTGCCCAACATGCATTTCCCACTCCAAATACACATCAGGATCATTTTTGCCTTGAAAAGAAGGTACTTTGATTTTAATTCGACCAATGTTGTCTCCTCAATTTCTATGCCTCCTTTGTACATCACGATGAAATCTCCTTCTTCTTGGATGGTGATCTTCAAATTCATCCACATCAACTTGGCTCTCCATATCTCAATGATGTTGTTCTTGATTGTTTGAAGGATTTTGTTGTGTAGAATGATGCAAATCATAGAACAACTTCAAAGGATCCAGTTCAAGTGCCAATTGGACCAGTTACGTGTTTGCGAGTAAAGAGGTTCAAAGATGTACTCAACGGGCTGATTCAAGAGATCTGGGCTCAAGCAAATTCATGGAGGCCCATTGAGCATGGGACATGTGTTCAATAAAGATGGCTCAACATGATTCAAGTTCTAGAAGAATCCAACTATGGGTAGCTTAAATTCAGCAAGTAAATTGGCATGTGGTGGATTAATCTTTTTGGAAGGTTTGAATGCCAAATACTCTATTTGGAGGGCTCGCAAGCGTAAAAATTACTTTCCTTTTCTATTTTTGGAAGGCGTGAATGCCTAGAAATTACTTTCCTTTTCTATTTTTGGAAGGCTTGCATGCCGAAATAATTACTTTCCTTTTCTATTTGTTGGCAAGTGATTGGCCAATTAATGGCTGATCTGTAGCCATAATTTTAGCCTAAATTTTAGGAACTTTCCTTGTAATTTTTATCCTATTAAAAGGCACCTAAGCAATGGAAAATGCAGTTGATTTTTCGATAAAATTTCTGAGAGAATTTCTCTTTGGTTCTTTGAAGAACTATTCGAACTTATCGGAGTTTTCCATGGCATTCACCATCGACATATCAAACGAATTGTCACCACCATTTGCGGCATCTTCCTTAAACCGAGGTTCTTGTTCGCAATAAGCAATGGGTGAGGTCATCTATACTGAGGTTCTTGCTTTTGTCGTACAACGGGTCTAGGTCTCTATCCGAATTCTGATTATAAAACGATCTTGGGTTCCCCTTCGCTGTCGGGTCTCGTCGTTCCTGGCAAGGTTCACATCATTTGGTATCATAGCTTTAAGTCTAAATCAAGATTGCCTATCTTTTAAACATAAAAAACCGTTCTTTTCGTTATTCCGTATTCTTTTAGCTCACTCTAATGGATGAAGGAGGGCATTCTAGCCCTCAAACGAATGGAATCTTCATTTATAAGCTTCCAATAGTGTGTCACCATCGTTTTCTACCGGAAAATTACAAGAATTTACTCTTGGATTCAAAACACAAGCAATTGCACCCATCTCTGATTTCTAGGACTCGTGCAGATTTTGTGGGAGTTTTGAAGGAATATAATGACAAATGGAGAGTAAACGTTGTTTCTATGCAGAGAGGAGGCGTTATCTCTAGTCCGACGAAAATGAAATTAGAATTACCCAACGGTTGCCCAAAATAGTATGTTTGAAGCATTTTTAGTTTCTGGCCAACCTAGCTCACTCTAATGGATGAAGGAGGGTATTCTAGGCCTCAAAAGATCGAAATCTTCATTCTTAAGCTTCCGATAGTACGTCACCATAGTTTTTACCAAAACAACTACTTGAATTTACTAATGGATTCAAAGTCAGAGACTCGCACGGAATTTGTGGGAGTTTGGGAGGAATATGAGGACAAATGGAGAGTAAACGTTGTTTCTATGTGTAGAGGAGGTTGTTTACCCTATTCCCACGAAATCTCTATTGGAATTACCCAACGGTTGCCCAAAATAGCAGGTTTGAAGCATTTTTCGGTTTGTGACTGCCCTAGCTCACTCTAATAGATGAAGGATGTCATTTTAGGACTCAAACGATCGAAATCATCGTTCCTGAGCTTCCGATCATGCGTCACCATCGTTTTCTACCGGAAAATTTAAAGAATTTACTCTTGGATTCAAAAAACAAGAAATTGCACTTGTCTTTGATTTTTAGTACTCGCTCAGATTTCATGGGAGTTTTGGAGGAATATGAGGACAAATAGAGAGTAAACGTTGTTTCTATGGGAAGTGGAGGTTGTGTCCTCTATTCCTACGAAATTTCAATTGGAATTACCCAACTGTTGCCCAAAATAGAAGGTTTGAAGCATTTTTCGATTTCGGGCTGCCCTAGCTCACTCTAATGGATGAAGGAAGGAGGGCATTTTTGGCCTCAAACGATCAAAAACTACCTTCCTGAGCTTTTGATAGTGCGTCACCACCGTTTTCTTTCGAAAACTACGAGAATTTACTGTTGGATACAAAACACAATCAATGACACACGTCTCTGATTTCTGAGACTCGCACGGAATTCATGATTGTTTTGGAGGAATAAGAAGTCAAATTGAGAGTAAACATTGTCTATATGCAGAGAGGAGGTAGATTCGTCTATTCCTACGAAATTTCAGTGGAATTGCCCAATGGTGGCCCAAAATCATTTTTTGGTTTCTGGCTCCACTCTAATGGATGAATAAGGGCATTTAAAGCCTCAAACGATCGAAATCCTCGGTCCTGAGCTTTCGATAGTGCATCACCATCGTTTTCTACCGAAAAATAATAAGGAGTTACACTCGGATTCAAAACACAAGCAATGGCACCCGTCTCTGATTTTGGGGCTCGCACGAAATTTGGAGGAGTTTTGGAGGAATATGAGGACAAATGAAGAGCAAACATAATTTATATGCGTAGAGGATGTTGTTTCCTATATTTCCACGTAATTTAATTTCAAATTGCCCAACGGTTTCCCAAAATAGTTGGTTTAAAGCATTTTTCGGGTTATAACTGCCCTAGCCCACCCTAATGGTTGAAGGAGGGCATTCTAAGCCTCAAACAATCGAAATCTTTGTTCCTGAGCTTCCGAAAGTGTGTCACCATCGTTTTCGACAGAAAAACGACACGAATTTACTCTTGGATTCAAAACAGAAGCAATTGCACCCATCTCTGATTTCTGGGACTCGCGCGGATTTCATAGGAGTTTTGAAGGAATATGGTGACAAATGGAGAGTAAACGTTGTTTCTATGAGAAAAGGGGGCTGTTTTCTCTAGTCCCCATGAAAATTCAATTGGAATTACCCAGCGGTTGCCCAAAATAGCAGGTTTGCAGCATTTTCATTCTGGCCGCCCAAACTCACTCTTAAAGATGGAGCATTCTAGGCCTCAAATGATCGAAATCTTCGTTCCTGAGCTTCCTATAGTGTGTCACCATCGTTTTTATGGAAAAACTACACGAATTTACTCTTGGATTCAAAATCAGAGATTCGTGAAATTCGTGGGAGTTTTGGAGGAATATGCGGACAAAGGGAGAGTAAACGTTGTTTCAATGCAAAGAGGAGATTGTTTACTCTATTCCCACTCCCAGAAATTTACTATTGTTGGCACAAAAGACATGATTCATTAACCTCATGAATGTGCTAGGTGCATTAGTTAACCCAAAAAGCATAATTAACCATTCATACAATCTATGTTTAGTCATAAATGACGTTTTACTTTCATCTCCTTCTTTCATTCTTATTTGATGATAACCACTTTTTAAGTCGATTTTAAAGAAAATAGTTAAACCAGATAATTCATCTAGCATATCATCTAACCAAGGAATATGATGATGATATCTTACCGTGATGTTGTTAATGGCTCTACAATCAACACACATTCTTCATGTACCATCTTTCTTGTGTACAAGCAATACTGGTTCCAACACAAGGACTGAGGCTCTCTCACACACGTATACATTGCTCATCAACTCTTGAACTTGCCTTTAAATCTCCTTAGTATCTCCAGGATCAGTGCGGTATGCTGGATGATTAGGAAAAGATGCCCCAAGAATAAAATCAATTTGATGCTCTATGCCTCTAATTGGTGGCAAATCTGGTGGTATCTCATCAGGAAAGACATCTTCATATTCTTGCAAAAGAGATAAAACGACACTAGGTAAAGCAAAGGTTAAGTCGTTAGTATTCAACATCGCCTCTTTGTACACAAGTACTAGGAGGTTTTGTTGAGAAAACAAGGCTGGCTTATTCTCACTTCTTTTTGCCACTAGAAAACACTTCTTTTTGCCACTAGATGCAATTGGGGCCCAAGTAGAAGCATTGTTGGCCCAAAAAAGTTGTGCTAAAAAGCAAATGAGACCTTAATCTTGCTAATCCAAGCCCAAGAAAATTAAGGCCCAAAGTACAAATAATAATTCTGAATTCTTGGGTAATATGAACAGTCATGTGCAATCAATACTTCAGAATTCATGGGGGAATATCAAGAGTCATGGATAAGATCAAGAGCCATATCATTTTAAATCTGAATTCACGGGGAGATGAAGAGCCATACCATTAAATATGAATTCATAGGGAGATGAAGAGCTATACTATTAATTCTGAATTCATGGGGAGATGAAGAGCCATTGGTTCTCATTAATTAGTGAGTCTTTTAAGTTTCCAAACTCTACCTATAAATAGAGCATGCAATCCTTTGTAACAAGTATCAATCAATCAGATTTATCAATTCAGAATTGAGTATTTTTTCAAATTGTGAGAGTTTTCCTACATCTTTAGCTCTTGTGAAATCTTGCCTTGTCAATCTTCTATATAAGATTGGTGATCCAAATTCGCAAAAGCCCCCAATTTATGCTTCAACCCCCGTGTGTTGCTGTGTGGATTGGTTGAACTTGTGTTTGTGGTTGGGCAAGTAGTCTAAATAGTAGGCCGTGTTTCTCATAACGTTGGTTGGCTATTTGCATTTGTCAGGTCAGTGGACCGCCATTATCTTAAGCTTATCATTCTTCATGCGTTCCTCATATCTGTGTTTTAAGTTTGTTTCAAGTATCTTGAACACCCTACGTCATGAAGATCGGGCCACCTCTCTGGTTTTACAACATTTGGTCTCAGAGCCCCAGCTTGACTCGGTAGGTTTCTTTCAATCATTTCATTGCTTCAAAAAAATTATGTTTCAAATTTTTTCCTTTCCTCTATTTCTGTAAAAAAAGAAACTTCACCTTGATTTTATCTTTTAGTGTGTAAGACTTTTATTTCATCTTCGTATTTTAGAGAGCTATATTGTTCTTATATCATTCAAAAGTCAAATCTGTTTGTTGTTGTTTTATATACAAGCACCCAAAAAAGCAAAAACAAAAAACAAAAGCAAAAGAGAAAAAATCCGAAAAAAAACAAAAGCAAAAAAGGCACAGCTTGGCAAAAAACGAGAAAGAAAAAAATACTATGATGCTCAAATCAGTTCTTACATTCTATTATCTTACAAATTTAACAGATCTTATTGTTGCATTTTTGTCTTGCACTACTAAGAATTCCCTTCTTTTCATTGAATCCCTACTCCAGACCTAATCCTACTTCAGGCCAAAACCCCATCCATTATTCACAATTTTACCAACCACAACTACATACTTGGTTGAAGTGAGTAATTGGTATTATTGGATCACTTAACAAGGATTTGGGTTGCATGCGAGCTAAGGATAGATTCTGAGGGAATTGTGAGTTAGTGAGATTATTAAGAGGGTATATTTTTTTCTTTCACTAATATGGCAGGAAATCCAGAAGATATTACACGACACGGAGAAACATCTTTTCAAATACAAGCATTGGTGATCCAAATTCGCAAAAGCCCCCAATTCATGCTTCAACCCAAGTGCGTTGTTGTGTGGATTGGTTAAACTTGTGTTCATGGTTGGGCAAATGGTCTAAGTTGCAAGTCGTGTTTCTCATAACGTTGAAATTCTCCTTCTGCAGCAATTTCTCGATCATCATCTTTAAGCATCGACAACCCTACAACAAGTTACAACGGCTCAATGAATGTGGAGAGTTGAAGGTAATAAAACAAGTCACAATCCTATTTTCTATTGGGAAAAATAGAGATGAAATAATCTGTGACGTTGTTCTCATGAAAGCATGTCATTCTTGTTAGGCAGACAGTGGCAGTTTGATCGTCATGTAAAACATGACGGGTACTTAAACCATTATTCTTTTGTACTTCAAGGGGAGGTAATAACTCTCCCTCCATTATCCCCAAAACAAATACCGGAAGATCAAATTGTGAGAGTTTTAATATCTTCTTTAACTCTTGTGAAACCTTGCCATATCAATCATCCTTTTAAGATTGGTGATCCAAATTTACAAAAGCCCACAATTCGTGCTTCAACCCAAGTGCGTTGATGTGTGGATTGGTTACATTCGTGTTCGTGGTTGGGAAAGTGGTCTAAGTAGCAGGTCGCTTTCCTATAACATCGGTTGGCTATTTGCATTTGTCAGGTTGGTGAACCATCTTTGTTTAGAGCTTATCACTCCCTTTTCATTTCTCTAAGTTTGGAGTGTGTGCTCATATCCTTCTTTTTAAGTTTGTTTCGAGTTCCTAGAATAACCTACACCTTGAAGATCGGGCCACCTCCCTGGTTTCACATCATTTGGAATCAAAGCCACAGGTTGTCACGGTAGGGTTTTTCAATGATTTCATTGCTTCAAAAAAAATTCTGTTTCTATTTGTTTCCTTTCCTCTATTTCTACAAAAAAGAAACTTCTCCAATACTTCAAAATAATTCCAAATCACCTTGATTTTATCTTTAGTGTGCAAGACTTTTGTTTCATCTTCCTGTTTTAGAGAGCTATTGTTCGTATATCATTCAAAAGTCAAATTTGTTTGTTGTTGTTTTTATACAAGTAAAGAACCCAAAAAAAACAAAAAAAAATAAAAGCAAAAGAGAAAATATTCTGAAAAATAAAAAAAAAGAAAAAAAGTAAAGCTTGGCAAAAAACGAGAAAGAAAAAAATTGTGGTACTCAAATCAGTTCTTACATTCTATTGTCTTACAAATTTAATAGCTTTTATTGTAGCATTTTTGTCTTGCAATACTAAGGAATTCCCTTATTTTCATTGAATCCCTACTCAAGAACTAATCCTTCAGGCCAAAACCCATCCATTATTCACAATTTTACTAACCACCACAACTACATCCTTGGTTGAAGTGAGTAATTGGCATTATTGGATCTCTTAATAAGGATTTGGGTTGCAAACGAGCTAAGGACAGATTCTGAGGGAATTGTGAGGTGGTGAGATTATCAAGAGTATTTTTTCTTTCACTAACATGCAGGAAATCCAGAAGATACTACACAACACGGAGAAACATCGTTTCAAATGCAAGCATTGGTGAGCCATCTTGAGAGATTGTTTGATAAAAACCTAGAACGAATACATGAACGATTAGATCAAATGGAGAATCAAGATTCTACAAAACAAAATCCTCCAAATAATCAAGAACAACCTCATGGAGATACGGAGAGCCAAGTTGATGGGGATGAATTTGAAGATCACCAGCCAAGAAGAACGAGATTTCATCGCGATGAACCAAGGAGACATAGAAACCGAGGAGACAGCAAATTAAAATCAAAATACCTTCTTTTCAAGCCAAAAATGATCCCGATGCGTATTTGGAGTGGGAAATGCGTGTTGAGCAAATTTTCTCATGCCATGGCTACTCTGAAGGTAACAAGGTGAAACTTGCAGCTCTTGAGTTTACTGATTATGCTCTTGTTTGGTGGGATCAGGTGCAAAAGGATAAAGAACAATATGGTGAATGTTTCATTAAAACTTGGACGGAAATGAAATCAACCATGAGAAGTGACCGGCGCCCCGTTTACGGTTTGTGCGCGGTGTCGTTTTACCGCAAGTACACGGTTAGTGTAGGGTGCGGGTTTATCGAACTCAGGGAGGTGGATGGCTTGAATGGCTACTAGCCTCGCCTACGTTGTGTGCTAGCTACGCGGATAATGTGAGTGGAAGTGTAGAAATAAAAGAAAGAAATAAAAGACAAGAAATGAATCCCCGCTAACACGGGCTAGAGCACTCATGACACTTGGCATTTGACTTGACCCAGGGTGAGACATTGTCCCAAAAGGTGGTACCTAGCGTCCATGGGCCCGATATTCCGGTCGATGCCCAGTACGCTAGGTCTACCCGGTTTCGGATGATGGGCATTCCCATGTCCATTAACACCGACCGCAACCGGGAGGATTAAGGCCACAATGATAACTCCCAACACTTCGTCCAAGCCGTTCCCACGTGCGAGGACTCAATGTCTACGCTAGGGGCGTGAGCTGTGGCTAGGGAGTCAACCGCCAAGTTTATTCCCCCTTGCCCGACGGTCAGAGGCGGTCTTTCTCCCGCCAATGACAATAAAACGCCTCCGCGTAACCCTAATGGCCAAATAGGTCGAATGTAATTTCTAGCAATACATCGATGCAGATCTTGACTGGATAAGACACATGACCCCAATCCCCAACACAACTAGTGTATTGCCATACGAATTGGACTCAGATTGCTAGAAATTCACATTGACCCATTCCATCGAACACATGCCATGCAATCAAGTCAAATGTAAATTTCCAAGCATCAATCCTACCATAACCCGTATTAGGGTTCATCAAACACTACTCAATAGTGAAGAACATAAAACAAGCCACAGAAAAGACATACAAACGTTCACCATCAAACAAAGTAAATACAATACAAAACAATGGAAAACAAGAGAAAGAAATACTTATCTCGCGTTCGGATCAATCCTTTACAAGATTTATTGGAAGATAAAACCTAATCTAACCTAACCTATAACTCCCAAGAAAGGGGAAGAAAAGTTGCTGAAAAATGGGAGAGAATCATCTCCAAGTTGTGCCCCTACATGTATTTATAAGCCCCTCAAAAAACCCAATGGTTCGGGTCCAGAAAACCCAGCAAAACTGCCAAAGCAGGCACACCTGATCAGGTGGAAGTTCACCCGATCGGGTGGAATGAAACAGAGACTTCAACTGCTGAAAATTGGCTCACCCGGATGGCCACCCGGACACCAACTGATTGGTTGAATTGGAAATCCAGACAGCATCCACTTTCAGCACACAGCTGCGCTCAGAAAATTCCAGAAAAATGTAGAAAAATCGGATTTGGGCATGCGACCTATCGTTGGAAAGCTAACAAAGATGCCGACGCTAGAAAAATAAGAAATCACCCAAAATCCCTCTGGAATGATAGAAGATCTTCGATGAATGCATCAGCAGTGCGCGAAAGGGGATGAAAATGCCACCCGATCGGTTGAAATGTCAACCGGTCGGGTGAGTTCTTAATCGCTTCGGCCATCGAGGTTCATGAGCTTCAACCGGGCACTGAGGAGAGCGGATGGCGTGACCGGGTCGTCGTTTGTTGATTTTCAGCTTCAAATGAACCGATCGGGTGAGATGTCACCCGATCGGTTGGAATTCAGCTCCA
The DNA here is from genome assembly GCA_030789695.1 of Scilla litardierei. NCBI lineage: Eukaryota > Viridiplantae > Streptophyta > Magnoliopsida > Asparagales > Asparagaceae > Scilla > Scilla litardierei. The sequence continues at coordinate 88,762,905 of CM061131.1, read as the reverse complement.
ATTTCCCGAGAACTCTGTTGGGATGAACCGGTCGGCGAACCGGTCGGTTGACCTTGCACTTCGCTTTAGCTTCAGTCCGGGTCGGACACGCGTGCATCACCCGGTCGGTTGGCTGTGTCCAACCGATCGGGTGGGGGCTGAAAGATGGCAATCTTCGTCGTTTGGCCCCCTGGATCGCGTGTGACTCCTCCCGTTACTCCGGGGACTTATGATATCTTCGTTATGTGTCCCCTACGCTGGCAATCTCCTGCAAACACACAAAAGCACAGAAAAGTGAAAGAAAACTAGAAAACATGATAAAATGGATACGTGACGGCGGAAAGTAATGGAAAAACACAAAGAAGACATGCGTGAATATATAAAATATACACACACGTCAAAATCCCCCAAGCTGAACCCTTCCTCATCCTCGAGGAAGACGAGTGAGAGTAGGAGCTCGGAGGGAGAAAATAGAGAGAAAGAGAGAAAAAGAGAAATCTAAATCCTAAATCGCCCGTCAGGGCCAACAAAATTAACAACGCCACACCAAGCAAGCAAGCGACAAATCACAACACCAAAACTAAGGAAAACGAGTCCAAACGAGTATCGTGGGCCCATGCGGTGAAGCACAAGTGAGTGTGGTCACGTGCTAGCAGACGGTGTTACTATCTACATTGTGCAATAAAGCTCTATATATGCATATCCAAGAAAAGACCCAACTATCGATTCGATTTGAAATAAGCGGTGAATATATAGCTCAAGCATGCATCAGAACAGAGTAAGAATCGAATCGTATCATGCGTCAGGGACTCCACAGCTAGGGACTAGGAAATCACCACACTATCACCTAGATAATAGCTAGAAAGTTCCTATTCCAAGTGTTTTCAAAAACGATGGAGGTTGAGAAGATGTGGAGTAGAGCACTCGGTGCAAATTCTCGCCTTCCCTTTTTTCTCGGTAGATAGAAAAAATATTCACACAGGAATTTTTTGGGTTTTGGGTATTTGTATTTTTTTGGATTTTTGGCTATACACATTTTTTTCTTTCTTTTCTCTTTTCTTTTCTTTTTGGGTTTTTATTTTTTCTCTTTTTTTTTGGATTTTTGGGCTTTGGGATATGTACTTGTGTACTCTCCCAAGTGGGAGAACAGTACACGATGAGGGGATTTGCACCAAGTAAAACAAAAAAGAAATCGGAATCTAAACACTTGGGCAAAGGAAATATTTCTCGCAAGTTAGAGCATGGGCTAAATGGGTTATCCTAGTCCTTTGTGGAATCCCGACACATGCGAAATGAAGTATACGATATATATATAGCATGCATATAGAAGCAGACAGTAGAAGCAAATACCGCATATTCAATATCGAAGCATGATAATCTAGGACGGCCACCTGGACACCCGGCTGCTGAAAATTGGCTCACCCGGACGGCCACCTGGACACCAACCGATCGGTTGAATTGGAAATCCAGACAGCACCCACTTTCAGCACACAGCTGCGCTCAGAAAATTCCAGAAAAATGTAGAAAAATCGGATTTGGGCATGCGACCTATCGTTGGAAAGCTAACGACGATGCCGACGCTAGAAAAATAAGAGATCACCCAAAATCCCTCTGGAATGATAGCAGATCTTCGATGAATGCATCAGCAGTGCGTAAAAGGGGAAGAAAATGCCACCCGATCGGTTGAAATGTCAACCGGTCGGGTGAGTTCTTAATCGCTTCGGCCATCGAGGTTCATGAGCTTCAACCGGGCACTGAGGAGAGCGGGTGGCGTGACCGGGTCGTCGTTTATTGATTTTCAGCTTCAGATGAACCGATCGGGTGAGATGTCACCCGATCGTTTAGAATTCAGCTCCAATTTCCCGAGAACTCTGTTGGGATGAACCGGTCGGTGAACCGGTCGGTTGACCTTGCACTTCGCTTCAGCTTCAGTCCGGGTCGGATACGCGTGCATCACCCGGTCGGTTGGCTATGTCCAACCGATCGGGTGGGGGCTGAAAGGTGGCAATCTTCGTCGTTTGGCCCCCTGGATCGCGTGTGACTCCTCCCGTTACTCCGGGGACTTATAATATCTTCGTTATGTGTCCCCTACACTGGCAATCTCCTGCAAACACACAAAAGCACAGAAAAGTGAAAGAAAACAAGAAAACACGATAAAATGGATATGGGACGGCGGAAAGTAACGGAAAAACACAAAGAAGACGTGCGTGAATATATAAAATATACAAACACGTCAAGAAGGAGGTTTATTCCATCTTATTATCATATGGAACTTCATCACAAACTGTAACGACTCTATCAAGGCTTTAAGAGTATAGATGAGTATCACAAAGAGATGGAGATTGCCATGATTCGAGCAACTATGGTGGAGGCCAGAGAAGCAACAATGGCTCGTTTCTTACGTGGCCTTAATCATGATATTGCTGATGCTATGGAGATGTACCACTATGTATTGCTTCAGGAGATGGTCCACCAAGCCATCAAGGTAGAACAACAACTGAAGAGGAGAAATGCTGCTAGGAATGGCTCTGATTCTTTTAGCCCTTGGAAGACCAGTTCAAAGAGGGATACTACATCTAGTTCAAAGGAGAGTACTTCAAACAAAGTTGAGAAGATGGTTGATATTCCAAAAAAGACTCAAACTGAAGCAAATACTTCTAGAAGCCATGACATAAGATGCTTCAAATGCCAAGGGAGAGGATACATTTCCAGCAAGTGCCCTAACAAGCGTACCATGATCATTAATAACCATGGTGACTGGGAGACTGAAGAAGAAGAATATGAAGAAGATGATGAGATGCTGTTTGAAGATGATGACGGAGAAATTGCTGCAGAAGGAGAATTTCTTGTGACTAGAAGAGCACTTAGCATTCAAATGAAGGAGGAAGAGAACAACCAAAGACAGAACTTGTTCTACACACGCTGCCTAGTCCCAAGGAAAAGTATGCAGTGTAATCATAGATGGAAGAAGTTGTAGCAATGTAGCAAGTGCTGAATTAGTGGAAAAAATTGAGTCTTCCAACCTTCAATCATCGACAACCCAACAAGATACAATGGCTCAAAGAATGTGGAGAGTTGAAGGTAACAAAACAAGTCACAATCCTATTTTCTATTGCAAATAAAGAGATGAAATAATCTGTGCGGTTGTTCCCATGAAAGCATATCATCTCTTGTTAGGCAAAACTGTGGTAGTTTGATCATGGTGTAAAACATGACAGGTACTTAATTCTTTTGTACTTCGAGGAGGGCTAATAACTCTCCCTCCATTATCCCCAAAACAAATACTGGAAGATCAAATTGTGAGAGTTTTTATATCTTCTTTAGCTCTTGTAAAACCTTGACTGTCAATCTTCTATATAAGAATGGTGATCCAAATTCGCAAAAGCCCCCCAATTCATGCTTCAACCCAAGTGTGTTGCTGTGTGAATTGGTTAAACTTGTGTTTGTGGTTGGGCAAGTGGTCTAAGTAGTTGGTCGTGTTTCTCATAACATTGGTTGGCTATTTGCATTTGTCAGGTCAGTGCACCACCATTATCTTAAGCTTATCATTCCTCATATGTTCCCAATATCTGTGTTTTAAGTTTGTTTCGAGTATCTTGAACACCATATGTCATGAAGATTGGGCCACCTCTCTGGTTTCATATCCTTTGGTATCAAATGATCGAAATATTTATTCCTGAGCTTTCGTTAGTGCGTCACCATCGTTTTCTACCGAAAAACTGGAAGAATTTACTCTTGGATTCAAAACACAAGCAATGTTATCCATCTCTGATTTTTGGGACCTGCACGGATTTCGTGGGAGTATTGGAGGAATATAAGGACAAATGAAGAGTAAACGTTGTTTCTTTGTGGAGAGGAGGTAGGCTCCCCTGTTCCCACGAAATTTCTATTAGAATTGCCCAACTGTTGCCCAAAATAGAAGGTTTGAAGCATTATTCAGTTTCTGGCTGCCTTAGCTCACTCTAATGGATGAATGAGGGCATTCTATGCCTCAAATGATCGAAATCTTTGTTCCTGAGCATCCAATAGGGCGTCACCATCGTATTCTATAGAGAAAATACCCGAATTTACTCTTGGATTCAAAACACAAGAAATTGCAGCCGTCTCTGATTTCTGGGACTCGCACGGATTTCGTCGGAGTTTTGGAGGAATATGATGGCAAATGGAGAGTAAACATTATTTCTATGTAAATATGAGGTTGTTTCCCTTATTCCCATGAAATTTCAATTGGAATTACCCAACTGTTGCCCAAAATAACTGGTTTGAAGCATTTTTTCGGTTTCTGGCTGCCATAGCTCACTCTAATGGATGAAGGAGTGCATTCTAGGCCTTAAACGATCGAAATCTTCTTTCCTGAGCTTACGATAGTGTGTCACAATCGTTTTCTACCGAAAAACTGCAAAAATTTACCCTTGAATTCAAAACACAAGAAATTGCACATATCTCTGATTTCTGGGACTTGCACGGATTTCTTGTGAGTTTTGGAGGAATATGAGAACAAATGGAGAGTAAACGTTATTTCAAATACGGAGATGAGGTTGTTTCCTTTATTCCCACGAAATTTCAATTGGAATTTCCCAACAGTTGCCCAAAATAGACGGTTTGACGCATTTTTCGATTTCTAGCTCCCATAGCTCACTCTAATGGATGAAGGAGGGCATTCCAGGCCTCAAACGATCGAAATGTTTATTCCTGGGCATCCGATAGTCCATCACCATCGTTTTTCTATAGAAAAACCCAAATTTACTCTTGGATTCAAAACACAAGCAATTGCATCTGTCTCTGATTTCTGGGACTCGCAGGGATTTCGTCGGAGTTTTGGAGGAATATGAGGAAAAATTAAGAGTAAACGTTGTTTCTATGCAGAGAGGAAGTTGTTTCCCCAATTCCTGCGAAATTTCAATTGGAATTGCCCAACGGTTACCCAAAATAACAGGTTTGAAGAATTTTTTCCGATTTCTGGCTGCCCTAGCTCACTCTAATGGATGAAGGATGGCATTCTAGGCCTCAAACGATCGTAATCTTCTTTCCTGAGCTTACAATAGTGCGTCACCATCGTTTTCTACCGAAAACTGCAAGAATTTACCCTTGAATTCAAAACACGAGAAACTGCACATGTCTATGATTTCTGGGACTCGCACGGATTTCTTGTAAGTTTTGGCGGAATATGAGGACAAATAGAGAGGAAATGTTGTTTCTATACGGAGAGGAGGTTGTTTCCTCTATTTCCACCAAATTTCAATTGGAATTTCCCAATGGTTGCCCAAAATAGAAGGTTTGAAGCATTTTTCAGTTTCTGGCTGCCCTAGCTCACTCTAATCGATGAAGGAGGGCATTATAGGCCTCAAACGCTCGAAATTCTCGTTTCTGAGCTTTCGATAGTGCGTAACCATCGCTTTCTACCGAAAACTACAAGAATTTACTCTTGGATTCAAAACACAAGCAATGGCACCCGTCTCAGATTTCTGGGACTCGCACGAAATTCATGGGAGTTTTGGAGGAATTAGGTCTAATGGAGAGTAAACGTTGTTTATATGCGGAGAGGATGTTGTTTCCTCTATTCCCATGAAATTTCAATTGGAATTGCCCAACGGTTGCCCAAAATAGCAGCTTTGAAGCATTTTAAGTTTTTGGCTACCCTATCTCACTTTAATGTATGAAGGTGAAGGTGAAGTGTGGATGAGTGAAGCAAGTGAAGGTGGTGTGTATGCAGATGTGTGTAGTGGTGTGTGTGTAGTGGTGATGGTAAGTGTGTGTTAGGGTTTGTGGCTGTGATGAGGGTGAATGAAGTGTGAATGTGAGGGAAGGCAGCATACCGACCAAATGTAGCGCAACAATCAAAACCCTAAGTGTGTGAAGCAGGAAGCAGGAAAAATTTGAAATTTAGGGGAAAGGGAAGAGTTTACTAAAGCTTCATTGCCATAGTCACTGCGAATCCAAGAAAATTGAGCTATTGATCTACTCCCAGTCGTAGCATTGGTCGAATTGAGGCTAGAGCTGTCGACCCTTCGATTCAAGCCCCAGCTTCTGAACTGCACCTACGAGCCCGCAAAAATCCTTCTGCAATTGGTTGATCATGGTTTGCGAAGGAGGAGGGGAGAGTGGATTTGTCGATGATGGAGATGGAGGGGGAAGCAAGGGGTGAATGTGGGTGTGGATCACCGGAGCTGGGGTGTTTTTTTAGTTGAGGAGGAAGAAGCTGGAGCGAGGTGCTCTCGAAAACAAATAAGGCTCGACCCGGCTGTATGAAGGCTTCGGCTATATAGTGTGGGGTGGGTGGATGACACGACCGTATGGGACGAACCCATATGGCCGTATGAAGTCTGTAAGGACCGTCTACCTTGCAATACTAACAACAAACACTCTAGAGGGGGGCGAATAGAGTAAGGTAATAAATTGTGCAATTAAAATTTGACTTGCAAATGCGGAATAATACATGAAAGAGGAATTAATCAACAAAATCAATCCAAACGCAAACACAAGATATTACCCTGGTTCCCCAAACTTGGGTAGGTCCAGCCACACCAATATTCACTATATTTCTCACAAAGAGAAGTGAATACAAATCCCACAAAGAGATACCTCACACCGAGGATTTTTCCTACACAATAACCAAACCAACCCTATACAATGGTCTAACTCCCACAAAGAGAATTACTAGCTCCCACACAGAGAATTAGGGTTAACCCTACACAAGCACCAAACTTCCACAAAGAGAGCAACTCTCACAAAGGGAGTATCTAATTCCCACAAAAAGACTTTGGGTTTCAAAGAAACAAAAAGTAAAATAAATACTCTTACCTACGCCTGGAGATGAACTTACTCATTAATGAATGTAAGGCATAGAAGAAGATCTCCAATTGATGAGATTAGCTTGAAAGCACTTAGATGATTTCCATTGAGCTTGACTTCAATGTATGAAGGAGAGAATGAGCTTTTCGAGGGAAATGAGAGAGTTTGAGAATGGCTTAATCAATCTCTAATGATTTGCAATAGCATCAAGAAGTTCTAATGAACTCAGCCCTCTCATATATATAGGAACCCTACTCAAAAGCCAAGAAAACAGCCAAAACCAAAAAGCTGCAACGGCTAGATTTTGGGCTGAAACGTCACTGATAGTCGACTGATGAACAAATGACAGTCGACTGTCCAACGGCTAAATAAACCCCAACGACTATAATCTGATCCAAGACAGTTGACTGATGAAGACAATACAGTCGACTGTAAACAGGACAGGCGCCTGTAAATCCTTCAGCAGGCGAATGCTGTAGGGGATGGAATAACACATAGAGTTGCAACTCTTACTCTCAGTTTGCATACAGGCGACTGATGAACAAATGACAGTCGACTGTAAAATAGACAGGCGACTGTTTATCCTTCATCAGTCGACTGCTGCAAGAGATGGAATAAAACAGAGAAACAATCTTCGCAATTATGCCTTTCAGACGACTGTTGACCATTTCATAGGCGACTATAAATATACAGGCGACTGTAAATACTTCATCAGTCGACTGATACAAAAAGCTCAAGTAGATTCAATAAAAGGTTGACTTGAGCAGTGCACCACAGTCGACTGTAGATGGCTCGACAGGCGACTGGAATCACCCAGTCGACTGTAAAACCTTCAGCAGGTGACTGTTGGAGAGCCAGAGACTCCAAATGAGTCTTTGGGAAAGATGAGCCTATTAGGTTGGATTCTATGATAATCCTAAGGCTCTCTAAGATGGTTAAATGCATATGCATGAATGAGTAAATCATCTATCAAGGCATTACATTAAACCTAGACTCAAAAAGAGAGAAAGCAATAAATGAAATATTACATGGATTATAATGCTTTCATTAGAGCTATGGCTTCAATCTTGATGCCTTGATGCTCCCCATCATCTCCAAGCTTTGGCACCCCTTGAGTCCAAGCTTTGGCCCTTCTCCACTTGATGTCCATCCTTAAATCAAGTGGATAGTCTCCAAAAATGATATTCTTGAAATGTAACTAAGAGACTAAAACAAGAGAGTCATTAGCAACAACATAATGTTGTGATCATTATCAAAATAACATTGGTATGAAACACCAATACTCAACAAAGTCAAGATGGGCCATTGAGGTGGATGACGTGGCCGTTTGGAAAAATTCCAAACGGTCACGTGAAGTTTGGTTTAGAGGGAAATTAAGGCGGCTGTTTCGATTTTTCAAAACAGCCGTGTAGACTCTATGGTCTCTTCTTCATGTTCTTCAAATTTTATGAGAGTTACGCGGCCATGTGGAGTAATCCAAACGGTCGTGTGGAGTTGGCTTGGATTGAGGGGAACACTCATGTCCTCAAATGGTCGTATGGTTAAAACCATACGATTGCATGATCTTGAATTATTGGGCTCTTGCTCCCCATGCCTTGTTGCTCCTCCCTTCTCCCTTGTTAATATCATCCACACGGCCATATGGATTATTCCATACGGTCGTGTGGAGCAGGGTCCTGCAGCACAACCAAAATCAGTCTAAGTGGTTAACTGTAAGGTTAATATGGGTTTTCAAAATTTGAAAATTTTGAGCTTTAAGGCCCTTAAGATTTTGGCTTCTAGGGGCTAATAAAATTCTAAGTTTGGGACTTGTGGTTTCAAAAATTTTGGGGCATGCCAATCGAGGTGAAAGTGATTATTCAAGGAGGAATGAAAAGTTCTAAAAACCTTAAGAAAAATCTAAATCTAACACGCTCATCCATATATCAAGAGGAGGCGGGATTATTAAGATCCTAGAAAAATGTAAAATAATCTATACTATTGGGTTGAGTACACTTGTTTTCGAAAGGTGGATCCAAAACGTGTTTCAGAGCAGGCAGCTGCTCAATCTGTTCTTTTCGTGGCTCTGCCAATGTCCTAAGGCCATGGATACCAACGAACCCTAGCAGCTCCCTTCAGCTTCTTCCGATGACGTTCACCTAAGTCCTAGAAAAGAAAAGGAGCATTAGTGCTTGGTGATCAAATTTTTCCCGAAATGAATGTATTCCAGATATAATCGTCAAGATATAACGAAATGCATGGAATGGGGTGATGAAAACTCCCTGAAAATGAATTGCAATCCCTCAACGATGACGCCATCGTCGCTTTGCTAATCCCATATACATACTCCTCAGGCGCAGCCATGGACCAACATACCTCCGTTGAATGAAAATCGGTATCCTGCAAGGGGTATGTTAGATCAATAGCATCTGAATCTAAAGAGTTATGAAATAGAGTAAAAGTTTTAAAACTGGAGTTTAGACTATCTCCCTGAGCGAGAGCAGTACACTCTGGTGGGTGCGATGTCTCTGGTGGAGTGGGAGCATCCTGTGGAGGTGATGATGGATGTAAGGAGGCGTCAGACTTGCTGAAATCAGGTATGGTCTTGCCCTTATCCTCCTCGTCAATGTGGACATCCTCCATGGTCTCCTCGATACTCTCACGTGGTATGAAGTAGGGGATGTGATCGAACGGGAAGAGTGACTTGGGTTCTTTGTTGCCTGAGGTACTGCTTTCACCTAAGTACACCTCACTCCCATCCTCCGCGGTAGAATAATGATTAATAGCATTCCCCAAAATTCATTCAAAATTCCCATCATCCATATCACCATCGTCAATGAGGTCAATCGTGCTCTAGTGTGGTCCTTGCTCGCCACCAACCTCTCCAAGAAAAATCGTATCCACCTATGGGCCAATGCATGGCTTGTCATCCATCTGGGATATTTCGTCTGGGGTGTGATGATGGATGCGAGTAACGTCGTTACAAGCCTCAGGGGTGGTGTCTGCATGGGAAAACAAACTCATATCAAAAAAATTCAAATTCAAATCATATGAGTTACTTTTCAGCGATACATGAGATGTGGTTGCAATCTCCATATAGTCACAAGCATCCTCAGGTGGCATGTCAAAGAATCACCCTCCATTCATCTTCATCATGGATTCTTGTAGATCAAAGTACAGTCCTCCACTGAAGAAGCAAAGCAGGTCGTGTGTGCTTATCACATGCTTCGGCAATCATCCACCAATCTGAAGAATCTCTCCCAAACTTGCCAAAGCATCTCTTCAGCGAGCTGGGTGAAGGTAAAGATCTGATCCCGTGGTGTGTGGTGTTGCCTCGCCTGATTTTCGATGGTAGAGGTGGCTCATCCACCAAGATTATCCCATCCTGATGGTGTTTGTAAGATAATTGAACCCCTTCCATGCAACTGCGACTGCCCCTGTGATATGGCCATTTGGTTAACACTTTGGGCAAATTCTTGGAGTTGGGCTTTGGCGATATGATGTGAACCCTGCCAGGAACGACGAGACCCGACATCGAAGAGGAACCCAAGATCGTTCTATAATCAGAATTTGGATGGAGACCTCGACCCGTTGTATGACAAAAAGCAAGAACCTCGGTATAGATGACCTCGACCCATTGCTTATTGCGAACAAGAATCTCGGTTTAAGGAAGACGCCACAAATGGTGGTGGAAATCCGTTTGATAAGTCGATGGTGAACGCCACGGAAAAATCCGATAATTTCGAATAGTTCTTCAAAGAACCAAAGAGAAATTCTCTCAGAAATTTTACCGACAAATCCCCCTCCTTTTTCCATTGCTTAAATGCCTTTTAATATGCTCAAAATTACAAGGAAATGTCCTAAATTTTTGACTAAAAGTATGGCTACAAATTAGCCCATTAATTAGCTGATCACATGCCAAAAAATAGAGAAGGAAACTAAATATCTAGGCATGCAAGCCTTCCAAATAGAGTATTTTGGCATGCAAGCCTTCCATAAAAAGAGGAAAGTAATTATATAAGCATGCAAGCCTTCCAAATAGGGTATTTTGGCCTGCAAGCCTTCCAAAAATAGGAAATTGGCATGCAAACCTTCCAAAATGAGTAATCCAAAGCATGCCAATTTATTTGCAGAATTTAAGCTAGCCGTAGTCGGATTCTTCTAGAACTTGAGTCATGTTGAACCATCTTTTTTGAACACATAGCTCATGATCAATTGACCTTCATGAATTTGCATGAGCCCAAATCTCTTGAATCAACTCGTTGAGTACATCTTTGAACTTCTTTGCTCGCGATCGCATAATTGGTCCAATTGGAACTTGAACTTGATCATTTGAAATTGTGCTATGATTTGCATCATTCCCCTCCTCTTGAAAAGGATTTGTCCTCAAATTATCACCTACATCAAAAGGACTCAAATCAGTAATATTAAATGTAGCACTTATGTTGTACTCACCAGGTAAATCTAGCTTATCAGCGTTGTCATTGATGTGCTCTAGGACTTGGAAAGGATCATCTCCCCTTGGAAGCAAATTTAGCGTCTTTGTTCTGGAAATCTCTCCTTGATCATATGCAACCAAATCCAATCTCCGAGTTCCAAGATTAGCTTTAGCACAATTTTAGAAAACACACAAGAACAATGCAGCTCATCTAACATATCATCTAAGAGAGGAATATGATGACAGTACTTTACCGTTATGATGTGGATGGCTCGGCAATTAATGCACATTCTCCACATCACATCCTTCTTAGGTACAAGTAAAACTGAATCAGCGCATGGGCTTATGCTCTTCCTCATGTACCCTTCCTCCAGCAACTCACTTACATTCCGTTGAAGTTCCTTTGTCTCCTCGAGATTGCCCTTATAGGCTTGTCGGTTTGGAATCGTCGCACTGAGAACAAAATCAATCTGATGTTCAATTCCTCGGATTGGAGGTAACCCATGTGGTATTTCTTCAGGAAAAACATCCACATATTCATGCAATAGAGAAACAACAAAACTAGGCAAAGCAAGGTCAAGTTGGTTAGTATTTAAAAATGCCTCTTTGTACAAAAGAACAATCATCAGCTGATTTGAAAACATGCTCTCTTAACTTAACAAAAGAAATATCTTCCATAAAATGAAGAAAAATAGCCCGAAGCTAACAAAAATCAGTAAAAATGTCCACTGAACCGGTAGCTCGCAATATTCAACTAAAAAATAAGAGAAGAAAAACGTAGGATATACAAATTATATCATTTAATAAAAAATTCATATCTTCCATAAAATGTAGAAAATAGCACCGACCTTCGAAAAATCCGAAAAAATTTCCATTGGAACAGGAAGATTGCCATCTTTAACTGAAAAATAAGAGTAGACAAAATTAGGCCAAAAATCATATCATTTAATTAAAATATCCATATCTTCATGAAAATTTAGAAAATAGCCCCGAGGTCAGAATAATCCGCAAAGATGTCCCTTGTAAATGGGAGATCGCCATCTTCAATTGAAAAATAAGAGATGACAAAATTAGGTAATAAAAACCATATCATTTAATATAAAGATTCATATTATACAAAATATATAGAAAATATCCCGTAGCTCAAAATAAATCTGCACAAATGTCCATTGGAATCGAGAGATCGCCATCTTCAAAGTAAAAAAAGAAGACAAAATTAGGTCAAAAATCATATCATTTCATAAAAAGATTCAAATCTTCCAGAAAATATAGAAAAATAGTCTCAAGTTAAGAAAAAATCTGTAAAAATGTCCGTTGGAACTGGGGACAGCCATCTTCAATATAAAAAATAATATAAGACAAATGTAGGCTATAAAAATCATATCATTTAATAGAAAGATATATCTTCCATAAATTTAGAAAATAGCCTCGAGATCAGAAAAAACGCAAAAACTTCCGTTGGAAATGGGATATCACCATCTTCAACTTGAAAAATAAGAGAAGACAAACTTAGTCAATAAAAATCATATCATTTAATAAAATGAACCACATCTTCAATAAACTGTAGAAAATATTCCCGAGCTCAAAAAATCTACTAAAATGTCTTTTGGAACCGAAAGTTCGCCATCTTCAAATAAAAAATAAGAGAAGATAAAATTAGGACAAAAAATCATATCATTTAATAAAAAATCTATAACTTCCTGAAAATGTTGAAAAATATTTCAGAGCTCAGAAAAATCAGCAAAATATCCGTTGGAACCGGGAGATCGCCATGTTCAACTGAAAAATAAAAGAAGAAAAATTTTGGCTACAAAAATCATATCATTTAATAAAAAGATCATTATCTTCAATAAAATGTAAAAATAGCACTTAGCTCAGTAAAATCCGCAAAAATGTCCGTCGGGAGATCGTCATCTTCAACTGAAAAATAAGAGAAGCCAAAATTTGGCTATAAAAATCATATCATTTAATCTAAAGATCCATATCTTACAAAAAATGTAGAAAATAACCCAGAGCTAAAAAATCCGCAAAATGTCTGTTTGAATCGGGAGATCGCCATCTTCATCTGAAAAGTAAGAGACAACAAAATTAGGCCAAAGTATCATATCATTTAATAAAAAGGTCCATATCTTTTGGAAAATGTAAAAAAAAGCCTCGAGGTCAGAAAAATCCGCAAAAATGTCCATCCGAATCGGGAGATTGCCATGTTTCAACAAAAAAAAGAGACGCAAACTTAGTCTATAGAAAATCATATCATTTAATTAAAAGATCCACATCTTCAATAAACTATAGAAAATATACTTGAGCTGAGAAAAATCTGCAAAAATGTCGGTTGTAACCGAAAGATCGCCACATTCAACTAAAAAAATAAGAGAAGACAATTTAGGCTATAAAAATGATATCATTTAATATAAAGATTCAAATCTTTAAATAAAAATACGCAAAAATGTCTTTTGAAAACAGGAGATCGCCATCTTCAACTGAAAAATAAGAAAAGACAAAATTAAGCCAAAAAACATATCATTTAATAAAAAGATACATATCTTCCAGAAAATGTTTAAATGAACTCCGCGCTTAGAAAAATTCGCAAAAATGTCTGTTAGAACTGGGAGATGGCCATTTTCAACTAAAAAATAGACAAAATTAAGCCATAAAAATAATATCATTTATAACATGATCCATATCTTCAATAAAATCTAGAAAATAGCCGCACAATTAGAAAAATCCGCAAAAATTTCCATTGGAACCTGGATCGCCATATTCAACTTAAAAAGAAGAGAAGACCAAATTAGGCAATAAAAACCACATCATTTAATATAAAGATACATATCTTCAATAAAATGTAGAAAATAGCTCAAAACACAGAAAAATCTGTAAAATGACTATTGGAACAGAGAGATCGCCACTTTCAACTGAAAAATAAGAGAAGACTAAAATTTGGCATTAAAAATCATATCATTTAAAATAAAGATCTATATTTTCCAGAAAATATCGAAAATAACCCGTAGCTCAGAAAAACACGTAAAAATATCCATTGGAACCGGGAGATCGCCATCTGCAATATGAAAATGAGCGAAGAAAAATTTAGGCCAAAAATCATATTATTTAATAAAAATATCCATATCTTCCAGAAAATGTGGAAATTAGCATGTAGCTGAGAAAAATCCGCAAAAATGTACGTTGAAATCGGGAGATCGCCATCTTCAAATGAAAAAATTAGAGAAGACAAAATTAGGCCAAAAATCATATCATGTAATAAAAAGATCAATCTTTCAGAAAGTACAGTAAATAACCACGAGCTCAGAAAAATCCACAAAATGTCTGTTAGAACCGGGAGAACGCCATCTTCAACTTAAAAAATAAGAGAAGGCAAAATTAGGCTATAAAAATCATATCATTTAATATAAAGATTCATATCTTATAGAAAATTTAGAAAATGGCCCAGATTTCAGGAAAATCATCAAATATGTCCGATGGAACCGAGAGATCACCATCGTCAACTAAAAAAAATAAGAGAAAACAAAATTAGGCCAAAATATCATATCATTTAATTAAATGATACATATCTTCCAAAAAGTGGAAAATAACCCGATCTCAGAAAAATCTGCAAAAATGTCTGTTGGAACCACGAGATCGCCATCTTCAACTGGAATATTAGAGAAGACAAGATTAGGCAAAAAACATATCATTTAATAAAAAGATCGCTATCTTCAATAGGAAAATAAGATAAGACAATTTTAGGCCATAAAAATCATATCAATTAATAAAAAGATCCATTTAAAAAATGTAAAAATTAGCACCAAGCTTAGAAAATGATATATAAAAATCTTATTAGATAAAGATGGCGATATTTCGGTTACAACAGGCATTTTTATAGATGAAGATGGCGATTTTCCGGTTCCGAATTTTGTCTTCTCTTATATTTCAGTTGAAGATGGAGATTTCCCTGTTTCAACGGACATTTTTGGCCTAATTTTGTCTTCTCTGATATCATTTAATTAAATAATCCATATCTTTCAGAAAATGTAAAAATTAGCCCGAAGCTCAGAAAAATCCGCAAAAATGTCCATTGGAACCGGGAGATTGCCATCTTCAACTGAAATATAAGAGAAGACAAAATAAGGCCAAAAATCATATCATTTAATAAAAATATCGCCATCATCAACTGGAAAATAAGAGAAGACAAAATTAGGCAACAAAAATCATATCGATTAGATTCTTATCTTCTAAAAAAATAGCCCGAGCTCAAAAAAATATGCAAAAATTTCCATTGGAAACGAGAGATCGCCCTCTTCAATTGAAAATTAAGAGAAGACAAAATTAGGCCATAAAATCATATCATTTAATATAACGATCCATATCTTACAGAAAATATAGAAAATATCTTACAGTTTAGAAAAATCCGCGAAAATATCTGTTGGAACCTGAAGATCAACATCTTCATCTGAAAAATAAGAGAAGACAAAATTAGACCATAAAATCTTATCATTTAATGTAAAGATCCATATCTTAAAAAAAATTTAGAAAATAACACGGATCTCAGAAAATTCTGCAAAAAATTTCCGTGGGAACCGAGAGATCGCCTTATTCAATTGAAAAATAAGAGAAAATAAACTTAGTTTCTAAAAATCATTTCATTTTTAAAAAGATCTATATCTTTAATAAACTATAGAAAATATTTCTGAGTTTAGAAAAATCCGCAAAAATGTCTGTTGGAACCGGGAGATCACATCTTCAACTTAAAAAAATCAGAGAAGACAAAATTAGGCTATAAATTCATATAATTTAATATAAAGATTCATATCTTTACAGAAAATTTAGAAAATAGACTAGAGCTCAGAAAAATCCGCAAAAATGTCTGTTGAAACCGGGCAATCACCCCCTTCAACGAAAAAATAAGAGAAGACAAAATTAAGCATAAAAATCATTTCATTTAATAAAAAGATCTATAACTTCCCGATAATGCAGAAAAATAGCACTAATCTCAGAAAAAGCCGCAAAAATATCCATTGGAACAGGAAAATTGCCATCTTCAACTGAAAAATAATAGAAGATAAAATTAGGCTATAAAATATGGAAAATAGCTAGGAGCTCAGAAAAATCCGCAAACATGTCTATTGGAACCGAGAGATCACCATCTTCATTTGAAAAATATGAGAAGATAAAATAGGCAATAAAAGCATATTATTTAAATAAAATATACATATCTTCCTGAAAATATAGAATATAGCATCTAGGTCAAAAAATCTGCAAAAATCTTCGTTGGAACCGTGAGAACGCTGTCTTCAACTGAAAAATAAGAGAAGACAATATTAGGCGAAAAAATCATATCATTTAATAAAATGATCCATATCATCCATAAAATGAAGAAAAATAGCCAAAACTAACAAAAATCAATAAAAATGTCTGTTGGAATCGGTAGATTGCAATATTCAACTGAAAAATAAGAGAAGAAAAATGAAGGATATAAAAATCATATCATTTAATAAAAAAATTCACATCTTCTATAAAATGTAGAAAATAGCACCGAACTTCAAAAATATGCAAAAATTTCCGTTGGAACCGGAAGATCGTTATCTTCAACTTAAAAATAAGAGTAGACAAAATTTTTCCAAAAATCAGATCGTTTCATAAAAATATCCATATCTTCAAGAAACTTTAGAAAATAGCCCCGAGGTCAGAATAATTTGCAAAAATGTCCCTAGGAACTAAGAGATCGCCATCTTCAATTGAAAAATAGGAGAAGACAAATTTAGGCAAAAAATCTTATCATTTAATAAAAAGATCCATAACTTCTCGAAAATACAGGAAAGTAGTCCTGATCTCAGAAAAATCTGTAAAATTGTCCGTTGGAACTGGGAGATCGCCATCTTCATCTAAAAAATATGAGAAGATAAGATTAGGCCATAAATCATATTATATAAAAATGTCTGTTGAAACCAGAAGATCGCCATCTTCAACTGAAAAACAAGATAAGAAAAAATTAGGCTAAAATTCATATCATTTAATAAAAAGATTCATATCTTCAATAAAATAATGAAAATAGCACCGAGCACAGAAAAATGCTGAAAAATACCCACTGGAACAGGGAGATCGCCATCTTCAACTAAAAATAAGAGAAGATAAAATTAGGACAAAAATTATATCATTTATTAAAATGATCATATCTTCTAGAAAATGCAAAAAAAATCCCCAGCTTAGAAAAATCCGCAAAAATGTCCATTGGAACAGAGAGATCGATATCTTCAATTAAGATAGAATCATGTAGATCAGGTGCTACCTGATCTAATAGATCAGGAGCAAGACACAAAAAGTCAGGCCCCACAAAAAGTGTCAGCCCATATAGAGCTTGTACTTTGCACTTTTTAGTGTCTTGGCACCTGATCTATTTAATCAGATGTGACCTTTCCTACATTATTCTCTTTAAAAATTAGAGATGACAAAATTAGGCAAAAAATCATATCATTTAAGCAAAAGATGCATATCTTCCAGAAAATACAGAAAATAGCTCCGAACTAATTAAAATCCGCAAAAATGTCTGTTTGAACCATGAGATCACCATCTTTCAATTGAAAAAAACAGAAGACAAAATTAGACTATAAAAATCATATCTTTTAATTTAAAGATACATAGCTTAAAGAAAATTTAGAAAATAGCCAGTAGCTCAGAAAAACCACAAAAATATCCGTTGGAACCAAGAGATCGCCATCTTAATCTGAAAAACAAGAGAAAACAAAATTATGCTTAAAATCAAATTATATAATAAAAGGATCCATATCTTCCAAAAAATGTAAAAAATAGCCTTTAGGTCAAAAATTCCACAAAATTATCCACAAAAATATGTGTTGGAATCGAGAGAACGCTTTTTTGGATAAGGTTAGTATTATAACCAAAAAAACCAATATACACAAGCACAAGTGCATACCCTTGAAAATAAAGTTAGGGACAGACCCCTAACGATAATAGAAACTTAGACATCTGGTACAAATATTACCAGTGCCTTACAGTAAAACACAACTGAAAAACCCAAAAACTAATCAAAAACATTATCAGAAAATTCCCAAGAGCATTGGAGCCCTTTATTCTCCATGGATGCAGCAACCCTTGCAAGGAATCAACACGAGTACACACTGAGAATTTGACATACTCAACCAGCTGGGATATGCATCTAGGTGGCTCATCATGCAAGCGAGAATTATGCTACATTCAAATAGCATAAATTGCCACTGCTAGCATAAGATGCACAATCATACCACGAAGAGATGTGTGACTAAATCCTCATATCCAAGAAATAGTCCCAGACCATGAACGTGGTTCCCAAGGAAGGTCACATTTGACATGCAAGGAACGCCATATGTACTCGGTAAAGGAACAATTAAAGAATAGATGCTCCACATCTTCATACCTCGCACCACAAAAAACACAACGAGCCTCAGAAATGCTTACATACCTAAGTAGCTTATCCCGAGTAGTAAGAGCATCCCGAATAGCTAACTGTAGAATAAAATCATGCATATGAATCCTCCGCTTATGCCAAACCACCTGCCACCAGTCAACCAAGGGAGATCGAGGCCTCAAAAGGTTATAAGCACTGCGAATAGAAACATTCCTACAGAATCTAGCCACTTCAATTCATCAGTACGGCTCGAATCGGGTTTAAGATGAACAGGTGTATCAGAACGCAACCGTATCAAATATGGAGATTGTGCAGAAGGCCA